>CM053028.1:175531677-175918406 GCA_028564925.1 Lithobates sylvaticus | reverse complement strand
GCCCCCCTGACCTCTGGTCCTGGGCCTGGATCCCTTTACTCTCATTGTGCGGCCCTTTTTTAGGGTCTCACAGCAGCCTCCTTTCTGCCATCATGGTGGTAGAAAACCAGGGTCCAGTCCCAAGTGCAACCTTTGTGACCCTGGTAGTCCCGCCAATGTGTTCCACCGTCATTTTTTTCTGAAAGGCTTTTAAACAGGATGTTACTGACAGGATCAGTGAGTGGACTCTGAGCACATCACCCATGACAGGAGAACCAACATACCTGTTGCCGACCCCAGGACTGGCAGCATTGGGCTAGCAGCGGTGGGGAGTTGCGGGGGGCCAAGTCAGGAGACGGTTATCAGTAACAGCAGAGCCGATGCAAGAATTTTTGTTTACACAGGTGAAGGTACATTTTGATTTTTGATGCTCTTCCACTCCACCGTCCACTTGCCACCTGCCAACCCTCTCCCCTCCACAACGCAACCCCACCACCCCTACTGTCCACAGCTGTGCTGGGACCTCCTTCACATTATGCCTGTGCTTGTGATGGGGTGCAACGTGAAGGATGTCTCTTCAAATCCCCCCAAGACAAATCCACCCCCACCCAATCCCCCTCTCAGCAAGCACTGCATTCAAAAGGCACTGCCATAGTGATCTGTATTGGGTGTCAACTTAACCTCTTCATGCTGTGAAGGCCTCTTGACCCCATAGGGAAAGAGAGCCCTGACTGTTGGGGGGCATGTCCAGGGCGGGCTGAAGTGACCAAAGGGTCTTTAAAGATTGGTGGGGGTGTGGGTGGGGCTGGGCCTGAGCTCGACAAAAGTGCCGCGCCCAGAAAATTCTGGAGCCTTCTGGAAGATCCTTTGGGAAGAGCTGCTGACCCTGTGACCCTGCACCTCCAGCCATGGACACCGAGCTCCTTTTGGCCAAGGTCCGTGAGCTGGCTCTCCAAGGTCGGGCTGACTGGCTGTTCTCTCTCCTTTCCCCTGGGACTGTCCCTCCTGCCTCTCCTGCTTCTCACCCCCCCCCCTCCTCTGCCTGCGGAACCGTTTGTGGAGCCCCGGGCCCGGAGACGGGTCCGCCCGCCTTCTCGGCTGAGCCCCAGTCCCTCCAGGGCCTCTGCAAAACAATCATACAACCCCCGCTCCCCTGATGCCAGCGCTCCTTCAGCTAGGAAGCGCGGCACCTCTCGCCACCGCCGGGGCCCCGCTCGGCGTTCCCCCTCCCTGCCTGATGCTGCGCGGGTCTCCCCTCGTGTAGGCCGCTCGCGGAGCCCTCGTTCCACGCAGGGCTCCGTCAGGGTGGTCTCTGGCTCTGCCCCCTCCGCTGGCGGTGTGTTCCTATGTGGCCGGGCCGGAGCTGATGCGCTCCCCGGCTGTATGGTGCCTGCCGCCTTACCTGGGCCCGCTCCCGCGGCGCGTGGGATGTCGGCGGCCGGTGAGGATGTTCAGTCGTCGGCGCGGAGGTCCTCTGGGAGAAGGGGGAAGGCCCGAGTGCGCATCTCCTCGGCGGCCGCCCGCCCTAGCTTCCTGGACGGCGGTTCCGCTGAGGGCTTGGCGCCAGCTGCACTGCCCCCAGTGGATCCTCTTCTCCCTGCGCCCGGCAGGGCGGGAGATATAAATGAGGGGGAACACATATCAGTCAGTGTGCGGCATGACATGACCCTGCCTGCCCCCTGCAGGGCGGGAGAGTCATTCATGCCCACTCTTTCACCCCAGCATTATGTGACCAGTCCCCCTGCGCCCAACAGGGCGGGTGATTTAAGTGAACACACTGCTTCCACTACCCCTGTGCTGCATCCCCTGATTCTCCCTGCGCCCTTTGGGGCGGGTGGGTCTGCCTCCCTGTCAAACGTGTCGGTCCTCGACCCCCCTGCGCATGGCAGGGCTGGGGTCTCATCCGCGTACGGGAATTCGCTGCATCGGCCCGCGCGGAATCTCTCTGCGCCCTGCTGGGCGGAAGATTCCCAGTCATCACCCACGGCTCACCAGCCTGGGTTCCTGGTACCTTGTTCCCCTGCACCCGGATGGGTGGACGGTCGGCGTGATTCTCGCAATCTTTTTCATGGGCTTCCCGCGCCAGGCGAGGCGGACAGCGTTTTTTCCACATCGGCTCGCCGCCCGCCTCCGACGCTCTGTGCTCACCAGAACCTCCCTGCGCCCGGTAGGGCGGGTGGTTTTTGTTCCGCTCAAACATCCCTTCCCCCCCCGGTTCATACGTACCTCCCTGCGTCCAACTGGGCGGGGGCCACTTGCTTCTACGCAGCGGCCGGGTCTTCCTGCGCCCGGCAGGGCGGGAGGCTCCTTACCCAGGCCTGGGCTGGTGGCCGCAACCGCCCCGGGTCAGTCTCATGATGGATGCAGACGTTCTTGTGTTTGTCCAGCCGCTGTCCTTGGCCAATCGGACTCTTCAGGGTTGGTGGTCGGACCCCCTCCACTGGACCTTGCCGCCCGTCAGCAGGGTCCTGCCGCCTCTTCTGTTCCTCCAGGTGACGGTCGTCCCGGACCCCTGCTTTCCATGGCCGTTCCGGCACCGGATGTCTCGCTGGGTCCTGCTGCGGGTCGCCCTTCATCGAACTTGCCTCCACATCTCAGTGAGTATGACTGTAACTTAATTTGGGGTAGGGCGACTGAAGCTTCCGTATCGGACCCACCGGAGGACCGCATTGCTTCGGTCGTGAAATCTGTTCTTTCCAGCATGGGGGTGTCGGGTCCAGCGACTGCCCCTCCCCCTGTTTCTGGCGGTGCTTTGTGGGCGGTCTCGCCTACAGGCACGCACTTGACGGAGGAGGTGAAAGACAAGATTTGGCGCCGCGAATTCGTTGATTTTATCGCGCTGGTACCGCCGGACAGGGAAACAATAGACAAATCTCGGCGGATCGACGTAGCTACCCAGGGCGACAAGCCAAAACAGCTCCCACGGACGTTTGGAAACTGGCTCCAAGGGTTCTGCGCTTACGCGGGTGTGCTCTGCGAGCGGTTTCCGGAGTTAGCCACTTCCCTTTTTTGTTACTTGGACCTCATTTGGGGTGCTTACAAAGTTTATGGCGGACAGTGTTGGTTTCACTACGACACTCAGTTTCGGCAAAAAATGGCGGCGCGCAAGGAGTTTTGTTTCAATTGTCAGGATGGCAGCCTGTGGCTGTTGCTCATGTGCCCCCACAGGCCTTCGTCCTTTCAGTCCCCGGCCGGCACTTCCCCCGGAGCGTCGGCCGCTCCGAAAAAGGGTGTTTGTTGGTTATTCAACGAAAGCCACTGCAAGTGGTACACCGCGTGCCGTTTCAAACACGAGTGCTCGGGTTGCGGTGGGGCCCACCCCGCCAGCCGGTGCTTTCGGAGGGGTAAGCAGCCAATTCCCAGGCCAGGCGCAAAGCCTGACCTTTCTAAGCCAGAGGTCGCCAGTGAACGTCTTAGAGATGCTTCCCTGGCTAGACCGGTACCCCCTTCATAGGGAGGCGCTGATTCTGCGCGATGGCTTGGACCGTGGCTTTTGGATCCCATTTTTCCCATCAGACGCACCCACCATGGCGCCCAATCTAAAGTCGGCTGTGGAATTCGAGTCCGTCGTTGCCGAGAAGCTCCGGAAGGAAATTGAGTTGGGACGGATGGCTGGCCCATTTGACCTCCCCCCTTTTTACAACCTGAGGGTATCCCCCCTCGGTGTGGTCCCCAAAAAGGCGGAGGGGAAATTCCGCCTCATCCATCATTTGTCGTACCCTTCTGGCTCCTCGGTTAACGACGGCATCGACAAGGAAGAATCCAGGGTCCACTACGCCTCTTTTGATGGGGCGCTTCAGTTAGTGAGGGCTGCCGGTAGGTCGGCGTTGCTGGCTAAGGCGGACATAGAGTCCGCCTTTCGCCTCCTCCCGGTCCACCCGGACTGTTTCCACCTCCTGGGCTGTTACTTTCAAGGAAGCTATTTTTTCGACATGTGCCTACCCATGGGTTGTGCCATCTCGTGTTATTTCTTTGAGCTGTTTAGCAGCTTCCTTGAATGGGTGGTTGCCCAGGAGGCTGGTTGCCAGTCCTTGTTGCACTACTTGGATGACTTTCTCTTTGTGGGCCCAGCGGACAGTGGTCGGTGCCAGCAGCTGCTTACTGCTTTTCAGGACACTTGCCGGAGTTTCGCGGTTCCACTGTCCGCTGATAAGACTGAAGGCCCGGTGACTGTTCTGGCTTTCCTGGGAATCGAGATTGACACGGAGGCGATGGTCTTTCGATTGCCAGAGGACAAGCTAGCCAGGCTCCTTTCCCTTGTTCGCTTGGCCAAAGGTGCCAAGAAGTTGCAGTTGAAACAACTGCAATCTCTGTTGGGTCATTTGGTTTTTGCCTGCAGGGTTATTCGGATGGGTAGAGCCTTCTGCAGGCGCCTGGCATGGGCCATGAAAGGGGTGTCCGCCCCTCACCACTACGTTCGGATCACCAGGCCCATGCGTGCCGACTTGGGTATTTGGTTGTCATTCCTTCAAGCCTACAATGGCCAGTCTTGTTGGCAGCGGGAGGAAGTGCCGAACTCACAGCTGGAGTTATACACCGATGCAGCAGGCTCCTGTGGCTTCGGCGCTTTCTTTCAAGGGACATGGTCTGCTGAGCGGTGGCCGGCCTCATGGGCCCGCTTGGGTTTGTTGGGCAACCTCACCCTCCTGGAGCTCTTTCCAATAATTGTTGCTATTGAGCTTTGGGGTGCACGGTTGCGTGATCATCAAGTGGTCTTCTGGTCCGATAATATGAGCGTGGTGCAGGTAGTGAACAAGCAGTCAGCCAGTTCCCCCCCAGTAGTTTCTTTGCTTCGGTTTTTGGTTTTGAAGTGTTTGCAATTTAATATTTGTGTTAGGGCTAAGCATGTTCCCGGAACGGCTAATGATGTTGCTGATGCTCTCTCCCGTTTACAGCTCGATCGTTTCCGCTCTCTGGTTCCGTCGGCCTCCCTGGAGGGCCTTCCTTGTCCGGCCCACTTATGGAACCTCGTTTCGGAGGCCTGCTGAATCTCCTTCGGTCGTCTCTGTCTGCGCGCACGTGGGCGTCTTACTGCAAGGTTTGGCACGAGTGGTCGCACATTTCGGGCGGTGAGTTTTCTATTTATTCTTCGTCTGATAGGCGCATGGCTTTGTTTGTCTATTTGGTTCACTTACTGCAAAAGGGTGTTGCGGGTTCCACTGTCTCCTCGTCTTTATCAGCGCTGTCCTTTTGGTTTCAGCTCCTAGGTTGGGAGGACATTACTAAAGCGTTCCCGGTTCGACGGATGCTGCGGGGTTGGAAGCGCGCTACTCATTCCCCCGATTCCAGGCGACCGGTTTCCCTTCAGATCCTATCGGGCATTCTTTCCACGTTGCCTTCGGTGTGCTCTTCAGAATTTGAGACCCTCCTGTTTCGCGTGGCGTTTTCTTGGGCGTTCTTCGGCGCTTTTCGCGTTAGCGAATTAGTTTCGAGAGCCACGTCAACGGTGGGCGGGATCCTGACAGCGGACGTTGTTTTTGCGGAGCATTGCGTGACTGTCCTGTTGCGTACTTCGAAGACCGACAGCCTGGGCAGGGGCCGGAGGGTGGTATTGTACCCTTGTGGTGGCCCCTTTTGCCCGGTATCTTTGGCCTCCATTTTCCGATCTGCGCGCCCCCCTTCTCTAGCTTTTTTCGTTCATTCCGATTCCTCCTCTCTAAGTAGGTTTCAATTTTTAAGTGTTTTTCGTCGATGTCTCGAGGTTATGGGACTTCCTTCGCGTGATTTTTCTACACACTCGTTTCGCATCGGTGCGGCCACCGCTGCGTCTGGCATGGGTTTTTTCCGATATGGAACTTCAGCGTCTGGGTAGATGGGAATCATCTCGTTTTACGTTGTATGTTCGTCCACATCTGTTATGTTAAATTTTCAGGTCCTCGTCCGGTTTTGGTGTGGATTGTCGGGGACTCTTTCATTTACTGGGCCGCACGCCGTGCGGAGGTCCGGACCTACGGGAGGAACCTGGATTTCGACTATGATCTGGCCAGGGTCCGCTGGCTCGGGCTTCGCGGGTTAAGATGGTCCCAGGTCCTTCCGGAATGCCTGCAACTCCGTGCACACGTGTATGGTTCCATCGTTTTAGTACTCCATGCTGGCGGCAATGACGTGGGCTTCCTGCGTTCTGTGGACCTGATTTCTGCAATCAAGCAAGACATTGCCTACTGTTTTGCTGTTTTCACCAATTTAGTCCTCATTTGGTCGGAAATCGTGCCTCGTTCGGTGTGGGCGCGGGTGATCCCGGGCCCTAGTTTGGAGCGCTTTCGTAGGAAAGTTAATGCGCAAGTTTCCAAATTTGTTCGACAGCTTGGGGGCTTCGTTGTTCGTCACAGGGATTTGGAGGGTGATAATTCTGACCTTTTGAGACCGGATGGTGTTCACCTCAATGACATTGGCTTAGATATCTTTAATCTTGGTCTACAACGGGGTGTGGAACAGGTGCTGGCTGCGGTGGGGCGCCCGCCAGTTGTTCACTGACAGGCGGGTGGCGGTTTTTGACCTTGCCAGCATAAAATGGCTGCTGTTGAGGGAAATGGGAAGCAGACGGCCTGTCCAGCACTTATGGTAAGGACAGGCCTTCCCCCCCTTCTTATCTCCTTCCCCTACGTTGGATTATGTGCTCACAGTATAACTGTGACAGGCACTGTTTGAAATATTCATTTGTTTGAACTATTCATTGGTTATATGTTGGATTTAAAGAAATTTACTATTCATTGGTTATGTGTTGGATTGAAATAAAAGCTGTGGCCTTGCCCTTCCAACTTAGCAGTTGTCAGCGTGTTATTTATTGGTATGAAGGGGCAAGGGTTAAAAGAAGGTTATACAATTAAATTACAGTTCATAATACCTGGACTAATTGCACCTCAGCAGTCATGAAGGCCTCTTGACCCCATAGGGAAAGAGAGCCCTGACTGTTGGGGGCATGTCCAGGGCGGGCTGAAGTGACCAAAGGGTCTTTAAAGATTGGTGGGGGTGTGGGTTGGGCTGGGCCTGAGCTCGACAAAAGTGCCGCGCCCAGAAAATTCTGGAGCCTTCTGGAAGATCCTTTGGGAAGAGCTGTAGCGGGGTTCTACCCCTTTTTCTGGTAGAGACTACATCTCCCCTACACACATTCCCCACTGGCCCCACCCCTTTTTCTGGTAGAGACTACATCTCCCACAATTCCCCAGGCCCCAGGGCTGCTGACTTCCGCCCGGGAGGCTGCTGGGGGAGATTATAAAAGGGAAGAGCGGAGACCGCCTCTTCCTCTTGGGACACTTCCTCTTCTGAGGCCTGACAGGACTGGCCTGCCTCTGCTGACAGAGCGTGTGACGCGGAGACTGCAGCCAGCAGAGACACCTGTGCGGACCGGAGCTGAAGGCCTGAAGCCTGGGCCTTGCAGCCGATGGAGTGAGACTCTTACCCCTCAGAGTCCACAGCAGCGGAGCGGAGACTTCCCCTTACTGTCGGTCGGACGGAGCTGATGACCGGAGTGCAGGGCTGTGACTGAGGAGACCGGACGCCGCCATTGAAGAGACCAGAGCCGCCATTAGAGGGACCGGATCGGAGGACGGTACCCCAAGGATTGGTGAGAGAGCCTGTAGGCTCAATCCTGCATTGACACACAAGTTTTATGCCTATTGAACTGCCTAGGCGCAATTTACCTCAGAGCAGCAATGTTACTTTTTGTGGATTACAAATGACACCATTTAAAGCTACATGTGCACCACCTCTACAGATTTATTGCCGGTGAAGAACACTGTACTAGTACAAGGACTGAGCTCTATTACTAGGGATCAGGCCTGGTCCGTTAGGTAGGCGCAGATAGATTTATTGCACCTCAGGGGTGCATAGCAGACGGTCGCCACACTTGGCGCTCCGTTTCCCCATTGTTAGATTCATATACCTGTGTACATGTTTAAAGTGCATATTGCAGGGACCTGCTAAAGTATTGTAAGATATATGTTTAAATGCATGTTGCTATTCTTTTTCCTTACTGACAAAAGTAAAGCCAGTTATTCTTATCTCAGCAGTCTGCTTGTGAGTTCATACCAATTACACTTAGAGTATAAGCTAAGTTTTATGTGCATAGGGACGTACCCTTTGACTAACTGTGCCAGAGTGGGTAGAGCCAAATTGCCGGGGGTTGGTGGAGCTGTACTCAGGGACCCAAAACAAACCAGCGGCTCTCTTAAACTGGGGGTAGCGCTACACGTGGGGGCTCGTAATCCGGGATCCTGAGTCAGCGGGAAAAGCCGCCAGAAGGTGCCGGCATGGACCCAATAGAAGTGGGACGGTGGTCCGCAACATGGGCCGCTGACCCAGCCGCAGCAGCAGTCATTGAACTGCCAGGGATGTGGCAGAGAGAGGCAGTGAAGCAGCTCATAATGTCATTATCCCCATGCCAGAAGTCATGGATAATGGACATGAGAAATGATGCTGGGTACACGTACGCCTTAATAGAGTGGAAGGAAGAGATTCCAGAGCAGTTCAGGAGCCAGAGCATACAGGCACCAAATGGTCAGCACTACCAATTGCTGCATGCGCTGCCGCGCAAGGGAGACTACTCTCCTATGAAAGCCATTCTATCCCCAAAGAAGGAGGAGCAGAAGGGCGCGGAAAGTCCCGCACCCACACACACTACTCTCAGTGCAGAACTGTGTGCTGTTCTAGGGGAAATTGTAACCCAGTGCAGAAGAGACCCCGGGGATTACCCAATGTCGGGATACAGGAAACTCCGGATGTTTTCAGGGAGGACACCTGTACCCTCGGGAGAAGAGGGATTTGAAGAGTGGTTAGATGGTGCCACGCAGGCCCTAGAAGAATGGGAGGTCTCAGAAGGCAGAAAGAAGCAAAGGATTGTGGAAAGCCTGAAAGGACCTGCCTTAGAGGCCATACGCAATCTGAAGACGAGTAAAAAGGATTGCACTGCCCAGGACTACATAGACATCCTGGAAGGTGTGTTTGGTGGGACAGAAAAAGTCACAGAACTTACCTATCAACTGGAACACTGTTACCAGAAGACAGGGGAGAAGCTGTCAGAGTACATGGGACGCATAGACAAGATCCTGCATAGGATTATCCTGAAGAAGGGGATAGATCCAGGGAAGGTAGATGAAGCCCGTGCCCAGCAGGTGATGAGGGGAGCCCAACCCTTGGACCCTGTCGCACTAATTCTACGTACCCGCCAGGATGGGAAGAGCCTGGACTACCCTGACCTCATCCGAATGGTCAGAGAAGAAGAGGCCATGTTGGAAGAGAAAAGGGAGAAGCAAGTGATGGGGTCTACAAAGTCTACAGTGGCCACGGTCAGGTCGGCCTTAACCCCTGAAAGAGACACAGAGGTAGATGCCCTGAAGTTGCAGATGTCCCAGATGATGGAGATACTGACATCTCTAGTGGCGAAAGAGACGCCCAGTCCCAAGAAGGAAACAACCAGGAGGGAGTTGTTTCCAGCTGTTCCAGCACCAGCACCCCCACCTGACCACAGTGAGATGATTTGCTTTAATTGTGGAGGAATTGGTCATATTGCAGCTATATGTTCCAGTCCCAAGAAGAAGAAGGCAGAAAGCCGCCAGCCGGCGGGAAACGCCAAAGGGCCCCGGTGAAGGAGTCAACCGGGTGCCCATCACCTTCAGTGAGCTCCAAGAAGCGTAACAGGAAGAGAAAGCGAGGAGACCAAACCCCTCAGAAGGGGCCCAGGGATCCTCAAACAAGGTGCACTCCAGAGGAAGGGGGCAAGACCCCTCTGAAGAGACACAGCACCCCAAAGCAACAACCCTTGCAAGTGAGAGATAACAATATCCCTCAACGGGTTCATACTCCCAGTAAGAGGGAGAGGGTCAATGCATACCAGGCTCAAGAAAGGAGCAAGTGCAAATCAAGTGCTGGCAAAGCAAAGAGTCCAAAGAAGAGGACAGCATCAACTAGGCCCTACCCAGAGGAGCTAGTTGGTCCATCCCCTACTGTACCCATCCAGGTGGAAGGAGTGTACACGAAGGCCCTTCTGGACACTGGAGCACAAGTGACCCTGTTGTACAGGGACTTCTATGACAGATACCTGAGTCATCTGCCAATACAGAAGATAGAAGAGTTGGAGATAAGGGGATTGGGAACTCAGAGTTTCCCCTATGATGGATACTTACCCATCAGATTGACGTTTGACCCATCCGTAGCTGGGAAGTCTGAAGTGTTCGACACCTTAGCAGTGGTGTGTCCCCGCCCACCAGGAACCAGCAAGACGTCCCTGATTATAGGGACGAACACGGACCTAGTCAGAAGGCTTCTGACCCCCCTGGTGAAGAAAGAGAATCTTTCACCTCCCAAGATCCATCCCATGCTGAAGGCAGCCTATCAGCGGTTGGTCCTAGAGCAGAAGACCCCAAGTGAGGGGATAGGAAGGGTATGGAGGCTTGGAAAAGAAGGAGCAGTGTTACAGCCTGGAGAGGTGACCTGCATGAGAGCCACGGTGAAACTTACTTGGGAGCAGCCTGGCCCCTTTGTAATGCTGGAACCTGACCCAATGGAGGGTCACTCAGGTCTGGAGGTGATACCAGAAGTAATTTCACTGAAGGACCTGAAGAAGGCTAAAGGAAGAGTCCCTGTCAGTGTGAGGAACCCCACGGAGCGGCCCGTGGAGATCCCTGCCAGGATGCTTCTGGGACAGGTGAGTCCTGCTGTCCCAGTTGGCTGGTCAGAAGTGAAGGGGACGGGTGAAAGTGAAGATGTTTGGAAGAAACTCTCCATGGAAAACCCAAACCTACCTGGAGCTTGGAAAGAGAGAGCCAAGGCCCAGCTGACCAGATGGGAGAAGATTTTCTCCAAAGATGAGTTTGATGTGGGGTGTGCGAAGAGTGCCACCCACCGAATCCGCATGCAAGAGGACAAGCCATTCAGAGAAAGAGTGAGGCGAGTCCCGCTAGCAGATCTGGAGGATCTGAGGGAGCAGCTTGCGGAACTGAAGAAGACGGGAGTGATTAGGGAGTCCAGAAGCCCCTACGCCTCCCCAATTGTGGTAGTCAGAAAGAAGAATGGGTCATTGAGACTGTGCATTGACTACAGAACTCTCAACAGGAGGACCATTCTGACCAGTACACCACGCCAAGGATAGAAGATGCCTTGCAGAGTTTATCTGGAGCTAAGTGGTTCAGTGTGATGGACCTCAAGAGTGGGTATTATCAAATCCCCATGCATCCAGAAGACAGAGAAAAGACTGCCTTCATAACCCCAGTGGGATTCTTTGAGTTCAACAGGATGCCTCAGGGCCTATCTGGAGCTCCTGCTACGTTTCAACGCCTAATGGAAAGGACTGTTGGAGACATGAACCTCATAGAAGTCCTTGTGTATCTGGACGATGTCATTGTCTTTGGAAAGACTTTGGAAGAACATGAAGCCAGGCTGGAGAAAGTACTGAAGAGGCTCAGTGAAGAGGGACTTAAACTTTCTCCAGAGAAGTGTCGGTTCTATCAGTCTTCTGTGAACTATCTGGGACACATAGTGTCTGAAAAAGGAGTGGCCACAGACCCTGAGAAGCTGGAGGCAGTTACTTCGTGGCCAAGGCCCACAACAGTTACAGAACTTCGGTCTTTCTTGGGGTTCTGCTCCTACTACCGCAGGTTTGTGGATGGATTTGCCCGCATTGCCAAACCCCTCAACGAGCTGCTGAAGACAGAAGGAGAGGAGGATGGAATGGGGCCTAGGAGGTCCAGTGAATCAGTCCAAGACCAGTGGAATTCAAGGTGTGAAGAGGCTTTCAGAACCTTGAAGAGAAGTCTCACCACAGCCCCAGTTTTGGCCTACGCTGATCCCACTAGACCCTATGAGCTACATGTTGATGCCAGCCATGAGGGCCTAGGTGGAGTACTCTACCAGGAGCATGAAGACCAGCTACGGCCAGTGGCTTATGTGAGCCGGAGCCTGACCCCCTCCGAGAAGAACTATCCCACCCACAAGTTGGAGTTCTTAGCCCTCAAATGGGCAGTTGTTGACAAGTTGAGAGACTACTTGTATGGGGCCGAGTTTACTGTAAAGACAGATAACAACCCCTTGACTTATCTATTCACCACCGCCAAGCTGGATGCAACTGGACACAGATGGTTGGCGGCGTTGTCTGGATTCAATTTCAGCCTCAAGTACAGACCAGGGGCTGGAAATAGGGATGCAGATGCCCTGTCCCGAAGATCCCATGTCATGGTCGATGACTGGGAAGACTGGACCCAAGTGGCACCAGATGGAGTGCGAGCCCTTTGTCAGGGGGCTGAACTCCAAGCCAGAGGAGGATCCAGAGCTGAAGAGATAGGAGTTACCACAGTGGGAGTCCCAAAGTGTTACTGTGGGGTAACTCAACTGGCAGAAGAGTGTCTGCCGAAGCTGTCCAAGAAGGAGTTAAGGTGTGACCAATTGGAAGACCCCATGGGGAAATTGGTCCTGGAAGCCCTGGAAGACCAGAGTCCAGAGGGACTTCGCCTTCACCCTTCTAAAGAAGCTCGCCAATTGAGGAGAGAATTGGACAAGTTACAGGTGCATCAGGGGGTAGTCTACCGAAGGGGCCCCTCTGATGGACCAGAAGACAAGTGGCAGTTGTTTCTCCCGGAAAAGCATCGAGAGACTGTGCTGATTGCCTTACATGACCAGCATGGTCACTTGGGAGCAGAGAGAACCTTCCAACTTGTCAGAGACCGGTTTTACTGGCCCTGCATGAGGGCCGAAGTGGAGGAGTATTGCCATTCCTGTGCAAGATGCATTCAGAGAAAGACTTTACCCCATCAAGCTGCCCCAATGGGCCACCTGCAAAGTGAAGGCCCAATGGATCTGGTATGCATTGATTTTCTCTGCCTTGAACCCGATTTGAGCGGATTGGGAAATGTTCTGGTGGTAACCGACCATTTCACTCGTTATGCTCAGGCTTTCCCAACCAAGGACCAGAAGGCCTCTACAGTAGCCAAGGTACTCTTGGAGAAGTACTTTGTTCACTATGGACTGCCACAGAGAATCCACTCAGACCAAGGAAGGGACTTTGAGAGTCGCCTGATCAGGAAGCTACTAGATTCTCTGGGAGTAGAGAAGACTAGAACCACACCATATCACCCTCAAGGTGATGCCCAGCCTGAAAGGTTCAACAGGACCCTATTGAACATGTTGGGAACTTTGGAGACCGAGAAGAAGCAACACTGGAGCCAACACATTTCAGCTCTAGTGCATGCCTACAATTGCACCACAAGTGATGTGACAGGTTTTTCCCCTTACCGACTTATGTTTGGGAGAGAAGCAAGATTGCCAGTGGATTTGGCCTTCGGCATTTCTTTAGACCATGCCTCTGCTGCCTCCCACAAAGGATATGTGGACAGACTGAGGCGCAGTTTGAAGATAGCTTATGAAAAGCTCAAGCGGCCTCTAACCAGAGGGGGGCCCGAAATAAGAGGAACTTTGATTTGAAAGTTAGAGTACAGGACCTACAGCCTGGGGACCGTGTACTGTTACGAAACCTAGGGATCCCTGGGAAACACAAGATTGCTGATAGATGGAGATCAGAGCCATATATCATCTGTAGAAAACTTCCAGGATTGCCTGTCTACAAATTGAAACCAGAAGGAAGGTTGGGGCCTTTGAAGACCTGGCATAGGAATCATTTGCTCCCACTCACTGAAGCAGTCAGAATGCCTCCAGTAAGAGATGTACCTGAATCTGTTTCCATTCTGGATACCCCCAGGCCTAATACTAGGTCTCAGACATCCCAAGTTAGGGGTGGTGAGGACCCCCAACCTGAAGAAGAAAGAGGAGAACTTGAATGGTTATGGCCTTCCTCAACTCCAGGAAATTCTGCCATAGATCTTCCACCTACTGAAGATGTGGAAGATAACACATTGAACCCAGAAGCCACAGAGTTTGTGCCATTCAGTGATGTGCCTGAGTGCTGGGAAGATATCCCTGGTCTCTACCCAGAACAAGAAGAAGATGTTCCAGAACCAGAGATGTTGCCAGAATGTGTTCCTGAAGAAGTTCCAAGAGAACAGAGAGCTCGCAGGAGTGTGAAGCCTCCCAAGAAGCTAACTTACCCCAAGATGGGAGAAAGTTCAGAGGACTCTGTTACCACAGCAAGGAGAAGTGCTGAGAGCCCTGACCCTTCCGCTGTCCATTTAGTGGAGGGCAACCCCAGCTCGCTCTCTGGCACAGTTAAGCAGGTCGCACACACTGAAGTGACCTGTAGACAGGACAGCTCCCCATCTCATGCCAATTGGTGGGAAGCTCCTCTGTCCAAGTTATGTGAAAATGTTGTTCCCGAAAAAGTTTGTAGTTTGAACACTATCTTTGGGGACCAAAGATTTAAAGTGGGGGGAGTGTGTAGCGGGGTTCTACCCCTTTTTCTGGTAGAGACTACATCTCCCACAATTCCCCAGGCCCCAGGGCTGCTGACTTCCGCCCGGGAGGCTGCTGGGGGAGATTATAAAAGGGAAGAGCGGAGACCGCCTCTTCCTCTTGGGACACTTCCTCTTCTGAGGCCTGACAGGACTGGCCTGCCTCTGCTGACAGAGCGTGTGACGCGGAGACTGCAGCCAGCAGAGACACCTGTGCGGACCGGAGCTGAAGGCCTGAAGCCTGGGCCTTGCAGCCGATGGAGTGAGACTCTTACCCCTCAGAGTCCACAGCAGCGGAGCGGAGACTTCCCCTTACTGTCGGTCGGACGGAGCTGATGACCGGAGTGCAGGGCTGTGACTGAGGAGACCGGACGCCGCCATTGAAGAGACCAGAGCCGCCATTAGAGGGACCGGATCGGAGGACGGTACCCCAAGGATTGGTGAGAGAGCCTGTAGGCTCAATCCTGCATTGACACACAAGTTTTATGCCTATTGAACTGCCTAGGCGCAATTTACCTCAGAGCAGCAATGTTACTTTTTGTGGATTACAAATGACACCATTTAAAGCTACATGTGCACCACCTCTACAGATTTATTGCCGGTGAAGAACACTGTACTAGTACAAGGACTGAGCTCTATTACTAGGGATCAGGCCTGGTCCGTTAGGTAGGCGCAGATAGATTTATTGCACCTCAGGGGTGCATAGCAGACGGTCGCCACACTTGGCGCTCCGTTTCCCCATTGTTAGATTCATATACCTGTGTACATGTTTAAAGTGCATATTGCAGGGACCTGCTAAAGTATTGTAAGATATATGTTTAAATGCATGTTGCTATTCTTTTTCCTACTGACAAAAGTAAAGCCAGTTATTCTTATCTCAGCAGTCTGCTTGTGAGTTCATACCAATTACACTTAGAGTATAAGCTAAGTTTTATGTGCTTATTTCAGCAGTCTGCTTGTGAGTTCATACCAATTACACTTAGAGTATAAGCTAAGTTTTATGTTCATAGGGACGTACCCTTTGACTAACTGTGCCAGAGTGGGTAGAGCCAAATTGCCGGGGGCTTTGGTGGAGCTGTACTCAGGGACCCAAAACAAACCAGCAAGGCATGTGAATTGCAAAGGAACGCACAGCACGTTCCTATGTGATTTGTGGTGTGAACTGGCCCTGAACTGGGGCCCAGTGCCAAAAAAAAGTTCAGGCATTTGGCTCCACTAACTTGCCTGACAGGGGGGCACTAGCATAGGTACCTGGAGAAATTGCCCTGAATCTCTACCAAGGTGCCCAGGATCCCAGACACCACGATTGTCCCCTCAATAGCAGTTTGTCTTTTAAGAAGGGGGGAAGGGGGCCAAGTTATCAAAGAAGAATAGTTGCAGTCAAAAATCTGCCCCCCCCCCCCCCATCACAAGCTTTCTCCCCTCCCAAAGTGCCCCCTAGCACATAAAACATTCTCTTATCCCCCAATCACTGCTTTTATTCTTCTTTGACAACTTGCCCCTTCACTGTGTCTCCTTCTCCTGCAAGTGCCAAGCATTAAGATTCAGTACAAACCTCAGATCAGCATGTCCCGTTCTGTTGATGCTGTGTCTATTCTCCTCCCCCTCCTTCTCCTGTCTGTGATATCCGAGCCAAGGAAAAGGGGGAGGGGACTTCAGTCCGTGTGTTAGTGTGAGGTGGGCAAGAGGGGGGAGGAAGGGGGATAGATGCCGTACAGTGTAATCACAGCGTGTGGGAACAGAAACACCCCGAACAAGCTGCCAGCCAGTCACTGGAGCCAAGTGTCGGAAGGTGAGAGAACCAGCAGACGCTACACCAGGTGCCGGACCGGAAGTCTTTTGTGCGGTCTTGGGGCCCCCTTACAGTGGCAGGATTTGCCAGGGCCCAGTCGCAAGTGCGACTATTGCGACCCTGGTAGTTCCGCCACTGACTCCGGTGGGTGTAACAACCAGTTCCGCTTTCCCCCTTCTTAGTGTATCCTTACTGTGCACGAGTGTGGGGTGCAGTGATGTAAGTAACTGAGTTAAAATAAACTGAGTTACCTAACGCAGTTACTTTAGAGGGTAACTAGTAATCTAACTGATTACTTTTCACCTCATGATAACTCAGTTCCCATTACTTTGGCTGAGTTACCCCAATTACATCTACCGCCACTAGATGGCAGTAGTGTAATTCCGGTGTCCTGCCGAAAAAGTTCCCCCGCCAGATAAGGACCCCCTGTACTGCGCAGGCGCAGGGCTTGCGCAGTACGAAGGACTATGGAGCTTCCGAAAATTGCCGAACCTAAACAGCTCTGAGTGAACTCCTCACCGTGCAGGCGCAGTTAACATGTAATTGTACGAGGCGATGCCGCACGCTCCCGATGCTCGTGCTACTCTGCAAGGGGCGTCTATTGTGTAACTAAGGGCCGGGTCTAGTATTACTGTAACCAAGGGGCGCATTTATTATTATTGTTATATATCGAGCTCTGCCCATTAATTTAACATTCGCCCTCTTCTGTAGCCATCCGCCCCTTACACAATATAATAATAATAGACCCGCCACTTGCTTACACGCTATAACAGATCTGCCCCTTGGTTAGAGTAATAATAGAGCAGCCCCTTTTGGTTACACGATATATAACAATAATAATAAATGCGCCCCTTGGTTACAGTAATAATAGACCCGCCCCTTAGTTACACGTATAGAATATTTAAAATAAAAGTCAGTTACTTTACTGCGTAACTAATTACTTTTCCAATGTAGTAACTGAGTTACTAACGCAATTACTTTTTGGGAGAAGTAATTTTTAACTTAACTAATTACTTTTTTAAAGTAAGATGACCAACACTGGTGGGGTGTAGCAAGATGACGGCGACAGAACGAAACTTCCGTTGCAAACTGCGATGGGTCGCCGAATATGTTGTTGTTGTGACTGCAACTGCTAAGTCCTTAGGTTCCACCGTTTCTGGCAGACCACGTATCCTGATATTGATCTGCTTCTGTTCTGCATCTTGGTCATCCAACCCATAAAACAGTTACTGTATTTGTATGGTGTGTTCTTGGAAAATCTCCTCGTGTTCAGTGATTCTTGTGACTGAATTCTCCACTGTGGGTTCAATGTCCTCAATGCAGTGACCTATGTCCCTGCGGAGGTCAGTCATCTCCTGTTTGTATGATCTTTCCAGCCGGTTGATATAGGATTCTATATCATTTTTAGTAGGTAGCGCTTTAATGCTTTAATTTATGCTTCCATGTCCCAATCACCCCTGGTGCTGTAAGATGTGGGCAAGGGGCTTCTGGAGCAGCTAAAACCATGATCTGAGTCCTGTGGGGAGTGTGGTGTCTGTCTGGATTGTACCTGTGAGGCAGCTTGAGCTGTGGCTGTGCGTGTGGCCGCCATCTTGAAAGCCGGGGTGTTCCTGTTGTCCGGGCCGTTTTTCTTTGTGCTCGAGATGATCAGGAAGCTGTGCTGCTGCCGCGCCTGCTCATGTGGCAAGATGGGTGCCAATTGTGCCGTCGGTGTAGCTGTGAACTGTGAATCTAGCGGCCGGTGTAGGAGCTCAGAGGAGACACGTCCTATCCTGCCATGTGCCAAGCCACGCCCCCCAAACAAAAATAAATTGTGAGTCAGGAAATAGTGTACCTCCTTTAATATAAATCACTTTGAATCTGTTGAATAGTTGGCTATATGTGGTCAAATGAAATGTGTCTATGCCTTTTTCCACTGGGTATTAAAAAGAAGAGCATTGTCACTTCACATGTCATTGTCAACCATTTGCACTTTTTCTGCCACATTTCACATTTCATTTTCCAGTAAGCTTAAACACCAAAATTTGGAGCAGCTTATCTAACATAAGCCTTATTCAACATTCAGTGTTAAGCGTTACTAAGCGGTTTTAGGAAATAGATTATACATGTTAGCAGTGCTGTATTTTGGCCTAGGCTGACAAGGCCCAGGCCTAGGGTGGCACTTTGTGGGGGTGGCAAAAAAAGCCCCCCCATGAAAAAAGCCCCCACACCCGGCTCCCGCATGCTGGGTCGCCATCAGGGGAGTACATCTGAATCCAGTGGCACTGGCATCGGTTTGGGGGGAGGGGGGGCGGACCGCTCCCATGTGAGACCAGGAAGCAGTAGTAGTGGGTGCCTTCGCTCCCCCTCCTCCCCCTGGCAAACCTGTGACAGGGACAGGAGAGCTGCACAGCGTCTGTGTAGCTCCCCCGCTCACCCCTTTCTCCTGTCAGCTGAACAGGAGAAGAGAGATAGTGGTTCCAAACGTTCCCAAATGTTCCCTGCGACGATGCCTGGCTTCCTGCCCGCTCTGATTCCCTCCCCATTGGCCACAGCAGAGGGCCATTAAGAAGACACTGGGGGGGCATTGTGGGAAATGTAGTCCCGGAAGATTGGCCTCCCCAGTGTATCTACAGACAGCAGGCTACAGTCCCCCAGCATGTATGCACTCTGAGGGGGGGGGGAGAGAACCTGGAACCCAGAAAAAAAGCAGAATGCTACAGGAGAAGAGAAAAAGAGAGGACTGTGCAGGGGGAAGCCAGAAAGAGAGCCACACTGTACCCACACCACTGTACCCACACCACCAAAGAGGGAGCCATGATGTCTCCGCACCACCAGAGAGCCACGCTGTACCCGCACCACCAGAGAGCGACGCTGTACCTACACCACCAGAGAGGGAGCCACGCTGTACATGCACCACCAGAGAGGGAGACACGCTGTACCCACACCACCAGAGAGGGAGCCACGCTGTATCCCTGTACCTGCACAACCAGAGAGAGCCACGCTGTACCCGCACCACCAGAGAGCCACGCTGTACCCCTGTACCCACACCACCAGAGAGGGAGCCACGCTGTACCCGCCCAACCAGAGAGAGCCACGCTGTACCCTGTTGTGGAAATTATATTGTATAAAATTTATGTGGACATTTTATTCTAGGATGTGTGTTTTTATAGATTGTCATCTGTCTCTCTGTGTCTGATTTAATCGAGGAGTGCTCTAGCAGAGCGCACTTGGGTTGAATCGAGACCAGTGGTAAAAACGGTCAGTATGAAAACCTTTTCATGGGATTTGAGACGTGTTCTCTGTGTCTGTGGATGTTTGTAGGTACCAAGTGCAATGCGCTGGGCTTCTTGCCTTCAAATGGCTATGCGCATTAGAGAAGCGAAGTCCGCATAACGAGAGAAACATATTATTTTATCTCTGTGTGGCTACGTTATCCCTTTTGGATACATATTTGCTTTAATAAGAGGACATTTGTATCTGCCTTGTTAATATACTCGTACCGTATATTGACAACACCAGTGGCAATGTCCCTGCAGATTGTCTCAAGCCTGTAAGAACCAGTAGAATGAGCTTACTAGATACTGTTTAATTTGAACAGTATTTATTGGGCTGCATACTGACTAAGAGGGGACGTGTGCACTTCCTCCCATGAGTGCCCTCCCCTTTACTGCATGTCACTTCCTGTGATGTTTTTTTGTATTGAGGAAGTGCTTGGCTGTTGTGGGCAGTCACTTCCTGTTTGTCATTCTTTTGTGGCCTATGAATAAAAAGCCCAAGGTTCTGTGTTTGAGGGACAGACGCTTGAGGTTCCTTGCATTTTGTTCCTGATTCTGCCTGGTGCTATGAAGTACTTTCATTTCCTTGTACCAAAGAGCTTGATACACACGTGCTATTAAGCGTGAAGGAATTGTTTTGTGCTTTGTGTGCATTTAGACGCTGGAAGTGCACATTTTTGCGCAGTGTGGATTTGCGTACAGAGCCCAAGGGAATTTTGCCACGACAACCCGCACAACCAGAGAGGGAGCCATGCTGTTACCCGCACCACCAGAGAGAGAGCCAAGCTGTAACTGCACTACCAAAGGGGTAGAAAGACAGAGCCACTGCCAGAGTACAGACATTCTACACTACTGACTAGAGTCGGCCTGGGCAACCCCGAATGAGCGAACGTCCAGCCAGAGGGATCACTGTTGCGGTTTCACTGGGTCTGGTAAGAGGGCCTGTTGACCATTATCCATTACTTATCTTAGGGACTGAGCCATTAGCAAGTGCCTAACCTGCTATCCGCTAGACCTTATTGACCGACCACAACGCCCTTCTCTGTCCTCTTTCCAGGGCGTCCCTCTCTGTCCTCCTCCCTGCCGCGTCCCTCTCTGTCCTCCTCCCTGCCGTGTCCCTCTCTGTCCTCCTCCCTGCAGTGTCCCTCTCTGTCCTCTTCCCATGGCGTCCCTCTCTGTCCTCCTCCCGCAGCATTCCCTCTCTGTTCTCTTTCCGCGGCGTCCCTCTCGGTCCTCTTCCCGCGGCGTCCCTCTCTGTCCTCTTCCCTCTGCGTCCCTCTCTGCCCTCTTCCCGTGGCATCCCTCTCCGTCCTCTTCCCGCGGCGTCCCTCTCTGTCCTCTTTCCACGGCGTCCCTCTCTGTCCTCTTCCCGTGGTGTCCCTCTCTGTCCGCCTCGCGCTTTGTCCTCCTCCTGCAGCATCCCTCTGCCCTCTTCCTGCAGCGTCCCTCTGTCCTTCTCCCATGGCATCCCTCCCGCCTTCCACCCATGAAGATGACAGGGTGGGTCTTAGATAGATAGCCGGATGGACGTGTGATACCGGAGCGAATACAGAGATGACAGCGGCACAATCCATCCATTCGCGGTGAACTCACCAGTATTGACGGCGGGCACGATACAGGGACCCCACGACCATGTCCGGGAAACAGAGGCAGGACAAAAAATTGCAGTGCCTGACGGATTATTATCCCACGAACAGCAAGGCAGATGGGCTAGATGGCGTCGAGGCCTACACGTCTCTGGCGACCTTAACGCACCAACGATCATCACAAAAAGGTAATCTTTCACAAATTAGGAGCTCCCCTGAGGATAGGAGGCAATATCCTTCTACCTCATCCACTTGTAGCCCGGCTAAGGCAAAACCCAGTCTGGATGCCGACGGATTACACAGAGCAGGGAGCCCGGCCTCAGATTCTGGGGAGGACACCAGAGAACTCCCAGAATCAATCGAATCATTCCCCACACAGAATCAACCGGTTATGGATACCGTATTAAAATAGATGCACACTGCAATCTGACATGCACTGCGTCAATAGAGACATACAAGATGTGGGAAACAGAGTAGACCACATAGAGACAAAGATGGGGGAATATGCTTCTACCATTAATGAACTGGTTGATGCTCATGAGGAAACTGAAGCAGATACTGAGTGGATTAAGGCAAAGCTGGCAAATATGGAGGACAGATCCAGAGGGATACCTGAATCTGTACAGCAACAGGATCTGGCCCTCCATACTGCTACCCTACTCAAATCCCTCATGCCAACACTCTATTTAGACATAACCATCGATAGAATCCATCGATTGCCAAAACCCTCCCACTTACCAGATCAAATACCCAGGGATGTAATTCTCAGGCTGCATTTTTTTCATGTAAAGGAGTAACTTATGTCCGTAATGAGAAAACAAGAACAGATTCCGCCACAATATCAAAACCTGCAATTTTTTGCAGATTTATCGCAATATACATTGCAAAAACGCAAAAGCCTAAATACAGTGACGAAAGTGTTACACAACCATAAAATTATGTACAGATGGGGGTACCCCACGAAACTAACCACCACTAAGGGTAACCACACCCACACAGTGACATCCTTGGAGAAAGGCATTACTCTTCTGAAGGAATGGGGTATTCTGCCTGACCCGCAAGAGGAAAGTATTTCAGCCAGTAACCCACGCCATCTTACCCAAGAATGGAAAACAGTTACAACAAAAAATGCCACTTCTCATTCCTAGAGGAATAAAGATGGAATTCAATTAATTCCAGTCCCTGACTAATGAAGTCGCTAGTATTGAACTTGTCCCCCAATTACAAATAACAGCGATATGAATAGACTGAAAAAAGGGATGGTGGCACTGTTCTATTTGGATATGAATATAAATAAATAAATATAAATATACGGGTATTAACACCAAAAACTAAAAATCCAGTAAGTGCAATAGTGCGTCCTACGGTGTTGTATAAAATATAAATAGACAAGTGACTAAAAATAAACCACAGATAAGAAAAGAGTATGTGACAATCAAAAAGAAGTGGCAATCAATAAATGTTAAGAAAATAAAAAATGGTGAACAGAAGATGGCTTCAGCGATATGCTGTCATTGGGTACTACCACCCCCAATATTGGTTGCATTAACTTTGATGTAACAATGTTGAAAGTTAACTTTTTCTTGTTCTTTTTCTTGTTTGCTTTCTACCTTCTTTTTTTTTCTCTCCCCTGTTTGTTTCGTACCCATGCATTGCTCCAACTTCAAACTCTGCCGCACAGAAAACACACCGGATGGGCATCATGGAATCCCCGCTATCAACATGATCACCAACGCATGTGGACTAAGTATTGAAATGGAGTCTTTACCTCAATTTCGAAGCTTACCCCATACATAAACCATGCCTATTAATATAATCTCTATTAATGCCAAGGGGCTTAACCACCCCGTGAAGCGCAAGTCACTATGGCAAGAAGCACTCTCACATCAAGGTGATATTCTTTGTGCTCAAGAGACACATTTTTGTAGCCAAGCATCAAATGCACCCACAAAAATGTAGCATTTGTATTAACAGCCAATGCAGATTCCAAAACTAAAGGAGTGCTAATAGCTATACGGTCCACTTATTCTATGTGGTGATTTTAATATTACCCCGGACTCAGCAATGGACTCAACTTCAAAATCTACCCGCAACACACAGACGCTCTCTACTTCCCTCAGAAAGTATAACGTGTACGATGCTTGGAGATGTTTTCACGCCAACGAGAGAGACTTTACTTTTTTTTCTCCACTTCATAAGGTATACACCAGAATTGATCTTTTCATAGTCGATCAACAGATCTTGTTAAACACCAAAGTTGTCCGCATTAACTCTATTATGTGGTCGGACCACGTGTCCATAGTTTTGACACTCTGACTCAACCTATCCTAGACCTAATCCAATCTGGAGGGTAAACACTTACCTACTACAACAGCAAAAAACCAAAGAACAAATTACCAAACATTTGTCTATTTTTTTTACTGAGAATGCGAACTCTGTGCAAAGCCCTTTCACATTGTGGAACGCCCATAAGGCGCTCATAAGGGGCATGTTCATACAAATAGGTGCAAGGGCAAAGAGACAGAGGCAGCAACGAACAACTGAACTAACAAAACAAATCTCTGAATTAGAAACCCAAAATAAGCTAAACTATAATTCCAGTACATCCCTGAAATTGACACAACTTAGGTATGACCTTAGATTACACCTGTTAGAGAATTTTGAAAGAGCTTCTAAAAGACTTAACATGACCTATTATGTAAATGGAAACAAAGCAGGAAAACTTTTAGCACTTTCTAGAATACCATTCATAATTCACCCATCTACCAACCAAAAAGAATACCACCTACAAAAAAATGCAGATGCTTTTAGCCACTACTATGGATCCCTATATAACTTAAAAGATGACTCATCCACCATCCAACCTACCCCTGAGGTAATTAATTATTTCTTAGAAAAATTATCAATACCAAAGAATTTAAAACTATACTGTCCCCCTTCTTAGTTCCAATGTTGGAATCAGCAGCTGTCGCTGTCTTTTTCCCTCCAGAAATGCTCAAAGCCTTGGTGGCCCTGCCAAATCCGGGGAAGGGGCCTATGATCGTATACATTGGTTGTATCTAGCCTACAGTCCCCTCAAATTTTAGGAGAATTTCACTGTTAAACATTGACCTGAAAATATACGCCAAAATTATAGCTTTACGCTTGCTTGATATATTACCAACCCTTATACATCCTGATCAGTCAGGCTTTACAAAATATAGACAAACCTCAGATGTGACCAGACGCATGATCAATATTATACATTTGGCAAAATTACACCGAAGGCCTTCTCTGCTCCTAGCGCTGGACGCAGAGAAGGCCTTTGATCGTATACATTGGTTGTATCTAGCCAAAGTGTTGAAATCATTTGGTTTTGAGGGCCCTATTTTCTCTGCCATTATGGCTTTATACTCTAAATTATCCGCCAAAGTCTTTATGTCTGGTACTATCTCAACGCCATTCAACATATCTAATGGGACAAGACAAGGGTGCCCTCTATCCCTCCTAATTTTTAATTTATTGATGGAACCACTAGCCATCTATATCAGAAGCCATCCAAACATAAAGGGCTATCCAATTGGCAATGATAGTCATTCTATAAGTCTATTTGCCGACGACATTATTATGATACTGACAGACGTGGGCTCCTCCCTGGCAGCGGCACATGAGGCCTTAAGCTTATTTAACAAAATTTCATACTACAAAGTTAATGAAAATAAATTGTATGTACTAGGCCTAGGAATAGATAATACCACTAGCGACAGACTCAAGAAACGGTTTCCATATAAATGGGCTTCGGGGGGGATAAAATATTTAGGGGTAACATTAACAGCAGACACTGACAGTATCATAGAAGCTAACTACACTCCTTTCTTACTGAACCTAACTAGGACGGAATCAGCATGGTCTGGTCGGCTTGCGGCCTTCAAGATGATGCTGCTTCCCCAATTCATTTATTTATTCCGGACTCTTCCTGTACCAGTCCCAGACAAGTTCTTTGCCAGAGCACAGTCCATGATTAATGGATTCCTTTGGCAGGGAAAGAAAGCCAAGTGTGCATTCCATAAACTAATTACATCCAGAACAGGAGGAGGAGTGGGGCATATCCTATTAAAAGATTATTACCTTGCGGCAATCTTGGCGCAGATAAAATCCTGGTTTCCTGGAAACCACGCATCAAAGTGGCAAGAATTGGAATTATTTCAATCCCCTAATCGCAGATTGCACGACTTATTATTAATTAGCGAACACATGCCTCACTCCTCATCCAAGCTTTCGCCCACAATGGAAGCCTCTATACATACATGAAAACTACTCCTAAACCCACCCATGACTGACATGCCTATGAAATCTATTCCCCTTCCTATTACTAGCCTGGCAATACTGATACCTGATCTGAATATCAAGTATTGGGAACCCAAAGGAATTAGAACAACTGAGAGCCTGTATATAGGTCCTAGGATGAAGACTTTTAGGGCAATTCAAATTAACCACAACTTAGAACCCAAAGACCAGTACACATACCTACAAATCTCACATTTACTAGCCTCCATTAAAAATATTCACACAAAGATCCCGTGGAAGGTCTACTTATATTTAATATTTAACAAATCCTACGACCTCCATTAAAGGCATTTCTCTATTCTATGACCTTTTACATCAAAAATCGATTTGTATCAAATCTCCTTCCATGAGAACTTGGGAAATCGATTTTAACATCTCATACACTATTGAACAATGGCAACAAGCTATTTCGTCTATATATAAAGCCACTAGGAGTGTCAACTTATGGGAATTATACCAGAAGATATATTTAAGATGGTACACGATTGGCAGGATTTAACCCTAATGTATCTCCATTATGCTGGAGAAGGTGCGGACAGAGGGGTTCCATAACACATATACTTTGGTCATGCCCAAGATTACGAAAATACTGGTTTAACGTTTTTTGCACTATTGAAAGTATCACCAAACTTCCATGCCCTAGCAATGCCAGCATGGCTCTATTATCTTTAGGGATATATGCACTGCCCCATTCTGCGAGAAATGTAGCCACCCATCTTCTTACCAGCGCTCGTCTAGAAGTAACGAGAAGATGGCTGAAAGAAGAAATCCCTACCCTCAAAGACGTGATTAGAACCACAAACTTATTTCCTTATGTCTAACTTATGTTTGCGGCCTCCCAAGGCGTTTATGCATCTAAAAGTCTGATTTGGAAACCATGGACTGAGTGGTACCACAACTACGATACCACTTGAAAACCTCCTATAATACTTAGGCGTACACTAAAATATAACTTAAAGAACAATTACATATCATGAAGGAATGCAGCCACATCCCAGATTCACACTTTTTCTTTTCCTTTCTTTCTTCTTTTTCCTTTTCTCTTCCCCCAAATACCTCACACATATACACCTGTTATCTCTAGTTAGTGCACATATTTCTAAACCTCTACTCTCTATATTGATAATTACACATAGAGATGGACTATAACAATAGACTATTACAGCCTTATCTGGAATACACAGTAAGGTAGCGAAGGAGCTGTAGGATTAATGGAAAATAAGAAATAAATAAGGATATGCATCCGCCCACCGGAACGCAGAGTGTTCCCAAAGGGGCCTCGGGTGGGTCGAGTTGCATGTTACTAATTGCATCACTAGCATAATCCTGTCTTGCTTCTCTATATGTATATGATTATACTTGGAACCTAACTAAGACGAAAATTAATCGTTAACCATAGTTAATGTATCAGCAATGACAAATTTCTATGTTGTGATTACTACCTGTCATAATTTTTCCTTTTCCCGTGTTTAAACTTGTTATTTCTGAATAAAAATTTATTGAAACTAAAAAGGAATGGGTATGGCCTTGACAGGAAGGGGTGGGTCATATTTAAATTAGGGGATGCGCGAGTTTAGTCAGGCCTAGGGCAGCACAAAACCTAAATACACCACTGCATGTTAGTGGAATATATGTAGAAATAGTCTGATGTAATTACACTGGAGATACCCAACTCACTCTAATTTGTTTGACTCTACAACTGGGCAGGAGAGTGGAGTAGGAGTGCAAGAAATGGCTATTAAAATACTGGACTTTTGTGGATGGTGTGGTTCTCAGTTTTTACACTACTTAAAGAAGAAATAGTGGTACAAAATTCTACATGAGTAGATCCAGGTTATGTTGACATTTGCATAATGTCTATAATAATGTCTATTTAGAAAGTAGGCACAGACTCAATGGGGTTGATTTACTAAAGGCAAATCCTTTGTGCACTACAAGTGCACTGCAAGTGCACTTGGAAGTGCAGTCACTGTAGATCCTCAGGGGTCATGCCAGGAAAAAATAAATAAAAATGTTTGCTTGCAAATAATTAGATGATGGAAATCAGCAGAGCTTCCCCTCATTTCAGATCTTCCCCTCAGATCTAGAGCAAGTGCACTTATAGTGCACAGTATATTTGCCTTTAGTAAATCAACCTCCTAATTAGAGTTGAGCTGATACCTGGATATTGGGGTTCGACCGGACTTTGGAAAAAAGTTTGAGTCCGGGACCGAACTTGACCCCGAACCCGAACCCCATTGAAGTCAATGGGGACCCGAACTTTTGAGGACTAAAATGGCTCTAAAAAATGGAAAGGGCTAGAGGGCTGCAAATGGCAGCAAAATGTTGTTAAGAGCATGGCAAGTGCTCTGCAAACAAATGTGGATAGGGAAATAACTTCAAATAAATAAAAATAAAAAAAATAATATGCTGGAGGCCCCCTTCTCAGAAGAAGAGGTACAGGAAGTCAATAAGAACCTCAGAAACTCCCCGCGAGGGGCCCTGTTACTATGTGCTACTGTATTTCTATTAGGATGGTGGGGCTTGAACCTGCACTCACAGCGCAGGCGCCGTTCAACTTCGGAGAATTTGTGAATCGCCCTGTCCTCCGTACTGCGCAAGTGCTGCGCCTGCGCAGTACGGGCCGGACACTATCCGATGGCCGGACAGTTTTTGTCAGAACACCGGTATACATGTCTATTCTGCACAAGGTACGGACAAGTCCTGTGGGATCCATGCCTGGTTCATTTTAATGAACGTGAGCTTGTCCACATTGGCTCTGGACAGTCGGCTGCGATTGTCTGTGATAATGCCCCCTGCCGTGCTAAATAAACTTTCAGATAATACACTGGCTGCAGGGCAGGCCAGCACCTCCAAGGCATAAAAGGCAAGCTCAGGCCATGTGCCCAATTTGGAGACCCAGAAGTTGAAGGGGGCAGACCCGTCACTCAGTACGTGTAGGCGTGTGCACACATACTGCTCCACCATGTTGGTGAAATGCTGCCTCCTGCTAAGACGTTCCATCTCAGCTGGTGGTGCTGGTTGTTGTGGCGTGCTGACAAAGCTTTTCCACATTTCGGCCATGCTAACCCTGCCTTCTGAGGTGCTGCCAGTGCCCCGGCTGCGTTGGCGACCTCTTCCTCCTCCTCTGCCTTTGCCTTATGCTTCCACCGTGCCCCCGCTGTCAGGTGGGAATGCCACCAGCAGCGCGTCTACCGCATCTTACGATCACGATCCAGTGAGGTAATTTAGGATGGTACATTGTCCTTGTAACGGGGATCCAGCAGGGTGGCAACCCAGTAATCAGCACCAGTTAGAATGTGGGCAACTCGCGGTCGTTGCGGAGACACTGCAGCATTTAATCGCTCATGTGTGCCAGGCTGCCCAGAGGCAACGAAAAGCTGTCCTCTGTGGGAGGTGTATCGCCCCTGTCCTCTATATCCCCCCAGCCACGCACCAGTGATGGCCATGAGCTGGTCTGGGTGCCACCCTGCTGTGAACATGGTTCCTCCTCCTCCATCTCCTCCTCCTCATCCTCCACCTCGTCATCCTCCAGAACTGTGCCCTTGCTGCCGGACAATTGTGTACCTGGCGTTTGTTGGTGCAGGAACCCACCCTCGTAGCCACTTGTAAATGACTGCCCTTGGAAATTATCCCTCTTCCTCCTCCTCCTCCTCTCCATCATCACCCAAAACTTTTTTTTAAGGAGGCATAGAACTGGGATAGTAATGCTGAGAACGGCGTCATCAGCACTGGCCATGTTGGTGGAGTACTCGAAACATCGCAAGGCACACAGGTCTCGCATGGAGGCCCAGTTATTGGTGGTGAAGTGGTGCTGTTCCGCAGAGCGACTCACGCGTGCGTGCTGCAGCTGGAACTCCACTATCGCCTGCTGCTGCTCGCACAGTCTGGCCAGCATGTGCAAGGTGGAGTTCCACCTTGGGGGCACGTCACATATGAGGCGGTGAGCGGGAAGGCCGAAGTTATGCTGCAGCGCTGACAGGCGAGCAGCAGCAGGGTGAGAACGCCGAAAGTGCGTACAGAGGGCCCGCACTTTCTGCAGCAGCTCTGGCATATCGGGGTAATTTTTAAGGAACCTCTGGACCACCAAGTTCAGCACATGCGCCAGGCAAGGGATGTGCGTTACGAGATTTTGCCCATTATCGCACACCACTAGGCCAGACTTGAGGCTCACTGCCACCAACCACTCATCGGTCTGTTGTTCCATGTCCCTCCACAAC
Organism: Lithobates sylvaticus; assembly: GCA_028564925.1. NCBI lineage: Eukaryota > Metazoa > Chordata > Amphibia > Anura > Ranidae > Lithobates > Lithobates sylvaticus. The sequence continues at coordinate 175,888,916 of CM053028.1, read as the reverse complement.
TCCTGCGCGGTGTGGGGTTTTTCCCCCAAACAGGAAAGTTTTAAAACTGCCTGCTGTGGTTTACCCCTGGCTGTGCTGAAGTTGGTGGTGAAGGTGTTACGCTGACCGGATGAGGCGGCGGTAGAGGATGAGGAAGTGGAGTAGGAGGAGTTAGCATTAGCAACAGGAGGCAAACTGAAGCGCCCTGCAATCCTCGGTGGAGTAAGGACATGCACCAAACTGCTATCCGCCTCAGGCCCAGCAGCCACTGGAATTATCCAGTGTGCTGTTAGGGAGATATAACGTCCCTGACCGTGCTTACTGGTCCACGCATCCGTAGTTAGGTGGACCTTGCCACAGATGGCGTTGCGCAGTGCACACCTGATTTTGTCCCCCACTTGGTTGTGCAGGGAAGGGATGGCACGCCTGGAAAAGTAGTGGCGGCTGGGCACGACATACTGTGGGACAGCCAATGCCATCAGGCTTTTAAAACTCTGCGTCTCCACCAGACGGAATGACAGCATTTCAAAGGCGAGGAATTTTGAAATGCTGGCATTCAGGGCCAGGGATCGTGGGTGGCTAGGGGGGTACTTCCTCTTCCACTCCAGTGTTTGGGAGATAGAGAGCTGAACGCTTCCATGGGACATTGTGGAGATGGTTGGTGACCCAGGTGGTAGTGTTGCTGGCAGATCCTCTGTTTGCGGGTTGGCAGGTGCCACTGTCACTACAGAGGTGGATGAAGAGGCCGAGACTGCAGCAGAAGAGGAAGCAGGAGGAGCCAGAGACCTTACTTGGTTTTTGAGGTGTCTACTCCACTGCAGCTCGTGCTTTGCACTTAGATGCCTGGTCATACAGGTTGTGCTCAGGTTGAGAACGTTTATGCATTGCTTCAGGCTCTGATTGCACAGCGTGCAAACCACTCATGTCTTGTCATCAGCACATTGTCTGAAGAACTGCCACGCTAGGGAACTCCTTGGACCTGGCTTTGGTGTGCTCGTTCCCTTGCTGCGTTGGGCAGTAGCAGGCGTACTGTCTAGGGGACGGACGCTCCGCTTTTGCACCCTGCTCCCTCTTCTGCTGTGCTGGTTGCTCTGTGCAACCACCGCCTCTTTCTCCGAACCACACTGGTCACCTGCATGACGTTGACTCCATGTGGGGTCGAGGACCTCATCGTCTTCCACCCAGTCTTCACCCCTGCCCTCCTTGTCGACAATTGCGAAAACAGCAGCAGTTGGCACCTGTGTTTCGTCATCATACGAGACGTGCTGCAATGGTCCTCCCATGTACTCATCATGAAACATAAGTGGTTGGGCATTGGTGCACACAATCTCTTCCACTTCTGGGGCAGGGCTAGGTGGATAGCCCTGGGAAACCCTGCTAACAGAGTCCTAAAAAAGCAGAAGAGACTGCTGCATGATTTGGGGCTCAGTTTCACTTGTGCGTGTAGCTGGCACAGATCGACCACGTCCTCTCCCTGCAACAGGAGCTCCACCAGCAGCACCACAAGTGGGACCACGTCCCTTCTTTGACATTCTTCTCATATTTTTCAAATTTAGGATCTTGCCCTAAATGGGTGTTTTTAGAATAGCAAAATACACCCACAGTATGTAAAGGGTGTGTATCTCACACCTACAGATATGCAGAAAATGCTATTCAAAAAAAAAATTTTTTTGCCCTAAAATCTTTTTTTTTTTTGAATAGCACAATAGAAGAACACTGTATAAAATTGTGTATCTTACACCTACAGATATGCAGAAAACACTGCAAACTATTTTTTTTTGCCCTAAATGGGTGTTTTTGGAATAGCAGAATACACCCACAGTCTGTAAAGGGTGTATCTCACAGTAACATATGCAGTGCTCGTGCACTGAGTGTTATATTCTTAATATTCACAATTTAATTTAGTTTAAAAAATATCTCTCTGCAGAGTTTTCCCTTAATTAGTGTGAATGAGTTTTTGTTTTTAATACATTTCAGATGTGATATTCAGCTGGGTTTAAGTTCTAAAAGCTGTTTTAGATGTGTGATGGGCATTATAATATTATATAGGCTTATGCTACTGATATTCTGTTTGGAGCCAATCCTTCCCCCCAGTTTCTGTAGATCGTATTTCTGTCTGGAAGCTTGACAATCATTTCCTGTTAGAAGAATGGTTGGTTTATAGTTGATAGTGAAAACAGATGTTGACCAGATGTGATGTGTTTGAAACATATTGGATGTGGGGAGCAATCCTCTCTTTCTCTCTCTCCTGACACCCTCTTTTGGATGGATTGAGTTAAAAATAAAGGGAGGTGTGCCTATCTTTCGGCGGAAATTTTAAGGGCTGTCTAGTTTATAAAAAATAATTTCATCTTGAAATTCGTCCTCTTGATGACCAGACACAGCTCCGAACACATCTCTTCAGCACACACACACAGCTCTCATCACATTTTCAGCCACATAGACATTCCTTTGACACAAAGGGTTAAAGAGCCATTTTCTTTTAAGCAGACCACGTGTCCTGCTATGCTAAGAACCTTTTGAAAAGAATAATACATTAAAAACTCTTTAGATCTTTACTAAGCATAACATTCTTTTGTATTTTGTAAGTATTTTTCTATTTTGGTGTGTACAATAAAACACACTTTTTGATTTATCGCTGACTATTTTAAGAAATTCGTCTCACAATCATCATTTGAAAGCTTACACAGAATAAGCGATTTATTACATTGGCTAGCCAGACAGTCAATCATTCGTCGGAAGTTTTTTTTCCACTTCCTTCCTTTGAACAGAGGGGAAAGTGATGAACCGAAATTAACTTTCGCAAATGTTGAAAAGAACCTAGAGAAAAATTGATCGATTGATTGTAAAAGACCAGAGAATTTCAGTCATACAGAAGTAATTCAAGCGGGAAAGCAGGACAAAAATTCTATATCCGGAATGAATTATAAAAATCTAACCTGGAGAAATTGTATATTCCAAGAAGAAGAGATGTCAGCTCAACAAAAGAAAAATGTTAAAGAGAGAAGATTTATCATCATCACAGGATTCATCTTTTCCCTAGTGACAATTTTATATGTGGTAAAATATATCACAAACTGTTCCAGTTATGCAGAGGTTAACAGGATTGACGAATTACACAACAAAGATCTTGCATTATTCAGAAATAAAAGAGAAGTAGACATTGATATCAATACAGATGAACAAGAAGATAACAATGCTGATATCATTGCAAAGGACAAAAATTAGATTAATATTAATGCACATGACATAAAAGATGACTTTAGATATGTTGATATTAATACAGCAGAAGATTTGTATGGATATATATGTGTAGGACAGGGATATGATTGCTGTTTGCAATTGTATTTCATTCATAGCAATAATGTTGAAATCAAAGTTAATATAGAATCCAAAACGAACTTCGTTAAAATGCAGGGATCCTATAAGTTTAACAACAGAACCAGAACTTTTGAATGTAATATATTGTTGAGGAGTTTCTGGTCTATATTCTTAAAGGGTAATGATTCAACAATTTGGTCTGGAGATGTGGATAATAGTGTGTCGAGATCTAGGAAAACACTTTATCCCTTAGATCAATATTATTACCTTTTTCAAAGTTTCGTAAAAATATTAGACCCAGAACATTTAAACATCATAGGAGATGAAAAGGGAGATATTGTAAGAACATGGGATTTTAAAATAACAAGAAAATGAACTCAATTAAGAGTCAAAATTAATATTTCTATAGTCGACATGATTGTTCCAGAAAAATATATATTTTCCCACAATCTTTGAAAATTATGGAAGATAAAGATCATTTGCATGTAATACAAAAATATCTTTACCTCAAAATTCATTGTTAACTTGGAAAAGGAATGATTAATTTTTGGGTAGTTTTTTTCATAGTTCTACTATCATAATTCATAAAGGAATTTTTGGTAGTGTGAATTGGATTAATAATACATTTGTTTATCAACAAATGAGTGTATCTTTGAATGATACTGGTATATATGAATGTTGCATATCAATAGAAAATCATCCTGTTAAGTGTGCTAAGGCTAATGTTATTGTAATGTCTCCAAGGAAAACTCCATGTGTTAATAAGAAAAGTGTCTCTGCAACTCCATTTCAGATTAACCATTTCCAATCCAGAACTCTTTTAAGAGAAGGAAAGTTTGTCATTATTTTGTGGAACTTTAATGTTTCAGAATGGAAGATTTCTACAAGGTTTCCACAATGTCAAGGACATTTGGTTAATATGGAATTGGGTATAGAGAAATGGTTTGGAATTAATAATAGGAATAAAAACAGATATAAGCGTGGTATAGTTGAAGGTATTTTAAGAGGGATTGGCACAATCGGGAGTATAACAAATAGTATGGATATCAATACTTTAAAGTCTGATCTAGAAACCGCTGGTTTAGTGGGGAGTAATGGTATTAAAATACAAAAACATTTAAATCAGATTTTAGAAAATATGGTCATTAAAACAGCTAATGTCATGGGTCCATCTATTTTAAATCTTCAAAATATTACTCTTGATTTGATGACAAGTGAACAACATTCTCATATAGCCAGAGCATGTTTAGAAATCCAGACGGAACATTCCACTAATTTTAAAATAATTGCGCAAGCATTTCAAAGTGGAATAACTCCTTTTGGCATTTTACAGAATTTACCCAGAGAATATGTATATGCTATAAATCATACAGATTTATGGGTAAATAAATGGATAGGATGCACACAGGGTGTATGTTATAGTTCTTCTATGATTCCAATAGCCGGGAAAGAACAGATTTGGGTTCCAATCACTGTTTTGGGATTACCTGTCAGCAGTACACAATTATTATACTATAAATTACAATATACAGATTTTGCATTTGACAATGAAAATTCTGAATTAGAACAATTAGATCTGTCATCATGTTTACAATTCCAGTCTAAAGTTATTTGTTTACCTAATAAAGATAAAAGCATATTTCATTCTTGTTATCATAATCATACATTATGTTCAGCAAGAATAGAAAAAGTTGAAACAATTTCTGAATTAATTACTCGTGTAGATAGAAAGAAGGTTTGTTTTCAGATCATGACAGATACAGAAAGGGTTAAAACTTTTTTCTCTTCTTGTACAAATACAGAAAACCTGAATCAAGGTTTGTATTGTATAGAAGGAGACATTGATGCAATAAGTATTAATGGGTTGAGAACTAATTTAACAAATATGTTTATGAAAAATATAAGTGCACTTCCCACACAATATAATACAGTGCCTTGCGAAAGTATTCGGCCCCCTTGAACTTTTCAACCTTTTGCCACGTTTCAGGCTTCAAACATAAAGATATAAAATTTTAATTTTTTGTGAAGAATCACCAACAAGTGGGACACAATTGTGAAGTGGAACGAAATCTATTGGATATTTTAAACTTTTTTAGCAAATAAAAAACTGAAAAGTGGTGCGTGCAAAATTATTCGGCCCCCTTGCGTTAATACTTTGTAGAGCCACCTTTTGCTGTGATAACAGATGCAAGTCGCTTGGGGTATGTCTCTATCAGTTTTGCACATCGAGAGACTGAAATTCTTGCCCATTCTTCCTTGCAAAACAGCTCGAGCTCAGTGAGGTTGGATGGAGAGCGTTTGTGAACAGCAGTTTTCAGCTCTTTCCACAGATTCTCGATTACATTCAGGTCTGGAGTTTGACTTGGCCATTCTATCACCTGGATACGTTTATTTGTGAACCATTCCTTTGTAGATTTTGCTGTATGTTTGGGATCATTGTCTTGTTGGAAGATAAATCTCCGTCCCAGTCTCAGGTCTTTTGCAGACTCCAACAGGTTTTCATCCAGAATGGTCCTGTATTTGGCTGCATCCATCTTCCCCTCAATTTTAACCATCTTCCCTGTCACTGCTGAAGAAAAGCAGGCCCAAACCATGATGCTGCCACCACCATGTTTGACAGTTGGGGTGGTGTGTTGAGGGTGATGAGCTGTGTTGCTTTTACGCCAAACATATCTTTTGCATTGTGGCCAAAAAGTTCGATTTGGGTTTCATCGGACCAGAGCACCTTCTTCCACATGTTTGGTGTGTCTCCCAGGTGTCTTGTGGCAAACTTTAGACGAGACTTTTTGTGGATATCTTTGAGAAATGGCTTTCTTCTTGCCACTCTTCCATAAAGGCCAGATTTGTGCAGTGTACGACTGATTGTTGTCCTATGGACAGACTCTCCCACCTCAGCTGTAGTTCTCTGCAGTTCATCCAGAGTGATCATGGGCCTCTTGGCTGCATCTCTGATCAGTCTTCTCCTTGTCTGAGCTGAAATTTTAGAGGGACAGCCAGGTCTTGGTAGATTTGCAGTGGTCTGATACTCCTTCCATTTCAAAATGATTGCTTGCACAGTGCTCCTTGGGATGAAGTATGATTATTATTCATATTTCAGAGGGGAATGTTATATTCTTAATATTCAAAATTTAATTTGGTTTAAAAAATATCTCTCTGCAGAGTTTCCCCTTAATTAGTGTGAATGAGTTTTTGTTTTTAATACATTTCAGATGTAATATTCAGCTGGGTTTAAGTTCTAAAAGCTGTTTTAGATGTGTGATGGGCATTATAATACTAAATATGTTTATAAGGAGGCTTATGCTACTGATTTTCTGTTTGGAGCCAATCCTTCCCCCCAGTTTCTGTAGATCGTATTTCAGTCTGGAAGCTTGACAATCATTTGCTGTTAGAAGAATGGTTGGTTTATAGGTTAAAGTGAGAACAGATGTTGACCAGATGTGATGTGTTTGAAACATATTAGATGTGGAGAGCAATCCTCTCTTTCTCTCTCCTGACACCCTCTTTTGGATGGGTTGAGTTAAAAAGAAAGGAAGGTGTGCCTATCTTTCGGCGGAAATTTTAAGGGCTGTCTAGTTTATAAAAAATAATTTCATCTTGAATTTCATCCTCTTGATGACCAGACACAGCTCCGAACACATCTCTTCAGCACACACACACAGCTCTCATCACATTTTCATCCACATAGACATTCCTTTGACACAAAGGGTTAAACAGCCATTTTCTTTTAAGCAGATCACGTGTCCTGCTATGCTAAGAACCTTTTGAAAAGAATAATACATTAAGAACTCTTTAGATCTTTACTAAGCATAACATTCTTTTGTATTTTGTAAGTAATTTTCTATTTTGGTGTGTACAATAAAACACACTTTTTGATTTATCGCTGACTCGCTGATATTTTAAGAAATTCGTCTCACAATCATTATTTGAAAGCTTACACAGAATAAGCAATTTATTACACTGAGCTTGCAGATAAAAGTTATATTTTCTCTGGCACTGTAAAAAGACTGTGCACTGCAACCCAACCAGGTAAATGAATGTAGATCGCTGAGTAATTAGATTTCTGAATCAGGACTCCTATGTAATTCTCTCCCTCAAAGCAGCAGCAGCCAGGAACCTTTCCCTACACTGTCTAAAGCAGAGTGACGTGCTGTGCTGTGTGCCTCTAGCTTATATAGAGGCTGGGTCACATGCTGCACTGGCCAATCACAGCCATGCCATTAGTAGGCATGGCTGTGATGGCTTCTAAGGGCACACCAGTTAAACGAATGTTGATTGCCTGCCCTGCAGCTTTTTAAAATGTGCCATTACATTGCTGAACACCGGACCCGAACATACAGTAAATTGTTGGGGTCCGGGTACCAAAAACCCAAAAGTCCGGTACAAACCCAAACTTTACAGTTCGGGTTCGCTCAACCCTACTCATAATCCATTCATGAGATATGGATGTATATTTGTACATTTGATATGCCTCTATACAAATCCTTCAGTACCAATGGCAACCAGCTCATTATTGTCATTTTTTTTGCCCACTCTTTTTGGGCAGGGAAATTCCATTCACACAGTTTTTCTGGGAAAAGGTTTACCAAATGGATGATTTTTCCAAGTAAAAAGTGTAATATGTAAGATTGACCATTGTTTTTTGTTGCAGTGAAAATGGTCCGCAGGACAGAGACATAATCTATTCAGTTTGGCTGTATACCTCATATATTATGTAGCGGTGCCCCCGTGGGGTCACTGCGTGTTCTAGCATCTACACATTTCACCCTGCTGGTCAGACATCCATTTTGGCACACTTTCCCAGACAATGAACAGTCTCTTGTTTGTTTTTGTTGTTTTTATTAGGGGATTAAACTTGGATGGGGAAAAGGGACATAGAATGCCCAGATGATGAATCTTTAGCAATAGAAATATGTAGTTTGAGTACAAATCTGACAGTCTCTTCCTCTGCACATCTCCTCCAGCTCACTATTTGAGATCAATTGCTTCACTTCCCTGTCCAAATCTAGATTCCTGCCACAATAAGCACATGGCTAGGCCTCACTCTGAATAAGTCCTAACGTTTTCCTTATAGCCCTTTGTAGGCAGGGGTCTGCAGTCCCCTCTGAGGTAGCAACCATTTTAGTAGAAAAGATTAAATGCGCTAACTGACACTTGGTGGAGTTCTGATTCCAGCACGCCGATGCAAATCCTGCAAGTCCTCCTGGCTGCAACGACTTGACTCCACAACAACCCCACAGTCTCTCCCTCTGGTTCCACATCCAAATCCTGGAATGTCTCTTCCATAGCTTTTCACTGTGCTTTTCACTCACCGACCCCGGCATGGATCCCACCTGAATGACTTGCCTGGACTTACTCCCAACTGTCCTCTTTCCAGGACACCTCTCAATGATCTATAATCTGTATAGAAAGAGGCTCCCTCCCACCTCCCGGCCTGAGTTACACCCCCCCCCCCGAAAGAGTGTCTCCTCAGACCCCGATAGTCTAACACTCCATCATTCAGTTCATCCACCGACAACTCCTCCCACAGCAGGCTGACCATGGGTATATATAAGAGGCCTCGGCCCTGCCTCTTTTCCAGAACCTTCTGAAATCCAGAAGAGGCGCCCAAGAGCTAAAGCACATGTCAATCACCTGCTGCTACACTTAACCATTCCCCTGTCCCCAGATCAAAACAAACAGGCCTAGCTCACAGCATAGGCCTGCCTAAATTTACCTGCGCTGACAGTACAAAACAAACCCACTACCCTAGCACCTACCTACCTAAGGTAGAGGGTGATACAATTGTATTTTATTTTTTCATTTTATTTTAACACATAAATATAAAATTAAGACTTACCTGTGTACACACCCAAAAGAGTATACAATAAGTATATTGCTGGCTGTTGTGAACTTGTTCCATTCAGTTTGCTGTCTTCCAAATTTGGACAGTCGTTTGCCCCGCAGTATGTATAATTTGATAAGCTTACATTAAATCCTATGTGGAAAAAAAAAATAATAATGAAACAAAATACTCAAACAGAAAGAGGATTATGGGTTTCCTTTCTTTTTCTTAATCCTAATCCTTATGAGCTGCTAGTATCTAAAATCTTTCCTGCCTCTGAAAAGTGCACCTTTTCTGTAAAAATAGAGTTAATTACCTGTGGGAGGGGCTACAGACTTTCCTGGAGTGTCATGCCGACAATGGGATCTGGATCAGCCCCTCTTCCATCTCCTCTCCGTGATTGATGTCAGCTTTGGGCCCTCTGCTTGTTCCCGAGAGTGCACACAACACACAGAGCTGCTCCCCCCCTCCTCCCCCTCCTCTCCTCTCCACTCTCTTCCCCCTCCTTGCTGCAGGCAGAAAGATTTAAGCACACATTCAGTAAAGCAGCAGACATTAGTGACTGTAGAATGCACTGAAAGTGCACTTTATATTATATTCTACTTTCCTGTTAAAATTATCCACTTCAGCCCCGGAAGATTTCACCCACTTCCTGACCAGAGCACTTTTTACAATTTGGCACTGTGCGGTCATGCAATGCTGTACCCAAACAAAATTTGCGTCTTTTTTTTCCCCACAAAGAGAGCTTTCTTTTGGTGGTATTTGATCACCTCTGCATTTTTTTTAATTTTTATGCTATAAACAAAAACAGAGCAGCAATTTTGAAAAAAAATATCGATTTTTTTTTTAACTTTTTGCTAAAATAAAAATCCCCAAATTAAAAAAATAAAATAATTTCCTGACGCACCATGGCAGCACACACATTGGGTTGTGACTCCGCCTCCACAACCTGATAGGACTGGTTAGCTATAAGATTCGAAGAGGAGTCCACCGTTGCATTCTCCTTTTTTTTCCTCACCTGATAGTCGATCGTTTTGATCTTGGAAGGATCGGTTAGAATATGGGACCCCCCCCCCCTTACCGCTTCGCCCCACTAGGTTCAGCCTCTCCTAGCTGGAAGCCCTGTCTGTACAGTCTCTAAATGAGCTAAAACGAAGGGAAGCCCCACTCTGGTGGTCTCAGGGGCTAAAAAAGAACATGGAAAATGCCTGACAGACCTTAAACAGGTCTTATATGGTATGCAGCGGTCATCCCGTTTATTATTCATTCTTTACTCTTACTTCTTGATTGTCTACTAAAAGCTTAAAGTCTGCTATTTTACCTTTATATCTTATGTCTTAAATTTTCCCCTTTTGCGGCCACGCTGGGCCTTGTAGTGCCTCGGTAGGGCTGCCTCCTCCATCATGGCGGTCGCACAGTACTCCCTCAGGCGCTCAGGAAGTGACATCAGCGCTATTCCATTAGCTGCCAGCTTCCAAAATGGCGCCGAGCGTCGCGGAGCGCTACGGCGCATGCGCGGCCGTGACGTCATCACCCCCGCGACGGCGGCAAGTTTAAAAGGCGTTCTGTGCCTTTTACAAATGACATGCTGCAAGACAACACTCTCCATCCTGGTTTTCCTCTCCAAAAAACGCTGTCCTGCTGGCCTATTTGTCCCAGTCTCTGGTAAGCAGTCCTTTACTTTCTTTCTTTGATACCAGCACCTGCTGCTCACTCTGCAATGTATTTTCATTTAAAAAAAAAAAAAACAACACACACCTTTCACCCTCTCAGGTATACCTTACTTTCCTATGGAGGCCGCTGCTCCAGCAGACCAGCCGCGAACTACAAGGTAGGGGGGGCACCTCACTAGGTAAGTAAGAAGAGGAGAAAAGAGAGCATTGCCACTAACGCCATTCTTTCTCTGGCAGTTCCGGCAGATCATCGGGGTCATCACATTCTAAAAGAAAAGAGCGCTCCCCCTCAAGGCATTCACACTCCCATAGGAGTCGTTCAAGATCCTCTCACCACAGAAGCTCATCTTCTGCTCACCCACAGCGCGACGGAGGACATACACGTCCAGCGCCTAATACCTGTTGGGTTTGCGGAGCGCAAGCCCTACCAGGCAAATTAGCATGCCAAGCCTGTTGGGAGGAAGCAACCCGTGACAAGGAATCCGATGCAAGAGAGGCATCTAATATAATAAGGGAATCAGTGAAGGAATCAATCATGCAAGTAGCAGCCTATGAGCCGGTCGGACCTGCTAATTCAGCCTCTACCTCCTATTCCCAGCAGGAACAGGAGGATTCCCCAGAGGAAGATGAAGTGTTACCACCCACGGCCTTTGACTTTGCGTTTATAGAACCGTTCGCAAAATCGGTAAAAGAGGCGATTGGATGGGAGGAGCAGGGGGAATCTCCCCCGAAGTTAAGAAAATATTTTCCAAACCTCAAAAAGGACCCGGAAACATTCCCGTTCATCGAGGAACTCGAGGAACTCATAAAAGACGAGTGGCAGAAACCAGATAAAAAATCAGGGTTAAACAACAGGCTAAGTAAGCTCTACCCGCTGAAGGAAACATCGGTGAGCCCCCTCATTTCGGCCCCGGTAGTGGATTCCTCGCTTATGCGATTAGCACGCCACGTAACCCTGCCAATAGAAGACGCAGTTACATTCAAGGACATGATGGATCGCAAGATAGATCTCGACCTTAAAAAGACCTATTCAGCAGCAGGGGGAGCTTGCAGGCCAGCGATCACTTTGGCAGCAGTAGGTAGAGCCATCTCATGCTGGACCGCTAACATAGAGAAACTGCTACTGGAGGCGGCAGATCAAGAAAAGATCATATCCGCCCTACAAGAACTTAACCTGGCAGGGGACTTTGTAGCAGAAGCAGCGGTGGATGTAATCAGGTCCTCAGCGAGAGCAATGTTGTCCTCCGTGACCGCTCGAAGAGCACTATGGTTAAAGCCCTGGGTGGCAGACACAACTTCTAAGTCCAGCTGGTGTAGGATCCCCTATGACGGTATCAACCTTTTCGGCCCCAAACTGGACTCTGCAATTTCTAAGGTCACGGGAGGAAAATCGGGCCTTATCCCGTCGGATAGGAGGCCCAAGCAAAAAAACCCCCCCTTCAGACGCCATCTGCCCGAGAGGTACCGGGATGCAAGATCATACAGACCAGGCAAGGAGTTCAAGCGGAACTGGCGGGGTACACAGCCATCCTTCGTCAGACTACAGAAGGCTAAAGGCACAACCCCCGGGGACCAACCAAAGTCCTTTTGATGCCACGACCGCCCAGCCCGCAATAGTAGGAGCGAGGCTGAGGCTATTCGCTCAAGTATGGAAAAATCATATCCAAGACCATTGGACAATCACTACTATTCAGGAAGGCCACAGGTGGAGATTCAAACACACTCCTCCTCAAAATTATTTCAGGGCCACCAGACTTCCATCTTCAATCCTGAAGCGCAAGCTCCTAGTCAAATACATCATAGAGCTTCTACAGAAGCAAGCAATCACAGAGGTTCCAGAGGTACAGAGAGGGGCAGGCTTCTACTCCCCCCTTTTCCTAGTCACAAAAAAAACAGGCGATCTAAGACCAGTGCTAGACCTGAAACGACTCAATCGATCAATACAAGTCGAATCATTCAAGATGGAGAGTCTTCAGTCCATACTACTAGCAACGGGGGTAGGAGACTGGATGCTCTCAGTCGATTTGTCCGACGCTTATTTACACATTCCAGTCCACAAAACCTTTCAGAAATACCTGCGATTCACCATCGGCCAGCAACATTTCCAGTTTCAAAGCCTCCCATTTGGAATTTCAACGGCACCCAGGACCTTCACAAAGGTACTGCTTCCGGTCATAGCACATCTGAGGGAGAAGGGACTAAGAGCCCTACACTATTTAGACGACATTATCCTCCTGGCAGACAGTCAGGAAACGCTCTTACAACATCGAGACGTATTAATCTCTACACTCCAGCAGTTCGGTTGGCTGATAAACTGGAAAAAGAGCAGCCTGATACCAACACAGAAGATGGTCTTCTTAGGAGCAGAATTAGACACCAGTTCCAACACGGTGGGTCTTTCCCAAGAGAAACTGCACCCACTTATCGGCAAAATAGAAAGACTCCTGACAGCGGACCACTTATCCGCGAGAACGTGTCTAAGCATTCTGGGGTCAATGTCCTCCACCTTCCTAATGATCCAGTGGTCCCAGTGGAACTCGAGGACTTTCCAGAACTCGTTCCTGAAGCAATGGAATGGACATTCGATGAATCAACGAATAGTGATCACACAGGCAGTGAAGAATTCTGCACGATGGTGGACCAAAACCACCAACCTGACACGTCATCGTCCTATTGTACCCCCACTACCAGAAGTAGTAACGTCGGATGCCAGCTTCCATGGGTGGGGTGCGCATTACCAACATCAGGGAGTGCAAGGCCATTGGCCCTTTCGACCGCAGGGCACAGTTTCCAATGTCCTAGAACTCAGGGCCGCCTGGCAGGCCCTTCGAACCTTTTCACACCTCCTCACAGGGAAAAGCGTCCTTCTCCGAATGGACAATACGGTAGCAGTAAACTACGTGCAGAGACAGGGAGGTACCCGAAGCAACACTCTCATGCAGGAACTGCGACCCATACTCGAATGGGCACAGGTCCATCTAACGGATCTAAGGGCAATATACGTCCCAGCAGCACAAAACCAGCTGGCGGACGACCTAAGTCGTGTGTTTGTGTCAAACAACGAGTGGTCCCTCAGCAATCAGGCTTTTGCTCTGCTAACACGCAGATGGGGAACGCCAGACATAGACTTAGCAGCAACACCAGAGAACAGCAAATGCCCTCGCTTTCTGGCCAGAATAGCATACCCAACAGCAGCTGGGATCGATTGTCTACACCATCCTTGGGAATTCCAGCTAGGGTACATATTCCCTCCAGTCCCTCTAATAGCCAGATTCTTGGCCAGATTGAGGAACTCAACGTCCACGGTAGTGGCGGTACTGCCATTCTGGCCGAGGAGGCCCTGGTTTGCGACCATCCTGCAACTCAACACCGAAGAGCCTCTTCCGCTTCCACTATACCCGGACCTACTCTCGCAGGGGCAATTCCTGCATCCATCCCCGGAACGCCTTCATCTAGTGGCTTGGAGGTTGAGAGGGAGAGGTTGTTGGATCAAGGGTGCTCGCTTAGAGTAATATCCACATTACAACAAGCCAGGAAAAAATCAACCAACAACGTATACAGTAAGATTTGGGAAAGATTTTCCACCTTTTCCCTCCAGCAATCCTTGGATCCAATATCCCCTTCAATCTCTCAAGTCCTAGAATTCCTGCAACTAGGACTAGAAAAAGGGCTAAGCTCTAGCACCTTGAAAGTCCAGGTATCTGCTCTGTCCGCCATGACAGGTGTCAAATGGGCCGCGAATCCTCTAGTGATTCAATTCCAAAAAGCATGTCTGAAGATCAAGCCACCCAGAAAACCAATCTTTCCGACTTGGGACCTACCAATTGTACTAGAAGCACTCTCAAAAGAACCATTTTTTCCTCTGGATCTAACATCCCTTTGGGACTTAACCCTAAAAGTAGCTTTCCTACTGGCAATAACGTCGGCCAGGAGGGTCTCGGAGCTCCAGGCCCTGCTAATCAAGGAACCACACCTGGTATTTTACCCAGACAGAGTCATCCTCAGACCATCGGAGCAATTTGTGCCCAAAGTAGCAACTACATTCCATTTCAGATCAGAAATCAACCTTCCAGTACTCCTGAACGGTGAAGGGAATCCCCATCCCCTAGATGTCAAGTCAGCCATCTCCTCCTACCTGGAGATTACGCGCTCATTTAGAAAAACGGAACGCCTTTTGGTCATACCGCACGGCACGAAGAAAGGCCAGGCAGCATCCTCAAGAACCATAGCATCTTGGCTGGTGAAGGTTATAAAAAAAGCCTACTCCGTTCAGCGTCTCCCAATACCAGAACAATTAAAGGCCCACTCGACAAGAGCAGTGGCAACCTCCTGGGCAGCATATTGTAAGGTTTCACCAGAGATCATTTGCAGGGCAGCAACCTGGTCCTCAAAGACCACCTTCATGGCTCACTACCGTATAGACCCGGCTCAGTTAACCACAGCCGAGTTCGGAAAAGCAATCATCCAAACAAACTCATCCATACCTTGTACTTGAGCTAATAAATTTTTTCTTGCAAGCAACCACCCATGTAGCGAGTTATTTCCCAATGTGTGTGCTGCCATGGTGCGTCAGGAAAATGGAAAATTGTATACTCACCTTTCCGTAATTTTCCTTTCCTGACGCACCCCATGGCAGCACACAGGACCCACCCCTCTAAGGTGATAGTTACTGAGAATGCAACGGTGGACTCCTCTTCGAATCTTATAGCTAACCAGTCCTATCAGGTTGTGGAGGCGGAGTCACAACCCAATGTGTGTGCTGCCATGGGGTGCGTCAGGAAAGGAAAATTACGGAAAGGTGAGTATACAATTTTCCATTTTCTTCATCAGTTTAGGCCAATATATATTCTTCTACATATTTTTGGTAAAAAAAAAAAAATCGCAATTAGCGTAAATTGATTGATTTGCGCAAAAGTTATAGCATCTACAAACTATGGGAAAGATTTATGGCATTTTTATAATTTTTTTTTTTTTACTAGTAATGTCCTTGCACTTCAGCTACATGTCTACATACTCCTGGTATATGTGCACTTGCTGGGTGCGTAATGCTTCGGGAACTTATGATTGGCTATCCACAGTGACAGGTTCCTAACGGGATAGCTCAGGCGGATTCAGACTCATGTCTGAATCCACCTTAGCTCATTTGTAGAAAGGGGGTTGGGTTCTTATTTTCAGAGGTGGCTCTCTAATTAGGCGGTCATTGCTGG
The DNA here is from genome assembly GCA_028564925.1 of Lithobates sylvaticus. Classification (NCBI taxonomy): domain Eukaryota; kingdom Metazoa; phylum Chordata; class Amphibia; order Anura; family Ranidae; genus Lithobates; species Lithobates sylvaticus. The sequence goes on along the minus strand of CM053028.1, from coordinate 175,872,915 downwards.
TGTACATTTTCAAATACACTTTCAGGCAGGCAGGCAAGTGATTCAGTGATCCGCAGTGCATAAAATATATATACTGTCTCCTACATATATATCCACTGCATTCTAGTCTAGCCAAGCCTATATCTGACTGCAGGCCATTGCTGGTGTACACTTTCAAATACACTTTCAGGCAGGCAGGCAGGCAGGTGATTCAGTGATCTGCAGTGCATAAAAGATATATACTGTCTCCTACATATATATCCACCGCATTCTAGTCTAGCCAAGCCCGATACCTGACTGTAGGCAATTCCTGGTGAAATTTTTCTAGTAAACTTCAGGCGGTGTTTTGCTAATCCAATTTTACAGCATGTCTGGAAGGCCACCAAGGAAATGCAGATGCTCACAGGCCACTAAAAGAGGGCAAGCAGGCTCTGTCTCTACAGCCAACAGTGCTGGTCGTGGACGCGGTACATCCTCAGCACTTGGCGGCGGGGCACGCTTGTCCTTTTTTCCGACAGCTGGCCGCGTTGAGCCACAACATGCAGAAGAGTTGGTAGAGTGGATCACAAAGCCGTCCTCATCCTCCTCATCTTCTGTCATCCAGGCTAAAGCCCCATACACACGGTCGGATTTTTGCATGGATTCGGTCCGATCGGACAATGTTGTTGAAAAATCAGACCGTGTGTATGCACCATCGGACAGTGTACGTCGTATTGTCCGACGGACAAAGTCCTATCTCCTGCTGGATAGATTTTCCGACAACACGGTCCGATCACACCAAATCCCATCGTGTGTATGGTAGTCCGACCGGACAAAGTGCTACGCATGCTCAGATCACATTACAAGACCAAAGCTATTAGCTACTAGCCTCTACGTAGTCCCGTCGTAGGCAACAAACTTCACCACGTTCAGAATGATCGGATTTTCCGTCAACTTTGTCCGACCGTGTGTACGCAAAACCAACATCAGACAAAGTATGACGGACATGGTCTGACGGACCTGGTCCTCGGATAATCCGCGCGTGTGTATGGGGCTTAAGACAAGTTTGGCTGCAAATGCATCTGCCAAAGCGACCTATTCCATCGACTCAATGGCATCAGTCACTCCTTCCCTAGCGCCCCACCATCATGTCCTGAGGAGCCCCCTGAACTGTTTGACCACAGTGTCGGGTACATGCTGCAGGAGGATGCGCAGCATTTTGAAGGCTTCGATGATGTTACCCAGGTTTATGATGAAGGCAGTAACGTGAGCCCAGATAGAGGGGGTGCCCAAGAAGGACAAAAAACTGGCAGTCATGTTCCCCCAGCTGTAGCATACTGCCAGGTTTGCTCAAGTGGCGAAGAGGAAGAGGATGATAAGGTCACTGACTCTACGTGGGTGCCTGATAGAAGAGAGAAGGAGGCACATCTCCAATGAGGCAGGATGCCCTCCAGAGGCCAGCTTAAGGACAGCCAACCAACTGCATCACACAGCAGCGCTCCGCATGTGCAGGGCATTGCTGACTCTGCGCGTTTTTTCAAAAGTTCTTTGGTGTGGGCCTTTTTTGAGACGTGTGCAGCAGATCGCACCAGTGCTGTTTGTAACATATGCCTGGAGCGTATCAAGCGTGGCCAAAACAGCAGCCACTTGGGCACCACATGCTTGACCAGACATATGTCGAGCTCCCATGCAGTCCGTTGGCAACAGTACTTAAAAGACCCATACCAAAGAACAAGGTGAACCTCTACTTGCTCCTCATCAGCTGGGATCTCCAACAACACTACACCTTCAGTCCTCTCAGAGACCTGCACTGAGAGGAATGAAGGTGTAGAATTAGGTGTCCCAAGCACTTGCAGGCAATCTGCTAGCGGTACAACTAAATCCGATTGTAGCAGGCAAATTTCCCTACCCCAGTTGCTAGACCGTCAAAAGAAATTCGGTCCCAGTCATCCACATGCTCAGTGGCTGAATGCTAGTTTGGCTAAATTGCTAGCACTGAAAAGAAAGAGAGCAGCGCCGCTCTAAGAGTAGTGGGTCTGATTACAGTGGGAACTGTATGTGAAAATAAAAAGAAAGTATGTACTCACACTTTGTTTAAAAATATCAGGCATGTAGCGGTATCTTTATTTTGTCTGAAGTCCTCGGCCGTCCTCCGGTGTCATGGCTATGGTGGGGAAACGCACCCCGGTCCCTTGCCTCTCGTGGTTCCGAGGTGAGTGCGTCCCAGGATAGGCACGTCAGAAGGATTGATGACGTTGGTAGGCGTGGTTGGAAGCGCTCGCGTTCGGAGCATGTGTGCTCCTTCATCAGGTGCCTGATGAAGGCGCACGCATGCTCCGAACGCGATCGCTTCCAACCACGCCTACCAACATCATCAATCCTGCTGACGTGCCTATCCTGTGATGCACTCACCTCGGAACCACGAGACGCAAGGGACTGGGGTGCGTTTCCCCACCATAGCCATGACACCGGAGGACGGCCGAGGACTTCAGACAAAATAAAGATACCGCTACGTGCCTGATATTTTTAAACAAAGTGTGAGTACATACTTTCTTTTTATTTTCACATACAGTTCCCACTGTAATCAGACCCACTACTCTTAGAGCGGCGCTGCTCTCTCTCTCTTCTCCTCTACACCAGAGTCTCTTCTGCTCTATGGAGCCGGCTGCCGCATCTTACAAGCACACACTGTTACTCCTGGACTGAGAAAAAAACTGTCCAAAAAACACATCACAGTGTTTCTCCTCTTCAGCCCCCACTCTCTCTCGCCCACCCTCAGTGTCACTCCATCTGTGACCCCCCATACTCATCACTAGCTGTCGTCGGCGCTCCATCCTCCCCCTCTTCACTAAATTGCTAGCACTCCAACTGCTGCCTTTTCAGCTGGTAGACTCTGCCCCTTTCGAGAATTTGTGAAATGTGCGGTACCTCAGTGGCAGATTCCCAAACGCCATTTTTTTCTTGGAAGACCATTCCGGCTCTCTACCAGCATGTGGAAGGCAATGTCTTGGCCTCGTTGGACAGGGCGGTCAGCGGTAAGGTGCATATTACCGCTGACTCATGGTCCAGCAGGCATGGACAGGAACGTTACCTCTCTTTCATGGCGCACTGGGTAACGCTGCTGGCAGCTGGGAAGGATGCAGAACAGGGTGCAGTAATGTTGGAGCTTGTTCTGCCACGCCTCCAAAATGCTGGTAGTAGTGATTCTGCCACACCTCTCTCCTCCACCCCCTCCTCTTCTTCTTCCTCTAGGGCCTCTTTCTGTGCAGATTTGACCTCGGGACCAGTGGTGCTCTGTAGGCGTTCTAGGGGCTACGCAAGCACTCAAGCAAAAAGATGCCATGCAGTGCTTGAGTTGGTCTGCTTAGGGGACAGGAGCCACACTGGGGCAGAGATTCTGGCAGCTCTGCAGGGGCAGGTTCAGAGGTGGTTGATGCTATGCCAGCTTCAGGCAGGAATGATGGTTTGCGACAATAGCACCAACCTCCTCTCCGCCCTCCGACAGGGACACTTGACCCATGTGCCCTGTTTGGCTCACGTCCTAATTTGGTGGTGCAGCGGTTCTTGTGCAGGTACCTGGGCTTACAGGATCTCCTGAGGCAGGCCAGAAAAGTCCGCTGGTCATAATGCCAGTGCTTGGCTGGCTGACCTTTAAAAGGAATGCAGTCTGCCCAAGAACCACCTCATCTGTGATATGCCCACCAGGTGGAACTCGACGTTGGAACTCAATGCTGCAGAGGGCAATCAGTGAGTACCTGTGTGAGTATGGCACCAGGACAGGGTCAGGGGAGCTTGGCTTTTTTTCTCCACGCCTGTAGCTACTGATCAAGGATGCATGTACTCTCCTGTCACCATTTGAGGAGGCCACGAGGATGGTGAGCAGTGACAGTGCATGCATCAGCGATACTGTCCCTCTTGTCTTCCTGTTGGAGCACACACTGCGTGTAATAATGGACAGGGCACTTGAGGCAGAACAGAGGGAGGAAGAGGAGGACTTCCTTACCTCTCAAGGCCCCCTTTATCCAGACAGTATTCCTGCAGGCCCGCCTATGACACAGGAAGAGGAGGAGGAGGAGGAGGAGGATTGTGTCAGCATGGAGGTGAAGCCTGGCACTCAGCATCAGCAGCAGTCTTCAAGAAATCGTTTTCAGTCCCCAGAAACCCATGGACTTGTACGTGGCTGGGAGGAGGTGGCTGTGGATCACATCGTCCTTAGTGACCCAGAGGACTCCAGACCAAATGCCTCAGCAAACCTACACTGCATGGCCTCCCTGATCCTGCAAAGCCTGCGAAAGGACCCTCAGATTTGTGGTATCAAGGAGAGGGATCAGTACTGGCTGGTAACCCTTCTGCAAGGGTAAGGTTGCGGAACTTATCCAGACTTCACAGAGGGAGCAGAGGATGAAACATCTTCGGGAGGCCTTGCAGAAAGGTTTGTGCAATGCATTTCCAGAACCTGGGAGGTTGCAATTTCCTGGTCCTCCTGGACAACGTGTTGCTGAGGCTTCGGTCAGTCACAGAAGGATCGGTAAAGAAGGTGGACGTCTGACTGATGCGTTCAGACAATTTTTTAGTCCGCAGCCCCAAGGTCTGATTTACATGGTGCAGGAATACCTTGGGGCAAGATCAGACTTGGAGACCTTTCCAACCAAAAATCCACTGGGTTACTGGGTCTTGAGGATGGACCAGAGCTTGCACAGTATGCAATTGAGCTACTGGCCTGTCCTGCATCCAGCAATCTATCTGAATACATTCAGTGCTGCTGGAGGCTTTGTAACCGATCACAGAGTGTGCCACAGACTCGGTTGATCGGCTCACCTTCATAAAAATGAATCAGTCTTGGATCACCAGCTACCAAATACCTGATGCTGATGTAACCGATTAATTTTTTTATGAATGTGAGATCCCTTGAAGACTGCCTATGCTGATGCTGAGTTACTATCCTGTTATGCTAAGTGACTATCCTATTCCTCCTCAATGTTCATGTTGATAGCTTCTAAGAAAATTTTTGGTTCTGGGCACCACCACCAGTGCCTAAAGCCCAATTTGTCTGCCCCTGTTTAACAGGTGCATGTAATTAAAAATGTTGCTGTAATATTTTGCAGCAGGGCTCGTTCCTGCGCTCAACTAGAGTATCTGTGAGGGGTTTCAGTGTTGTGGCACCACCACCGCCGCCTAAGGTCCAATTTTTCTGCCCCTGTTTAACAGGGGCGTGCAATTACAATTTTTGCTGTAATATTTTTTAGCAGGGCCTGTTCCTGTGCTCAACTAGAGTATCTGTGAGGGATTGCAGTGTTGTGGCAACACCACCAAAGGCCCAATTTTTCTGACCCTGTTAAACAGGGGCATGTAATTAAAATGTTTTGAGCTAATATTTCACAGCAGGGCCAGTTCCTGCGCCCACCAAGAGTAACTGTGAGGGCTTACAGTGTTGTGGCAACACCACCACACCACCAAAGGCCCAATTTTTTTGACCCTGTTCAACAGGGGCATGTAATTGCAATTCTCGATATAATATTTCACAGCAGGGCCCGTTTCAGCGCCCACCAACTGTGAGGGCTTACAGTGTTCTGGTACCACAAACACCTAAGGCCCAAATTTCTGCAGAGTATATAGGGCAGGAAAATAAATTCTCTCCTGTAATGCCGTGTACACACGAGCGGAATTTCCGACAGAAAAAGTCAAATGGAGCTTTTCATCATATATTCTGATCCTGTGCATGCCCCATCTGACTTTTTACGTCAAAAATTCTGACGGACCTAGAAAGAGAACATGTTCAAAATTTTTACGACTGAACCAATTTTCTATCGGAAAAACACGTCGTACTTGTTATACGTCACCGCGTTCTAGGCGGTCGGACTTTGGTGTGACCGTGTCTAGGCAAGACCACTTGAGCAGAATTCCGTTGGAGAAACCTTCAGAGTTTATTCCGACGGCAAAACCTCTTGTGTGTACGCGGCATAAGAGTTAATATGGGAAAAAGGTGTCTCCACTGATGCTTTATTATGACCAATTCTTGTTTCCCTAAAAAATACAAATTTTCTAAATCCATTTGTCATTGGGACAGAAAGTGAGGTGAACTCTTCTGAACAGGGGCACAGACAGCACAACAAATGTTACAGGGGTGATGATAACCCTTCCCTATGTTATCCAAAAAGCTTTAACATTTATTTTTTGGCTGGAGCTACAGTCCCTGTCTTGTTTGGATCGCCTATATATTGCTGTTCAGAGTATATAGGGCCTGGGGGCCCCACGCCTTTTCTTTTTTTAATTTGGGTGCGGGGTTCCCCTTAATATCCATACAAGACCCAAAGGGCCTGGTAATGGGCTGGGGGGGTTACCCATGCCATTTTTCTCAATAATTTTCATCCATATTGCCGGGACCTGGCATTACATTACAGCCGCAAGCAATGACTTATTCCTTTAGAAATGTAATTTTGTGAAGGGACTGTTCTAAACACGGGAAACATGCACCACTTTACAGGCATACTATAGACACCCCCCAGGTATGATATTTAAAGGAATATTGCACTTTTATTTTTTCACTTTAAACATCACTAAAATCACTGCCTCCGAAAAAAACTTCGTTTTTTTTAAACTTTTTTTTTGCATTGATACATGTCCCCTGGGGCAGGACCTGGGTCCCCAAACCCTTTTAAGGACAATAAGTTGTATATTAGCCTTTAAAATTCGCACTTTTGATTTCTCATGTTCGAGTCCCATAGACTTTAACAGTGTTCGAATGTTTTTGCGCAAACTTTCGGTCCATTCGCATGTTCTGGGTGCAAATCGAACCGGGGGGGGGGGGGGTTGTTCTGCTCACCCTGTGGTATGTACCAAAGGGTCATAGGCATGCGCACAGGGTGTGCCGGGTGTCCCCTATTTACCCAATGTGCATTAGCATTTTCCAGGGTGGCATCAGGTGGGTGGTTGGGGTATCAGGGACCAGTGTAAATGCCCCCATTATATTAAAGGCTAGGCTCAACTGTAGGAATACATTACACCTATACTTAGAATGTACCGTAATATGCTCCCAATCAACTGTCTCCCACCATCAGAGCCTCCTCCCTGTGACAGCAGGCGGCGTTCATTTGTGTTTGAGCTTTGGGGTGCACACCCTAATGCAATAGGCTGCACACACCTATGCAATGGGTAGTCTTGCCCTCTATACAGCTGGAGGCTATGAGGCCTTGTGACTGATCTGCGGGAAATTTTACGGTCTGGCCACACACCTGAGGCCTTGGATCGTCTGCAGACATTGTGGGGAACACCTGCTTGAGGTAATCTCACCAGCTCAAACTCAGAGGATACTACAGGCGGATTGGGAAAAGAATGTCGCTATCCCGGCTGGGAGTGATATCAACAGTCATCACCCGAGTCGTGCGGGAAACTTCTTTCCCTGTCCCAACGGCTATCCCAGGACTCATCGCACCGGTCTTTCCTCAAGAATGCGGGCCCATCTGCTCTCTTTGATGTCTGAGCCAGCGGGGAAAAGAGTACCGGAGTCAGGTAAGCCTGCAAGGGGTGAAAGCAGTGTGCCTGTAGGGGAGGTAATACCTGTGGCCATTAAGGGAGACAACTTGGTTGTGCCGGTTAAAGTCAGTGGCAAGCGCAACTATCTCCTGGCCTAAGAGTGCTCCACCATAACCAATTCAGACATCTCCTCTGATGGATTATCTGAACTTTTTCCGGACACTTTATCCTGGACAGGGAAGTGGAGCGACAGTGATGAGGAGCAAATGTGTGATATAGAAGAGGAGGATGAAGTTCCCTCTGCTACTGTCAGTGTTAAAATTGAGTTGAATGCAGTGTGTGTGTATATATATATATATATACACTGCCCGCACTGACTGAATATAGAGTGAACACTGAATACATAGTCTATGCTAAATGCAGAGTATATATATACAAGACTGACTGTATATACAGTATCTCACAAAGGTGAGTACAACCCTCACATTTTTGTAAATACAGTGCCTTGCGAAAGTATTCGGCCCCCTTGAACTTTTCAACCTTTTGCCACATTTCAGGCTTCAAACATAAAGACATAAACTTTTAATTTTTTGTGTAGTATCACCAACAAGTGGGACACAATTGTGAAGTGGAACGATATCTATTGGATTTTTGAAACTTTTTTAACTAATAAAAAAATTGAAAAGTGGGGCGTGCAAAATTATTCGGCCCCCTTGCGTTAATACTTTGTAGAGCCACCCTTTGCTGCGATTACAGCTGCAAGTCGCTTGGGGTATGTCTCTATCAGTTTTGCACATCGAGAGACTGAAATTCTTGCCCATTCTTCCTTGCAAAACAGCTCGAGCTCAGTGAGGTTGGATGGAGAGCGTTTGTGAACAGCAGTTTTCAGCTCTTTCCACAGATTCTCGATTGGATTCAGGTCTGGACTTTGACTTGGCCATTCTAACACCTGGATACGTTTATTTGTGAACCATTCCTTTGTAGATTTTGCTGTATGTTAGGGATCATTGTCTTGTTGGAAGATAAATCTCCGTCCCAGTCTCAGGTCTTTTGCAGACTCCAACAGGTTTCCAGAATGGTCGTGTATTTGGCTGCATCCATCTTCCCCTCAATTTTAACCATCTTCCCTGTCCCTGCTGAAGAAAAGCAGGCCCAAACCATGATGCTGCCACCACCATGTTTGACAGTGGGGATGGTGTGTTGAGGGTGATGAGCTGTGTTGCTTTTACGCCAAACATATCGTTTTGCATTGTGGCCAAAAAGTTCGATTTTCATTTCATCGGACCAGAGCACCTTCTTCCACATGTTTGGTGTGTCTCCCAGGTGGCTTGTGGCAAACTTTAGACGAGACATTTTATGGATATCTTTGAGAAATGGCTTTCTTCTTGCCACTCTTCCATAAAGGCCAGATTTGTGCAGTGTACGACTGATTGTTGTCCTATGGACAGACTCTCCCACCTCAGCTGTAGTTCTCTGCAGTTCATCCAGAGTGATCATGGGCCTCTTGGCTGCATCTCTGATCAGTCTTCTCCTTGTCTGAGCTGAAAGTTTAGAGGGACAGCCAGGTCTTGGTAGATTTGCAGTGGTCTGATACTCCTTCCATTTCAAAATGATTGCTTGCACAGTGCTCCTTGGGATGTTTAAATCTTGGGAAATCTTTTTGTATCCAAATCCGGCTTTAAACTTCTCCACAGCAGTATTACGGACCTGCCTGGTGTGTTCCTTGGTCTTTATGATGCTCTCTGCGCTTTCAACAGAACCCTGAGACTATCACAGAGCAGGTGCATTTATACAGAGACTTGATTACACACAGGTGGATTCTATTTATCACCATCAGTCATTTAGGACAACATTGGATCATTCAGAGATCCTCGCTGAACTTCTGGAGTGAGTTTGGTGCACTGAAAGTAAAGGGGCCGAATAATTTTGCACGCACCACTTTTCAGTTTTTTATTTGCTAAAAAAGTTTAAAATATCTAATAGATTTCGTTCCACTTCACAATTGTGTCCCACTTGTTGTTGATTCTTCACAAAAAATTAAAATTTTATATCTTTATGTTTGAAGCCTGAAATGTGGCAAAAGGTTGAAAAGTTCAAGGGGGCCGAATACTTTCGCAAGGCACTGTATGTTATCATATCTTTTTATGTGACAACACTGAAGAAATTACACTTTGCTACAATGTAAAGTAGTGTACAGCTTGTATAACAGTGTAAGTTTGCAGTCCCCTCAAAATAACTCAACACATCCTGCCTTTGGCTAATTATGGCACTCTCAGCAGAGTGCGCTGTGATTGGCCAAAGCATGCAGGTCAGGTGCATCCTTTGGTCAATCATCATAAAGCAATGCACCACGATCTCGCAGTGCATTATGGGGCATTCCGCGGCACTTGACCCGAGTCGAACATAACATCGAGCTCATCCCTACTACCTCTGGATTACAAAATGTGTGTTGTGTGGATTTAAGGACACTATGCTGGAAGCCACTTCCTGTTTGAAAAAAACATTTTGTTAGTGGAGAATATTCCTGCTGGCTGTACTGGTGAGATTGTACTGGACTGAATGCTGCTGGCAGATACAGACAGTGTCCACTTGAGTCATATGCTGGCCAGTGCTCTGAAAGTTGCCCGTGTGCCTCACTTTGGAAAGTAATCTGCTGATTTGACATTCAGCAGGTTTGCTCCTCAACTAATGAGGAAATTTTCCTAAGTCCCTGGCTGGCATGCAGACAGACTAGGCCACTATTGCAAGGGGACCTGGTCCAAGAGTGCAGTCCCTTGCACCATGGGCATGGCTGCTTGTTGCCTGAAAGCAGATGTGTCTTTTTGTCCCTGGAGTTACCATTAAAGAAGAAGAGGAACTACTGGGAAACATCACCCTACCCCATATGAAACAACTTTGATGGACTGTGAAACGCAGAGGCGAATCTCTAATTAGGCAAATTAGGCAGTCGCAGCGGCCTCGCTTCCTCTTAATTTGCCTAATGTGTGTGCAGGAGTGGGTTGCAAATGTCCCCAGGGCCGTGTTTATGCCAGCAAATAGTTTTCCCTAGCCAGGGGGCGGACTGACCACTTAATCACTTTCCGAGGTCCCAGGGTCAGTGTATTGCGGCTCCATGTACTCCCGTCCTCCAGCTCCTCCCCTTCTGGCGTTCTCTGTGGATCTCCTGCAATGTGCAGAGCGCAGCGGCTGAGCATCTCCCTGATCCACTCTCCAGGACGGACGCCGGATGGTCTGCAATGAAGGAACCTGACACTGCCAGAGCTGGTGTCTGGCGATCATCGGGGAGCCAGTCTGCCGGAGCTCCAGAAGGTACAGAATGACGGTCCTGCCTGACACAGACACATCCCGTGACGTCACCCCCTGACTGAGGGCGCCCCCAAAATCACTGCTGCTAGCCACCGCACACACACAGCCAGTATATGTATATCATCCGGTATATTATGCCACCTACTGACCACCAGTCATTCATTGCACCTGCCAGCCAGCCACCCTCTGCCAGCTTCCTACCATCCCACCTGTCATCTTCATCCCACCTGTACCCCTCTGCCAGCTTCCTACCATCCTGCCTGTAATCTTCATCCCACCTGTACCCCTCTGCCAGCTTCCTACCATCCTGCCTGTAATCTTCATCCCACCTGTACCCCTCTGCCAGCCTTCTATCGCCTCGCCTGTCATCTTCATCCCACCTGTACCTCTCTGCCAGCTTCCTACCACCCCCCCTGTCATCTTCATCCCACCTGTACCCCTCTGCCAGCTTCCTACCTCCCCCTGTCATCTTCATGCCACCTGTACCCCTCTGCCAGCTTCCTACCTCCCCCTGTAATCTTCATCCCACCTGTACCCCTCTGCCAGCCTCCTATCGCCTCGCCTGTCATCTTCATCCCACCTGTACCTCTCTGCCAGCTTCCTACCACCCCCCGTCATCTTCATCCCACCTGTACCCCTCTGCCAGCTTCCTACCTCCCCCTGTCATCTTCATGCCACCTGTACACCTCTGTCAGCTTCCTACCCCCCCCTGTCATCTTCATCCAACCTGTACCCCTCTGCCAGCTTCCTACCACCCCCTGTCATCTTCATCCCACCTGTACCCCTCTGCCAGCTTCTTACCACCCCCCTGTCATATTCATCCCACCTGTACTCCTCAGCCAACTTCCTACCCCATAATCTGTCATCCTTATTCCACCTGTACCCCTCTGCCAGCTTCCTACCACCCCCTGTCACCCTAATTCCACCTGTACCCCTCTGCCAGCTTCCTACCACCCCCTGTCATCTTCATCCCACCTGTACCCCTCGGCCAGCTTCCTACCACCCCCCTGTCCTCTTCATCCCACCTGTACTCCATTGCCAGTTTCCTACTACTCCCACCCCCGTCATCACATCCCACCTGTACCCCACTGCCAGCTTCCTACCACCCCTCTGTCATCTTCATCCCACCTGTACCCCTCGGCCAACTTCCTACCCCATAATCTGTCATCTTCATTCCACCTGTACCCCTCTGCCAGCTTCCTACCACCCCCCTGTCACCTTAATCCCACCTGTACCCCTCTGCCAGCTTCCTACCACCCCCTGTCATCTTCATCCCACCTGTACCACTCGGCCAGCTTCCTACCACCCCTCTGTCCTCTTCATCCCACCTGTACTTCATTGCCAGTTTCCTACTACCCCCGCCCCCGTCATCACATCCCACCTGTATCCCACTGCCAGCTTCCTGCCACCCCTCTGTCATCTTCATCCCACCTGTACCCCTCTGCCAGCTTCCTACCATCCTGCCTGTAACCTTTATCCCACCTGTACCCCTCTGCCAGCTTCCTACCATCCTGCCTGTAATCTTCATCCCACCTGTACCCCTCTGCCAGCCTTCTATCACCTCGCCTGTCATCTTCATCTCACCTGTACCTCTCTGCCAGCTTCCTACAATCCCGCATGTCATCTTCATCCCACCTGTACCCCTCTGTCAGCTTCCTACCACCCCCCTGTCATCTTCATCCAACCTGTACCCCTCTGCCAGCTTCCTACCACCCCCTGTCATCTTCATCCCACCTGTACCCCTCTGCCAGCTTCCTACCTCCCCTTGTCATCTTCATGCCACCTGTACACCTCTGTCAGCTTCCTACCACCCCCCTGTCATCTTCATCCAACCTGTACCCCTCTGCCAGCTTTCTACCACCCCCTGTCATCTTCATCCCACCTGTACCCCTCTGCCAGCTTCCTACCACCCCCCTGTCACCTTCATACCACCTGTACCCCTCGGCCAACTTCCTACCCCATAATCTGTCATCTTCATTCCCCCTGTAACCCTCTGCCAGCTTCCTACCACCCCCTGTCATCTTCATCCCACCTGTACCCCTCGGCCAGCTTCCTACCACCCCCCCTGTCCTCTTCATCCCACCTGTACTCCATTGCCAGTTTCCTACTACCCCCACCCCCATCATCACATCCCATCTGTACCCCACTGCCAGCTTCCTACCACCCCTCTGTCATCTTCATCCCACCTGTACCACTCTGCCAGCTTCCTACCATCCTGCCTGTAATCTTCATCCCACCTATACCCCTCTGTCAGCTTCCTACCATCCTGACTGTAATCTTCATCCCACCTGTACCCCTCTTCCAGCTTCCTACCATCCTGACTCTAATCTTCATGCCGCCTGTACCCCTCTGCCAGCCTCCTATCACCTCGCCTGTCATCTTCATTCCACCTGTACCTCTCTGCCAGCTTCCTACAATCCCGCCTGTCATATTCATCCCACCTGTACCCCTCTGCAAGCTTCCTACCACCCCCACTGTCATCTTCATCCCACCTGTACCCCTCTGCCAGCTGCCTACCACCCCCCCTGTCATCTTTATCCCACCTGTACCCCTCTGCCAGCTTCCTACCTCCCCCTGTCATCTTCATGCCACCTTTACACTGCTGTCAGCTTCCTACCACCCCCCTGTCATCTTCATCCCACCTGTACCCCTCTGCCAGCTTCCTACCTCCCCCTGTCTCCTGACAGGATTTGGCCGATTCTCAGGATTTACCATCAACTGGCATGAATCTGTTCTCCTCCCCCTTAATAACCCTCCTCCAGTTACCTGGAGATGCCTCTCAAATAGAGGTGGTAACTCAGTTTAAATACTTAGGTATTACCATTACTACTGATCCATGGGATTATCTACAGCAGCAGTCCCTAAACTTTTTGGCACCAAGGACCAATTACATGGCAGCCAATTTCCCCAGGAACCAGGGGGAGGGGATGTTTGGTGGATGGGTTGGGGGATGGTATTCACAGAGTCTGTCCTCAGTCCCCCTTTACACCACAACCCCCTCAATACTCAGTTCCCCTTTACAGTGCAGTCCACTTTACATTATTGCACTGGGTACTGCTGCTCCGTAAAGGGGGCTTCACTGTGATGTAAAGGGGACTGCATTGTAAAGGGGGCACTGTAATATAAAGAATACATTTAAAAAAAAAAAGGAAAACTGTGGGACTTTTTTAAGGTGTCAGAATAAAGAATATAGTATTTTTAATTATAAAATATATACTTTATTTTTGCGAATAAAAACATTTGCATAAAAAAATCCATTGTTGCATAACAAATTCCATATATTTGTACAGACACTACCACTCTACATGTTTCACTTCGAGTGAGCTTCTTCAGGAGATTCTAGAGCGTTGTATGAAATTATTTATTAAAGGGCCTAACGGGTATGCAAACTTTACTCAATGCGACGCCAAGGCGTTTAGTTTCTTCGGCAGATTATTTCCAGCAGACAACTCCTTGTCAAGGACATGATGACCACAGGGGGGGCGATGTAGAAAAAATAACTGAATCCTAAAAAGGAAACGTTTATATATCTAAATATAGTAAATATATGAGGAATGACGGAACCTGTTTCCTTTGTCCACATACATCTTATGAGCTCTAAATATAAAGCCCAAATTATCCCAAAAAGAGGAAAATAGGAAAAGTAATGGTAAACAGTTGAATTGGTGTTATTAGGAACAATAAGAATGAGGAGATCAAGCTGGGTATTAGCCTGAGAAAAGGGAATTTGAAAAAATGCGTGATACATCGTTTCTGCATCTTGGATTTGCACATGCGCACTAGCATCCTCGAAGTGATGTCCACGTTCCGGAAGCGAGGTTAGACGCTTCCGGAGCGGGCGGTATAACTATATGTGGACAAAGGGAACAGGTCCTGTCATTCCTCATATATTTACTATATTTAGATATACATGTTTCCTTTTTTGGGATTCAGTTGTTATTTTTCTACATCGCCCCCCTGTGGTTATCATGCTTGATTGTAAAATATCTTTTGAGATTTTATATATATATATATATATATATATATATATTCTCTGTGTGTGTATTTTCATGCACCTTTATTTTGATAAACTGATTTGTAAAACAAATTACAAATTCTACAAATTCTATAGTAATCCCATTTTTGTTGTTTTTCATAGAGCACTCTAGAATCTCCTGAAGAAGCTCACCTGAAGCGAAACATGTAGAGCGGTAGTGTTATGCGACAAGGGATTTTTTATGCAAATGTTTTTATTGGCAAAAATAAAGTGTATTTTTTAATTATAAAAAATATATTCTTTATTCTCTGACACTTTTAAAAGTCCCACAGTTTTCCTTTTTTTCGTGTATTCTTCATATTAATTGGGATGTGGCAACCCTAAACCTTCTTGTCACTGTAATGTAAAGGTGACTGCTCTGTAAAGGGGGCACTGTAATATAAAGGGGACCGCTCTGTAACATAAAGGGGACTGCACTGTAGTGCAGTCCCCTTTATATTGCAGTCCCCTTTATATTACAGTGGCCCCTTTACAGTGAGTGCAGTCCCCTTTACATCACAGTGATCCTTTACATTAATGTAACAGGGACTGCTCTCTCTAATCATCATATCAGCAGGGGCTGATAGCGCATCCTTATGTCGAAAACTTTGGGTGGATCTAAGGACATGTGATGCGGGATGCTGACCAGAGACATGGCTGCCATCTTGTCAGTTTGAAACACAATAATAAAGGGCTGAGAGGTAACAAACCTCTGGACTTTAAACGGTGTCAGATGTATAGGTCAAAACGCCAAGAATATTGTTAAATACATAAGAATTTTATTACAAAAAGGTAAAAACATGAAAAAAGGGCAATAATACATCCATGGTGAAGGATATATGAATTATTCAGACATGTGTGTATATAAAAGGCACTACCACTCTCGACATGTTTCACTCATTAGAGTTTCTTCAGGAGATTGATGGTGTGACTCTTTTATATGCTGAAATAACAAAATACAGTAAGAAACATCTTGTAAATGCATATAAAGTACATGCATCAAGGCAAAGAAAAACATATTGGCTTAGTAATGATAAGAGGCTAAGCAGTATTTATAAACAATAACACAGTATACGGATTACAAGGACATAGAAACCAATGATCAAAATTGGAAACAGGTCTCACCACAAATGCTTGAATTCCAAAGATGGATGTAAATGAGAGAAAAATAAATTGAGAGGTAGAGACAACCAATCAGCCAGCCGAGCTGTCTATAATCCTTGCAGAGAAGGACAATACTAATATTGAATCCAAAAAATATAGAGGTTATATATTTAACAATATTCTTGGCGTTTTGACGTATACATCTGACACCGTTTAAAGTCCCGAGGTTTGTTACCTCTCAGTCCTTATGAATTTTCCTATTTGGGATGTGGTGTCTTATATATAGAATTGAAGCAACTTTTGGGTTCCTTTGACCTGTGTGGAGAGGAATGGGCTAAAGTGTTAGTGGAGTGGATCGATCGTTGCAGAGGGACTGCTGGGGCCATTAATCAGTACTTACATTGTGTGTACCCTACACACTGACGGTAAGGGTCAGTTGATTTGGGTGCTGGTGGTGGCTATTCTATCCGCTTTATCTGGTTCTGGATGAAGATCCTTGAGTCGATCGTCTTCCCAGTTTTTTTTATCATAGATGGACTTTATTGTTAAGTTGTTCATATTACATTGTCCATGTAGAACACCTGTTCAATTCTTTTTTGGGGGTAAGTGGGGCTCCCCTTTATGTCCTAAAGGTACCACTGAACAGAGATCTCCTTTATATGCTCTGGAGATATCCCAAACTCCTTCTGCGATTGGAAGGATATCATTACAGTGATAGACAATACCTATGCAGTCCAAATTCCATTTGAACCCCTCGTATGCCTACTGGAAGCTCTAGATGCAGAACTGTGTAGGCCTCCAATCTATAGGCCTTAACTTGCCTTCTCTAAATTTTGGCTTTCTCCTAACCATCCCACTAGTGATGAGCCGAACAAGCACAACCCCCCCCCCCCCCATTTCGGTTTGCAGCAGAACATGCGAACAGACAAAAAATTTGTGCGAACACCGTTAAAGTCTATGGGACACAAGCGTGAAAAATCAAGTGTTAATTTTAAAGGCTTATATGCAAGTTATTGACATAAAAAGTGTATGGGGACCGGGTACTGCCCCAGGGGACACGTATCAGAGCAAAAAAAGTTATTAAAATGGCTGTTTTTTTTAACAATAAAAATGAAATATTCCTTTTAAATATCGTGCCTGGGTATCCCCTTATTCTGCCTGTAAAGTAGTGCATCTGTCCCATGTTTATAACAGTACCGCAGAAAAATGACATTTAAAACTGCTCACGGCTGTAATGTATTGCATCATTGAAAAAAAAGCGTGGGTTCCCCCCCCCCCCCCAGTCCATTAACAGGCCCTTTGGGTCTGGTATGGATATTAAGGGGAACTCCACGGAAAATGTAAAAAAAAAAATGGCGTGGGGTTCCCTCCAAAATCTGTACCAGACCCTTATTTGAGCATGCAACCTGACAGGCCACAGGAAAAGGGGGGGAACAAGAGAATCCCCCCTCCTGAACCGTACCAGGCCAAATGTCCTAAACATAGGGAGGGTGCTTTGGGGTCCCCCTCAAAGCATCTTGTCCCTATGTTGATGGGGACAAGGGCCTAATCCCCACAACCCTTGCCCGGTGGTTGTGGGGGTCTGCAGGCCTAGGGGCTTATTGGAATCTGGAAGCCCCCTTTAACAAGGGGGGCCCCAGATCCTGCCCGCCCTATGTGAATGGGTATCAGGTATATTGTACCTCTACCCATTCACCAAAAAAGTAAAAATGACAGAAGACTGTTTTTGACAATTCCTTTATTTAAAAAAAGTGCCCCGCAATGTAAATCCATTGTCAATCGCGCAGACGGGCCCGAGAGAAAAAAAGAGGAAAAACTCTTCCTCCATGGGAGGTGTCCCACGACTGCCGTCTTTTCACTTTGACAGCTGTTATATAGCCAAGGGCGGGGCCACCCAGTGACGTAAACAGATGACCACCTCCCATGGAGGCAGAGTTTTTCATTTTTTTCTTCTCTGGACCATCAGCGCCGTGATTGAAGATGGATGGACATCCCGGGACACTTTTTGACAATTCCTTTATTTAAAAAAAGTGTCTCCTGTCGTTTTTACTTTTTTGAAAATTTTTGGTGAATGGGTAGGGGTACAATGTACCACATACACATTCACATAGGGGGGCCGGGATTTCGATAAGCCCCCCCCCCCCCCCGCAGACCCCCACAACCACTGGGCAAGGGTTGTGGGGATGAGGCCCTTGTCCCCATCAACATGGGGACAAGGTGCTTTGAAGCACCCTCCCCGTGTTTAGGGCATTTGGCCTGGTACGGTTCAGGAGGGGGGATGCTCTCGTCCCCCCCACTTTTCCTGTGGCCTGCCAGGTTGCATGTTCAGATAAGGGTCTGGTATGGATTTTTTTTTGGGGGGGGGACCCCCACGCCAGTTTTTTTACAATTTTGGCGCAGGGTTCCCCTTAACCACTTTAATATACTGTGTTATATAAACTACACTGCCTGAATTGACTGAAACGTGTGTATGTGTGTGTGTGTGTGTGTCGATGTTGGAGGAATGGAGAATACAAATAAGACAAACCATAGTAAAAGAGAAATTCACTTATCTTTACAGGGATAATTTGGGGAAGTTTGAAGCTATTTGGAAACTTTGGATAGAGGCTTGGGACCTTGGATGATGCTGTTTGTGTAGGGAGGAGGGATATGCTGGAGGAGGGAGTCTGTGTGGGTGAGATGGGAGGAGGAGGAAGAGGAAAGGAGAATAATTTGATTTGGGGAGCGGGGGGGGGGGTTTGTTTTTGTTTTTTGGGATAGTGTGGATGTAAATATGCAAGTCAACTGTATCTGAAAAGTATGTATATGCAATGTCTAATTTGTATCTGTTTTGTGAAAGGAAAAAAAAATTTAATAAAAAAGTACTGAATTAAAAAAAAATACACTACCACTAACTAACCTGCCTAATCTATCTTCATTCACACACTATACACGGCGGCTATGTAAGCAGCCTTATATAGTGTGGGGTGTGATTGGCCAAAGCATGCAGGTCAGGTGCATGGTTTGGCCAATCATCGTACAGTAATGCACTGTGATCTCACAGTGCATTATGGGGCGTTCAGCTGCGCTTGAATTTTCCTGGCGAACGCCCCATATGTTCGGTTCATTTTAGAACAAACAAACCCCCTGATGTTCGAGTCAAACTTGTATTTGATTCGAACCGCGGGCTCATCCCTACCTCTAACCTGTAAAAAATGGATAGAACAAGTGAATATAATTCTCATTCGAGGGGAAAAAACAATCAAGGGAGAAACTCCTCGAAAATAAAATATGGCTATCTGACAGTGCTGGTTAGATACCCCAGGCTTGTCACCCCCCCACCTCCAACTAATTTTACATAACAATTTCAAGTATAGACCTTCTATATGCTTTGTATGTCTCCTACTTGGTGTCATGATATTTAAGTGTGCCTTAGGGAATATCTCCAGGAACCCTCAATAATGTTTGCAGTCTCTTTAGACAGTAGATGCTGGTTACTCAATGGTTTAAGGTTT
Organism: Lithobates sylvaticus; assembly: GCA_028564925.1. NCBI lineage: Eukaryota > Metazoa > Chordata > Amphibia > Anura > Ranidae > Lithobates > Lithobates sylvaticus. The sequence goes on along the minus strand of CM053028.1, from coordinate 175,853,565 downwards.
AAGTTGAGTCATAATTTCTGACTTAATTCCCCCCTCCCCCGAAAATATCACACTGACTGACATGATTTGATTGTCAGTCAATTGCAGGCTGCAGCGATGCTCTGTCTCTCTGTCTATCTGTCTCAACAGCGGCGCAGAGAGAGAGACCCTAGTGTGTTACACAGCATCTGGACCAGGAGGAGCCTGGAGGTAGGTGGAGCTGCGCCATTAGCTTGGCAACCCTGCACTCATTGTTAGGGCCTGGGCTGCCTGGCGTCTAGCAACGAGTGACGTCATTGAGTCAGTCACCTCGGATTCTGAGTCTCAGACTCAGAGCCTGTATGACAGTGACAGGAGCTGCCTGGAGGAGCCTAGGGGAACAGTTGTTGCTGCAGTCTCAGACTGCAGTAGTGAGTAGTTTCACTATGTGGCAGAGGCAGAGCGCTAGCAATCTTCCTTCTAGGCGGCCACCCCTAAGTGTGTTGGCCCCTCCCACCGGCAGCACCTCCTCACTCCATCTTGTCCACACAGTCACTCACACTGACTGCAGGCCTCCACTCCTGACAGCAGGAAAGTGACACAGCAAGTGACAATCAGCAACAAATGACAGGTAACATGGCATGTGACAGTCCGCAACGTGTGGCAGGTGACATGGCAAGTGACAGTCCGCAACTTGTGGCAGGCGACGTGCCAAGTGACAATCCGCAACGTGTGGCAAGTGACAATCCGCAACGTGTGGCAGGTGGCGTGGCAAGTGACAATCCACATCTGGTGGCAGGTGAAGGTGGCAAGTGACACACTCAGGCTCTCACTGTTTCTGCATTATGGTGAGTTGAACCATTTTATTTTATATAACAATGTAATAATAGAAATAATGCGCTTCAATCATCCTGACACCATATTAACCATGGTGCCGGGATCATTAAAGCGCTAACACCAGCAATTTCCACGATAAATTGCCCGCAAAAAAATTTATTTCCTGGCAGTGCCCCTCCCGAGACTAGACTCTGGATCCGCCCCTGGCTCTAACAAAAAATATTTTTATCCTGTCCCTCGGCTTGCAATGACTATGTTTTCAATACAGGGAGCAGCTAACACCCAACTGTGATACCCAAAATTTGAATATCCCAGTACTGTGAAGTTTAAATAAAAATTTGTGCTGCGCCTCCCTATAGAAATATTGACTCAACAGTAATGAAATAGAATGCTTACACCACAAATAAGATGCCAATTGCATAACAATACTCAAATATTACTGTGAAAAAAAATATACAGTACATATATGTATTTTCCACAATATAAGCAAATGTTGGCAAAAAAACAAAACAAAAAAACTAAATACAAATGACAGTGTTTTTTTTGTATTGTGTCTTTAAATAAAAGGTTTATTATGCAAAAATATTCTCCTATGTTTCTTCAAAATAAATATTAGACATAGGCGCCATCAAAATTCATTTTGTTCCGTTTCGTATGAAAAGAAAAAATTGTATTTCGTAATTCGTGTACGAAATTCAATTCGGATTTGTATAAAATATGAATTTTCGTTAGATTCGTAAACTTTTTGTTAAAATTATGAAAGTTTGTTATGATGAATTTATCATTATGAGGGGTTCCCACCATCCCTGTGCTGTGCTGACTTCCTGGGTTTCTAAACTTTCGTTTTGTTATATTTTCGTTAAAATAAAGAAAGTTCGTTATAATGAATTTATCATTATGAGGGGTTCCCACCATCCCTGTGCTGACTTCCTGATTGGTGATTGGTGAACAAAAAACACCAGTCACGTTTCTGTTAATTTGGATCTGAAATTCGTAAAAGAAATTTTGTATTTTGTACAGAATTCATATGCATAAAAATTCGTACTTCGGATTCGTACGAATGTACGAATTTCCGGAAATTCGTATGAATTTTTGATTCGTACAAAACAAATCGCACATGTCTAATAAATATTTCCTCTTTTCCATGTCCAGTGTTGTATATGCATATAGTTCCTCCTCCAAACTACACCTCGAGTTCCTTATGCCACCACCACTACAATGCACTCACCGGATTTGTTTTTGTGACCCTATATGGGTCAAACGAAGCATGTAAGCAGCACTCCTTTTAAGCCTGATCTCCGGTCCCCCAGATTTACCATGCCACCTATTTACCTCCAATGTATTCAAATGTCCCAGGTAAAATACAATAAAAAAAATACTAAAGTGTAATACTCTTTTATTTGTAAAATTTAGTCCTACAAAGTGTGCACTTACATCAATAAAACATATACAACATGCATTAGTAAGCCTTTGCAAAATGGATCTCAGTGATTATCTCCTTCTGGTTCCGCACACCTGCAGTGACGCATGTGGAAGTTACATCACAAAGTAAGACTGCCTGCTCTACATAGTTTCATAGTTGGTAAGGTTGAATAAAGACATCAGTCCATCCAGTTCAACCTGAGCGAGTGTCTACAATTGTCCCCATCCCTGTACATTGCACACTCACATCAGTCCCTACCCTCAAGGAGCCCACAATCCAAGGTCCCCATTCATATACTAGGGCCAATCTTTGGACAGAAGCCAATTAACCTACCTGCATGTCTTTGGATTGTGGGAGGAAACCGGAGTACCCGGAGGAAACCCATGCAGGCACAGGGAGAACATGCAAACTCCAGGCAGGAAGTGTCGTGGTTGTGATTCGAACCAGCGACCCTTCTTACTGCTAGGTGAGAGTGCTAACCACTACACCACTGTGCCGCCTCTAGATCCTTCCAGGACTTTAGCAGATTCACGTGGTATATTTGGTATGGCTTATGCTTGCCAGGTTGGTGTACTTTATCGTTTATAGTTGACCTCACCAACCTTTTCGACCACCTCAAATGGCCTCTGCCACTTTGCCAGGATTTTCCTTTTTACTATGGAGGTACACCTGAGGTACGGTACTTTTCCAATGGCAAACATCAGTACCATCAGTGTGTCCTAGAGAACATGTTAAACAGTTCCATGGCAATTGCTTTTGAGCAGGGATGAGCTTTCTGTTCGAGTCGAACATGAGTTCGACTCAAACATCGGCTGTTCGGTCGTTCGAAGATCGAACATTATGGGGCGTTCGTGAGACATTTGAGCGGTGCGTCACGCCCCATAATGCACTGCGTCATCGCAGTGCATTGCTAGCTGATTGGCCAAGCATGCACTATGACCAGCATGCTTTGGCCAATCACAACGCTGTCAGCAAAGAGAGCCATAATTGGCCAAAGGCTGCCTTTGGCCAATTATGGCTCAGGGGGTTAAGTCTACGCCTCACACTATATAAGGCTGCCTGCACGTGTTCTTGGCATAGAGAGAGAGAGTGTAATTTCATTTACTTTGAGCAGGCAGTTTATTCAGTTAGCTGCAGTGTATTTAGTGTGTGTGTGTATATGTATGTGTGTGTGTGTGTATGTATATATGTATATACTGTATGCAGTTTAGCTAGATCTCACTGCAGGCCGTTCCTGGTGTACTCTTTCTAATATACTTCAGGCAGGCAGGTGATTGAGTTAGCGGCAGTGTATATAGACTATATATATATATATATATATATATATATATATTTATATATATATATATATATATATATATATAATCTATCGTATCCTGTGTAGCTAGATCTGACTGCAGCCATTCCTGTTGTACGTATTCAAATACACTTGCAGGCAAGCCAGTGATTCAGTGATCTGCAGTGCATTAAATATATATATATACAGTCTCCATTATATATATATATATATATATATATATATATATATATCCACTGCATTCTAGTCTAGCCAAGCCTATATCTGACTGCAGGCCATTGCTGATGTACGTTTTCAAATACACTTTCAGGCAGGTGATTCAGTGATCTGCAGTGCATAAAATATATAAAAATAGACAAAAATGCAGCGCTCAATGGGACCAGCAATAAAGGATTGTTGTGAGTGGTATTGAATGCACATTTGGATTAAAAAAACAACTGTGAATGAAAAATAAAACCGTTTTTCTGTAAAAAATATATACAGTCTCCAACATATATATCCACTGCATTCTAGTCTAGCCAAGCCTATACCTGACTGCAGGCCATTCCTGGTGTAATTTTTCTAGTATACTTCAGGCGGTGTTTTGATAATCCAATTTTACAGCATGTCTGGAAGGCCACCAAGGAAAGGCAGATGCTCACAGGCCACTAAAAGAGCACAAGAAGGCTCTGTCTACAGCCAACAGTGCTGGTCATGGACACGGTGCATCCTCAGCACGTGGCCGTGGGGTACGCTTGTTATTTTTTTTTTCGACAGCTGGCCGTGTTGAGCCACAACATGCAGAAGAGTTGGTAGAGTGGATCACAAAGCCGTCCTCATCCTACTCATCCTCTGTCACCCAGGCTAAGAGAAGTTCGGCTGCCAATGCAGCTGCCAAAGCCGGCTATTCCATCAGCTCAATGGCATCAGTCACTCCTTCCCTAGCCCCACCATCATGTCCTGAGGAGTACCCCAAAACACCAGTGTCGGGTATATTCTGCAGGAGGATGCACAGCATTTTGAAGGCTCCGATGATGGTACCCAGGTTGAGGATGACGGCATTAACATGAGCCCAGAGAGAGGGGGATGTCCAAGAAGAACAAGAAACTGGCAGTCATGTTCCCCACAACTGCAGCATACTGCCAGGTTTGCTCCAGTGGTGTGGAGGGAGGGGATGATGAGGTCACTGACTCTATGTGGGTGCCTGATAGAGTGGAGGAGGAGGAGGCACATTTCCAACGAGGCAGGATGCCCTCCAGGGGCCAACCGACTGCATCACACCGCAGAGCTCTGCACATTTTTTTAAAAGATGTTTGGTGTGGGCCTTTTTTGAGACGTGTGCAGCAGATCGCACCGTTGATCTTTGCAACATATGTCTGAAGTGTATCAAGGGTGCCTAAAACAGCAGCCGTTTGGGCACCACAAGCTTGACCAGACATATGTCGAGTAGTCCGTTGGCAACCGTACTTAAAAGACCCACACCAAAGAACAAGGCAAACCTCTCCTTGCTCCTCATCAGCTGGGATCTCCAACCCCACTATACCTTCAGTCCTCTCAGAGACCTGCACTGAGAGGAATGAAGGTGTAGAATTAGGTGTCTCAAGCACTTGCGGGCAATCTGCTAGCAGTACACCTAAATGCGATTGTAGCAGGCAAAATGCTCAGTGGCTGAATGCTAGTTTGGTTAAATTGCTAGCACTCCAACTGCTGCCTTTTCAGCTGGTAGAATCTGCCCCCTTTCGAGAATTTGTGGAATGTGCGGTACCTGAGTGGCAGGTTCCCAAACACTATTTTTTTTCTCGGAAGGCCTTCCGGCTCTCTACCGGCATGTGGCAATGTCTTGGCCTCGTTGGACAGGGCGGTCAGTGGTAAAGTGCATATTACGGCTGACTGATGGTCCAGCAGGCATGAACAGAGTCGTTACCCTTCTTTCATGGTGCACTGGTTAACTTTGCTGGCAAGGATGCAGGACAGGGTGCAGTAATATTGGAGCTTGTTCTGCCACCGCACCTCCAAAATGCTGGTAGTGGTGATTCTGCCACACCTCTCTCCTCCACCCCCTCCTCTTCTTCTTCCTCTAGGGCCTCTTCCTGTGCAGATTTGTCCTCGGAACCAGCGGTGCTCCGTAGGCGTTATAGGGGCTACGCAAGCACTCAGGCAAAAAGATGCCATGTGGTGATTGAGTTGGTCTGCTTAGGGGACAGGAGCCACACTGGGGCAGAGATTCTGGCAGCTCTGCAGGGGCAGGTTCAGAGGTGGTTGACGCCTCCCAGCTTCAGCCAGGAATGGTGGTTTGTGACAATGGCACCAACCTCCTCTCCGCCCTCCGACAGGGACACTTGACCCATGTTCCCTGTTTAGCTCACTTCCTAATTTGGTGGTGCAGCAGTTCTTGTGCAGGTACCCGGGCTTACAGGCTCTCCTGAGGCAGGCCAGGAAAGTCTGTGGGCATTTCCGCCGGTCATATAATGCCAGTGCTCGGCTGGCTGACCTTCAAAAGGAATGCAACCTGCCCAAGAACTACCTCACCTGTGACATGCCCACCAGGTGGAACTCAATGCTGGCAATGCGGCTGCACACGCAGCAGAGGGCCATCAATGAGTACCTGTGTGAGTATGGCACCAGGAAAGGGTCAGGGGAGCTTGGCTTTTTTTCGCCACGCCAGTGGCTAATGATCAAGGATACATGCACTGTCCTGTCACCATTTGAGGAGGCCTCAAGGATGGTGAGCAGTGACAGTGCATGCATTAGTGATACTGTCCCTCTTGTCTTCCTGTTGGAGCACACGCTGCAGGGAATAATGGACAGGGCACTTGAGGCAGAACAGAGGGAGGAAGAGGAGGACTTCCTTACCTCTCAAGGCCCCCTTTATCCAGACAGTATTCCTGCAGGCCTGCCTATCACACAGGAAGAGGAGGAGGAGGAGGAGGAGGAGGATTGTGTCAGCATGGAGGTGGAGCCTGACACTCAGCATCAGCAGCAGTCTTCAAGGGATCGTTTTCAGTCCCCAGAAACCCATGGACTTGTACGTGGCTGAGAGGAGGTGGCTGCTGATCATGTCGTCCTTAGTGACCCAGAGGACTGCGGACCGAATGCCTTAGCAAACCTACGCTGCATGGCCTCCCTGATCCTGCAAAGCCTGCGAAAGGACACTCGGATTCATGGTATCAAGGAGAGTGATCAATACTGGCTGGCAACCCTTCTTGATCCACGCTACAAGGGTTAGGTTGCAGAACTTATCCAGCCTTCGCAGAGGGAGCAGAGGATGAAACATCTTCGGGAGGCCTTGTAGAAAGGTTTGTGCAATGCATTTCCAGAGCTTGGGAGGTTACAATTTCCTGGTCCTCCTGGACAACGTGTTGTTGAGGCTTCGGTCAGTCACAGAAGGAGCGGTGGAGAAGGTGGCCGTCTAACCGATGCGTTCAGACAAGTCTGCAGTCCCAAGGTCTGATCGGTTCCAGCAACCATCGCCAGCGTCTGATTTACATGGTGCAGGAATACCTTGGGGCAAGATCAGACTTGGAGACCTTTCCAACCGAAAATTCACTGGGTTACTGGGTCTTGAGGATGGATCACTGGCCAGAGCTTGCACTGTATGCAATTGAGCTACTGGCCTGTGCTGCATCCAGCGTTCTATCTGAATGCACATTCAGTGCTGCTGGAGGCTTTGTAACTGATCAGAGTGTGCCTGTCCACAGACTCGGTTGATCGTCTCACCTTCATAAAAATGAATCAGTCTTCGATCACCAGCTACCAAGCACCTGATGCTGATGTAACCGATAATTTTTTTTTATGAATGTGGGATCCCTTGAAGACTGCCTATGCTTATGCTGAGTGGCTATCCCGTTATGCTGAGTGACTATCCTATTCCTTCTCAATGTTCATGTTGATAGCTTCTAAGAAAATTTTTGGTTCTGGCACCACCACCAGTGCCTAAAGCCCAATTTTTGCTGTAATATTTCACAGCAGGGCCCGTTCCTGCGCTCAACAAGAGTATCTGTGAGGCTTTACAGCGTTGTGTCGCCACCACTGCCTAAGGCCCAATTTTTATGCCCTGCGTAATTACAACTTTTGACCTAATATTTCACAGCAGGGCTTGTTCCTGCGCTCAACAACAGAATCTGTTAGGGCTTACAGTGTTGTGGCACCACCACCACTGCCTAAGTCCCAATTTTTCTGCCCCTGTTCAACAGGGGCATGTAATTACAATTCTTGATAGAATATTTCACAGCAGGGCCCGTTCCAGCGCCCAGCAAGAGTAACTGTAAGGGCTTACAGTGTTCTGGTACCACCAACACCTAAGGCCCAAATTCCTGCAGAGTATATAGGGCAGGCCGTATAGTATATACAGGCGGTCATCTACTTTCAAACATCCGACTTACAAACGACTTCTACTTACAAACGGAGGGAGACAACAGGAAGTGAGAGGAAATCTACCCCTATGAAGGGAAATTCTCTCCTGTAGAGTTAATATGGGAAACAGGTGTATCCACTGATGCTTTATCACCAATCCTTGTTTCCCTAAAAACCCCAAATTTTCAAAATCCAATTGTCATTGGGACAGAAAGTGAGGTGAAATCTTCTGAAGAGGGGCACAGACAGCAAAACAAATGTTACAGGGTTGATGATAACCCTTCCCTATGTTATCCAAAAAGCTTAAAAATAGATTTTTTGTCTGGAGCTACTTAAAAAATGTACCTGTTCCAAATTACAAACAGATTCAACTTAAGAACAAACCTACAGTCCCTATCTTGTTTGTAACCCGGGGACCGCCTGTATACTGCTGTTCAGAGTATATAGGGCCTGGGGGCCCCACGCTTTTTCTTTTTTTAATTTGGGTGCAGGGTTACCCTTAATATCCATACAAGACCCAAAGGGCCTGGTATCGGGCTGGGGGGTTACCCATGCCGTTATTCTATATAATTTTCATCCATATTGCCTTGACCCCATGTCTTTTATTCCTTTTTAGAAATGTAATTTTGTACAGGGACTGTTCTAAACACGGGAAACATGCGCCACTTTACAGGCATACAATAGACACCCCCAGGTACGATATTTCACTTTTATTTTTTCACTTTACTTTTTAATTGCTGCTGTGGATGCCAGTCAAGAAGCTGTGTGGTTACGTCAATTTCTTGAAGATTATTATTATTATACAGGATTTATATTGCGCCAACAGTTTGCCCAGCGCTGTACAATGTAGAGGGGGGACAGCACAATTACAATACAGTTCAATACAGAAGGGACAGGAGGGCCCTGCTTATGGAGCTTACATTCTAAAGGGACGGGGGAGGTGGTACAAAAGGTAATAGCTGCGAGGGATGGTCTGATGGGGGTGGCTCAGGTACAGTTCTTAGGTGGGTGTGGGATAGCCTTCCCTAAATAAATTAGTTTTCAGGGATCTCCTAAAGGAGGATGGGATAGGGGCTGACCGGACATACCAGGGCAGGGAGTTGGGAGAGGCTCTAGAGAAGTCCTGGAGGTGAACATGGGAGGTGGTAACAAGGGAGCTAGGGAGTAGGAGGTCTTGGGAGGAGCAGAGAGGACGATTTGGGCAATATCTGCAGATGAGGTTGGTGATGTAGCTGGGGGCGATGTTGTGGATGACTTTGTATGTTATGGTTAGTATTTAGAATATTATACGGTGGGGTAGTGGAAGCCAGTGAAGGGATTGGCAGAGAGGAGCAGCAGTCACGGATCAGTTAGTGAGGTCTAGCAGCAATATTCATAATAGACTGAAGGGGGGTTAGCCATATGTGTAAGGGTAGGCCATTGAGGAGAGAGTTGCAGTAGTCGAGGCGGGAAATAACCACGGAGTGGATAAGTTGTTTTGTGGTGTCATTAGTGGAGAGCTAGATCTGGGTGTCATTGGCATAGAGGTGGTATTGGAAACAATGAGAGGTTATCAACTGGCCCAGGGAAGAGGTATAGAGAGAGAGAATAGGAGGGGCCCCAAGGACAGAGCCTTGGGGTACCTCAACAGAAAGAGGAGAGGAGGAGATGGTGTTGTATGTGACACTGAAAGTGCGCTTGGATAAGTAGAAGGAGAACCAAGATAAAAGCAGAACCACGGAGGCTAAGGGAGTGGTCAACTGTGTTGAAGGCAGCAGAGAGGTCCAAGAGTATGAGTATGGAGTACTGGCCATTGGTTTTAGCAGTTAGTAGATCGTTGGTGAGTTTTAGTAAGGCAGTTTCAGTGGAATGTTGTGGGCGGAAGCTGGACTGTAGGGGATCGAGAAGGTTGTTGTCAGTGAGGTAGCAACTCATACGGTCATGGACAAGGCGTTCTAAGAGCTTGGAGGCTAACAGAAGCAGGGAGATGGGTCTTAAGTTATTCAAACAGATGGGGTCCAGTGAGGGTTTTTTAAGTATTAGGGTAACCAGTGCATGTTTGAACGGGAAGGCGAAAGGTGCCAGAGCAGAGGGAGAGGTTGAAGATGTGGGTTAGAGAGTTCAGGATAGAGAGGGAAGGTGGTCGTAGTAATTGTGAGGGGACAGGTGGTGAGGTGGGCCATGGAGTTTAGCAACTTCCACTGTGGTAACAGGGCTGAAGGAGGAAAGTATTGAGTGCGATGTTGGACCTGATGTGTTGGTTGGGGGGGAGTTGGATGCTGGATATGTCATCACAAATTGTGTTAATTGTACTTTTGAAATGGTTGGCAATCTCTTGGCCGGTAAGCGAGTTGGTGGGTGGAGGCAGTGGGGGGTGAAAAGAGGAGAAAAGAGTTGAGGTTTGAATGAGAGGGTTTTGGTGAGTGTTGTAGTAGGTTTGTTTAGCAGTGTGGAGGCAGAAGTTGTATTTGAGATCTTGGAGAGCCAATGTCCTAGCCCACAATCTTATACGAGGACAATAAAGGATGTATCAAACTTGCCACCAATGAGATGATCAATGCAAGAAGCAAAGCATATTGACATCAGACATCATACATTCATGATCTAGTTGAACAAAATGTAATTGTGATAACGTATTGTGAAACTAGTAACATGATTGCAGATGCTTTGAAAAAAAAAGCTTACAAGAAACAGATTTATGGAACTGGGATCCGAAATGGAACTAATATAAGGAGTAGTTGTTGAGTGGGGGTGTTGGAGTACAGTGTTTATGTATTTTGTGCAACAACTACATCTGTATTCAGTAGAGATATATTCTTCAACCAGTAGATGGCAGTGTTTTTTTTTAACTTTGTAGCTGCAGCTATGGTATACTCTATGTGTTTTCTCTGAATAAAGTTTCCTGTTTTCTTCTTGCAGATAAGCACATGAGGACTGTACATTGTCTGTTCTGTAGGGCAATATACAGCATCTCTAACATAGCTAATTCCACATAAACTCACAGGTTAAAAGTGTGTTCTCATAATTTTACAGCCCTTTTAATATTTAAATATTTTGTGTACATTTACCTTTATCTGGTGTTTGTCCAAATATTAGAGATGAAATGAGATTTCCCCATACGCCTGATGATTGAAATATTAGAAAAAATAGTCCAAAGTATTGATTGACAATATCCTTGCCATCCTTTCCTGCAATCTTTGCATATCGATTCCCACTTATAGTCAGATATGTACACTTTGCAGCCCATAATGGGGCACCTCCAAATCCAAGTATCACAGATGTTGGAACAAGAGTATACCTGAAAGATGAAAGCATACCTTATTTATGCTATCTTCAGATCACATAGGCTATGAAAATAATTTAAAATTATGGTAACTTCATAACAGTTCTGCATGCATAAAATTTTGGTATGTCAATAAGGATGAGCCGAATGACCCGGGTTCAGTTCCAAGGAAGGTTTACAGAACATGACTAAAGCTAGGGTGCTCAAACCAAACCCATTAACGTCAATGGAGAAACGTATGGCAGGGTAATAGGCAGATAAAACAAATTATATGTAGGGCTGGGGAACATTTACCAAAGCCAAAAAAATATATGCAAACATTTTATTTGGTGGGATTAGTGATTTTAAATAATGCTTTAATTGAAACATTAAAAATGGATGATAAAGTCACAATCATCAGGCCCTGGACCTGATGGGTTCTCAAGTGTCTTCTACAAACAATTCTTTAGCCCCCATTTTGAATAAAACATTCAAAGTGATTTCACAAACTTGTCCTTTCACCTGATAACCGCAGGAAGCCCACTTCACCCTAATCCTAAGAACAAAAAGACCCAACCCAGTCCTTAAGTTATTGACCAATCTCCCTGATGAATATAGACTTAAAGATTTATGCTAAACTCCTGGCCAATCTTCAATCCTACTCCTGATTGACCTGGATCATGTGACTTTGCTCACCAACGCAAAGCCTGAGATAACACAATTCGGACCATTTCTCTGGTACCCCTGTAAGCAGGTGCAGTCTGTACTCCCCATTTTAGGTGGGGAGCGGAATACAGAAGGGAAAGGAAGTTGTGGAGAACTTAGTTCCTCTATGACTTCCTGCAGTCACCAGGAGAAAAGCTGTCTGATTGGATACTGCCATCCATCTTGGGTGAGGGTAGAAAAAAATTTAAAAAAAAAAAGCGTGTGGGGGTCCCCCGAAATTCAATTACCAGGCTCTTCAGGTCTGCTATGGATATTAAGGGAAACCTCGGCCAAAAAAAAAAAAGGCGTGGGGTCCCCCTAAATATCCATACCAGACCCTTCAGGTCTGGGATGGATTTTAAGGGGAACCCCAGCCAAAAAAAATGGCGTGGGGTCCCCCTCAAAATCCATACCAGACCCTTATCCGAGCACGCAACCTGGCAGGCCGCAGGAAAAGAACCGTACCAGGCCACATACCACATACCCTCAACATTGGGAGGGTGCTTTGGGGGTCTGTGACCCCCCAAAGCACCTTGTCCCCATGTTGATGAGGACAAGGGCCTCATCCCCACAACCCTGGCCAATGGCTGTGGGGGTCTGCGGACGGGGGGCTTATCGGAATCTGGAAGCCCCCTTTAACAAGGGGACCCCCAGATCCTGCCCCCCCCTGTGTGAAATGGTAAGGGGGTACAAAAGTACCCCTACCATTTCACCAAAAAAGGGACAAAAATTGTAAAAATGACAGGAGACGGTCTTTGACAATTCCTTTATTAAATCTTCTTTCATCTTCTTTCTTCTGGTCTTTCTTCTTCCTTTCTTCATCCTTCAGTTTCTTCATCTTCTTCTTCCATCTTCTTCCATCTTCTTCTTCCTCCGATCCGCTTCTTCCTGCTCTGGTCTTCTCGTCCTTCTCGTCCGGCATCTTCTTCCACGGCGTCGGCGTCTGTTCTTCTGTGTCGGGCCGCTCCGCGCAATGTGAGGCTCCCGCTGTGTGAGGCTTCGCTCCGTCTGACAGGTCTTTTATAACGAAGGGCGGGGTCACCTGGTGACCCCACCCCCCTCTGACGCACGGGGACGTCATGAGGACTTCCCTATGGCTTTCCCCGTGCGTCAGAGGGGGGCTTCCAGATTCCGATAAGCCCCCCACCCGCAGACCCCCACAACCAATGGCCAGGGTTGTGGGGATGAGGCCCTTGTCCTCATCAACATGGGGACAAGGTACTTTGGGGGGTCACAGACCCCCAAAGCACCCTCCCAATGTTGAGGGCATGTGGCCTGGTAAGGTTCAGGAGGGGGGGCGCTCTCGTCCCCCCCTATTTTCCTGCGGCCTGCCAGGTTGCGTGCTCGGATAAGGGTCTGGTATGGATTTTGAGGGGGACCCCACGCCATTTTTTTGGGCTGGGGTTCCCCTTAAAATCCATCCCAGACCTGAAGGGCCTGGTATGGATATTTAGGGGGACCTCACTCCATTTTTTTTTGGCCGGTGTTCCTCTTAATATCCATAGCAGACCTTAAGGGCCTGGTAATTGAATTTGGGGGGACCCCCACGCCTTTTTTTTTATATATATTTTTTTTGTTATCAATTACTTTTTTTTTATCAATGACTTTCAATGAATGACTGTTCTCTGTGTTACGGGAGCCGACAATTCATTAGCCGCGAGTGATTTTAAATAGCTTTTTTTCCTGCAAAAATGACACTTTGTGCAGGGACAGTTCTAAGCACTGGAACAGATGCGCCCCTTCACAGGCATACTATAGACACCCCCCAGGTACGAAATTTAAAGGAATATTACACTTTTATTGTTTCACTTTAAGCATTATTAAAATCACTGCTCCTGAAAAAACGTCAGTTTAAAAAAAAAAAAAATTTGCATTGATACATGTCCCCTGGGGCAGGACCCAGGTCCCCAAACACTTTTTATGACAATAACTTGCATATAGGCTTTGAAATTAGCACTTGAGATTTCTCCCATAGACTTTTACAGGGTGCTCGTGGCTTTTCGAATTTGCCGCGAACACCCCAAATCGTTTGCTGTTCGCTGAACAGGCGAACATGGCAATATTCGAGTCGCACATGAGTTCGACTCAAACTCGAAGCTCATCCCTACTTCTAAAGGCAAGTAGGAGATCTCTCATAAATTAAGCCTCTTTGCATGTGACCTCCTTAGAATTGTGTTCCTAATGCCCTGTACACACGATCAGACATTCCAACAACAAAATCCATTGGATTTTTTCAGACGGATGTTGGCATACACACGGTCGCTCAAAATTGTCGGAATTTTCAATCATCAAGAAAGCGGTGATGTACAACACGTACGACGGGACTAGAAAAGGGAAGTTTAGTACCAAGCACGCTGCCCTTTGGGCTCCTTCTGCTGATCTCGTGTTTATTGCGTGTTAGTAGAAGTTTGGTTAGAGACGATTCGTGCTTTTCAGACTTGTGCTTCAGATCGTTAACGCTCTTCAGTTTGTGGTTGTGGGTTTGTATCTGCTTTTCAGTGTGTGTAGTCAGTTCGCATTTGTTTGTCAGTGCGTGCTATTTATATTACATATTTGATTGTCAGTGCATTCTTGTCCGCTCGATTTTCAGCTCGTTCTGTCAGGCCTTGCTGTTTTTCAGTGCTTTCTGTTAGTTCGTTCTGACCAGCCGACCGTTTTGAAGCCATGTTGCGGGTACGTACTCATCGTAGAGTCCGTGCTGTGCAGGGGCTTGGTGTTGGGCTTCTAGCTTTGACACAAGCTCAGTCCATGAACATGGTGGGGAGGAGTTCATTGACGAAGAATTGGTTGTTACAGCGTGACCAACTCTCTCATATGCCTTTGCTTCTTGAGATCCGGGAGAATAATCCTGATTATTTCAGGAATTATCTCAGGATGACGTTTTTTACCATCTGTTGGCTTCGCTGTCCCCTTATATCAGCAGGCAGGACACCTGCATGTGGCAAGCCATCACTCCGGAGCAGAGGCTAGTCGCCACGTTGCGGTACTTGGCGACTGGGAGAAGCCTGCAGGACCTCAAGTTCTTCACAGGCATCTCCCCCCAGGCTCTGGGGATCATTATCCCAGAGACCTGTTCTGCCATTATTCAGGTCCTGCAGAAGGACTATATTAAGGTAAGTTGTATCCTTTAACATCACATTCTATGTATTTAAAGTTTGCTAATGTATTGTATTTCTTTCATCATTCCCTAATTACCATAATTGTAATATGCTGTGCCCCTTTGTCTCATGCATGCTGGAAGCTTTTAAAGTTCCTTTTTTGTCCTTCATGCATATTTGCCTTCACTAACCTCCCCAACATGCTCTCCTGGGCCCATATACACCAAATAGCCTAGTCACTTAGCAATGTTTTTTGTCAGCTCCATAGTAGTGCTTTCCCCTAAACACCCCCTAAAATATCCACAAATGTTATTTGTGTCCTTAAATTCATGCAGAGTGCCAGAGGCTTTTTTTTTTTTTTCGTGGCCCAAACTCATTTGGAACCCTCCCTCCCCCAACCGCTAAGTCAACCAATACTAATCCTCTATCTGCTGACTTTGGCAACCCATACACACTATACCTACCTCTTTTGTGGTCAGATTTATGGATGAATTCACCAAAGCATGTAGTGAAAGGGCCTGCCTGAATACTTTGCAATGGTACTGTTTAAAGTTTGTTTCTCATATTATTATATTGATAGGTAATATCAGAATGTAAAAATGTGCTTCCATTTGTAAAGTGTGTATTTTTATTTTTTTATTATGACACTTCTTACCTGTCCAGTGGGCTACCAATAGTGTAAGTAGGGATGGGCTGGCCAAACATAACACACATTATTTATTCAGCTCTTAATGAAATGGAGAGGGCTACGTGTCAACCCCCCCCCCCCCCCTTAAATTTTTGCAATGGGCCATCAGATGGGGTGAGGAATCTGATAAGTGGACCTTATACTTTTGTCTGTAAATACTCATTTCCAAAAATGTTATACTGATGTTGGCTAAGCATGTTTGTGTCTAGTCTAGTGCTTGCAATGTTTATGTGCAAAATTACATTTTATTTCCTTTTTGACTCCACAGTTTTCTTCAACACCACAGGCATGGCAGACTGTGGCCTCCCACTTTGCCACCCGTTGGGACTTTCCCAACTGTGGAGGGGCAATTGATGGGAAACATGTCCACATAGTCCCACCCCCCAACTCTGGGTCATACTATTATAATTACAAGGGGTATAATAGTATAGTGATGTTGTCAGCTACTTACGAGTTCCTCTATGTCAGGGGTCCTAAAACTCTGCCCCTCCAGCTGTTGCAGAACTACACATCCCATGAGGCATTGTAAAACTCTGACATTCACAGACATGACTAGGCATGATGGGAATTGTAGTTCTTGAACATAGTTTGAAGACCCCTGCTCTATGTGGACATGGGGAAAAATGGTCGGATGTCGGATGGTGGAGTCATCGCCCAGACGGAGTTCTACAGGCGTCTCCAGAATGGCAGCTTGGGCTTGCCACCTCCAGAAGACAATGTGGAAGGACTCCCCTTCATCTTCATCGCAGATGAAGCATTTGCGCTGGGGGACCATCTTATTCCCTATGAGGACTCTCACTCCGGACCAGAGGGTTTTTAATTACCGGCTGGCCAGAGCCAGAAGAGTGGTGGAGAACGCTTTCGGGATAATGGCCAGCCGGTTCTGCCTATTTATGACACCGATACACATGGCGGAATATAAACTGAACCATATTGTGCTTGCCTGCTGCATTCTGCACAATTTTCTAAGAAAAAAATCAACAAACTATGTGGCCTCAGTTGGGCCTGAGGGCAACTTTGCAGATGCTACAACCCTGACGGCACTTGAAGCTGGCTGTTCTGGCTTGCCTCCCTCCCCCCCAAAGTGCTCGTGAGGTCAGGAGAAGATACATGGAGTACTTTGCGGGTAGAGGGGCCATTGATATGCCAGACAATGTCTGAGACATTTTTTTAATACATTTTTGAAACTGGAATAATATTTGCTTTGATTTACTGCTTGGGTTTCTTTTACTTGTCTCCTAGGTTATCTTTATTTTTTATTTTTTGGGGCCTTTTTCTTCAACAGTGCAAACCAAATTTCTTTGAGACATGAGGTGACTTTCTCTTCTTTGGATAATATTATTATTATGTTGTGGGTCTGCTACACACACACACACTGTTTTTGTTGTTTTTGTTTTTGTTGTTAATGTATGTAATGCATTACTGACAAAAATATTCATCATTTTCAGCACCATGACTGAAATTTGGGGAGTCATGAAAATGGTGTGATTGGGGCAAATTAAAAAGCACTGTGGGTGTTATTTACTAAAGGCAAATCCACTTTGCACTACAAGTGCACTGCAAAAGTGCACTTGAAACTGCACTTGTAGTGCAAAGTGGATTTGCCTTTAGTAAATAACCCCCATTCAGTGGGGGTCACTGAAAACACCAACTTTACTAAACTGCTTTTGAGCACTGAAAGAAGAAGCCACACATAGTTGATGATAAAACGTTTTACTCAAAGCACATTCACATGTGCGTTTCTAAAAGGGTTTTTCAACAAACCAACATCCTTGGTGTATAACATTATTTTTTGTAACTTTAATATAACTAGCCTTTTTTGTTAAAACAGGCATGTTTCAAAGCATAACATACACAACTCGGGAACTTACATAGTTCAACTTTGAAATGTGAAGGCAAAACTCAGACATGAGTATGTCAAAACTGTGTTGAAATTGCCTTCATCAGATGGGGTGATGTCAACCCTGTAAAAGTCACATTTTGACGATGCACACAAATTGGGATTCAAACTGGGCATTTCCCTCCTGATCCTCTGCTACTTTAGTAGCGAGGAAGGGGTTGCACCCCGAAAACGCGTACATTGATCTCCTGTGATGGCAGATAGCACATGTTGACACACCGTGTGCATCTTCAAAAATGTGGCTTTTCAAAAAAATTTTTACTTGTTTTTAAAAACACAAATCAATGCTAGTTAGTTTTGTGTGTTTTTAGATTCTCCCTAAATCAATGATGTTCTTCATTTTTTGTTGAACATCATTGATGTTTTTCTTTAGATTTTCTAAATCGTGATTGCACCCCATTATCTCTCCGATGATGATCTGGGCACTTTCACTTGTGAAATGAGATTCTTCTTCCACAACATCCACATCACCTAAAAATAAACAAAAAAACACACCATGTATTATAAAAATGCAGGCATAGTTACATAGTTAGTAAGGTTGAATAAAGACACCAGTCTATCCAGTTCAACCTGAGTGAGTGTGGGTGCGTGTCTACAATTCTCCCTATCCCTATACATTATGTCTCATGAAGATGCTCATCTATTATATTATTATTTAAGGTACCCATATAGCACCATCAATTTACACAGTGCTCCACACATACATCGCACACTCACATTGGTCCCTACCCTCAAAGAGCCCACAATCCAAGGTCCCCAACTCACATTCATATACTAGGGCCAGTTTTTTATACAGAAGCTAATTAACCTACCAGCACATCTATTACCTGAAGCTGTGGTCTCAGACACTCACCTTTTGTGGTAGCAATTTCGCCAATTTCAACAACCTCTCCCTCCTCCTCCTTGTGGTTTTGGGATTTCCCCTTCTTTTGGAGGTGTGGGGTTCCTGGTGTCCTCAGACGTTCTGAGTATTTTCTCCCCTATGAGAAATTAAAAAAGGAATACCTAGCACACCGATATTTGAGGGCAGAAATAGGAATATGAAACATTGCTTGGAAGTGTCGTACAATTGTATTTTTTGGCAGAGTTCCAAGCTGAAAACATTATTTTTTACACTTTCTAAAGCTGAAATCCTTACCTGTTTTGCGCAATTTTCACATGCGGAGACACTCGTATAGTATCCACTGGAGCACGTGTGTGGGACACCCTAATAAAAAGGGTGTTCTGGTGTCCCACACTAGTGCTCCTGAGTCAAGATGTGTAAACAGCTGCTGAGTGTCCTTTCCTTCACACTGAATCAAGTTTGCATTTCATTCTAGTTACCAACCCATCTAGACAACAAACTTCTTTGAATAAGAAGGATAATAAGAAGGATAATGTATGTTGCGCTAGAGTGCAGACGAAGTCTTAGAGGACGAAACGTGTCGGGTGGACTACAGCAACAGCACCACGCCGTTCTACATCTTACTACGAGCCTTTTTTTATCTACGGAAATGTGAGTGTTTTTAATCTGTTTTTACAACAATGAAACCACCTTACGTTATTACACTATGCGAGTTTCTCTCTTATCATGAATCAACATACATGAGATACGTGCGAAAACTTGGAATACTGATGTTCATCCCCTACCCGCTGTCCATTTCCCTACACATACCAACGCCATATTGAAACAACCTTGGAGCCAGCCCATGGAGCAGGGACCCGATAACTCTCCAATTAAAGCTTATCACGACTTGCGAGGCATATGCCTTCCCAAGTCTGTGATATCTGGTAAGCCTTATTCCAATAAGCGTTGATGAAGACAGGACCACAATCACCCCACTCAGAACACTATACAGTGTCACCGGCTGATCACAAGCAATTTTGTCACCCGCATATGGATTTCACTGCTATACACACGCGTGTATAGTTTGATTACTCTTCACCAATCACTTAATTTGCTATTTATATATTTTTAAACATAACAATATTTATGTTTTATTGCTGATCGCTTTTAAACCTTGTCACGGTTTTATCCTTCATAGGATCACTCATCACATAGTCACGAATATTTATTCACGAGTTTTTCACTCTTGGATATTTGTCTACTGTCTATTTATATGTACAATTTTATTATAATTTGTACACTCTATATTTTATAACTTTTCATACATTGGTTTTATTCATTTAATTCCATAAATTATTTGCACAAATTACATGCACTCTAGCGCTTCTCTAAAAATTTGAATCCACAGCGCAGTATAACCCCCTTCTTTAAACTTCTTTGAATAGAAATAGGCCTGAACAAATGTAGTTAACTGCAACTTTTCAAATCATTGTATTTTAGTGGGCGAACGAACAATGTTTCCTACGACCGATTGAACCCATGAACATGAAAGTTGCCATTTTAAACTGTACAACAGTAAAGAAAAGCACATGGAGCATTATGCATGTTAATAATAATAATAAGAACACACGACAAATACTTACTTTTTAGAAGAACTCGCTTGATCTTTCTGTACTGCTCGTGCTCCCTCAATTTCAGGTCTACACCAGCGTTTTCTCAGTTGATCCTTGGATCGTCGTACCCCAAAAATCTTCTGCAGACTTTTCACAACTTTAGTCATGATCTTGGCCTTTCTCACATTTGGGTTTTGGTAAGGTCCATACTTCCCATCATAGTCGCTCCTCTTCAAGTTGTCCACCATCTCCAACATCTCTACAAAGGACATATTTGAGGCCTTAAATCTCCTGCTGGATCGGGACATTTCTGGCTTTTGTTGCCGTCCTCGTTGCTGAAATTAGCACGCACTTGCTGTGTCTCCGCCATGTGCTCTCCCCACTGCGCCAAAAGAGAAGGGGCGGGGAATAGACTAGAAAGAACTTCAGGGGCAGGCGGAGTTTCACGCATGTGCAGTGTATATAAAACGTAACACGCGTGCGTCGTACGTACGATCTGTGAGCGCAGGATGGAGTATCAGAAGCAACGATCGTTATAACAAAGGTGCAATTTAAACTTGGTGTATCACCGGCCTATACTGCTTATAGATTGAGGCCTATATTGAGTCAAGATTAGGAGAGTTTAGCCTGACATTAGGGTTTGTCTTGTGTTGTGTCTTGCAGAGAAAATGGATAGGTTCAAAGACCACAGCTTTCTCCCAATTTTCATTAACAAGTACAGGGAGCTGCCCTGTCTGTGGCAGGTCAAACACCCCCACGGCAGACATCAGCTATTTAAAAGCCAAAATTGGTGGCCTGAGGAGCACATATCTTAGGGAGCGCAAGAAGGTCCAGGATTCCATGAGATCTGGAGCTGCAGCAGATGACATTTATGTCCCCAGGATGTGGTACTATGAGAGACTGCATTTTCTGTCAGACCAGACTGAGGTCAGGGAATCCCTCTCAACCCTACCTTCCACACTTCCTTCCAACCTGGGACTTCCAGCCAGGAAGAAGTGAAGGAGCCCAGCTTGAGCCAGGTATAGTATTGTTCTACATATTTTTTTTGTAAAAATGAATGATGTTAACTAGATGTGATTAGTGATCACTAATTGCTGATTTAATAAAGTGTTTTACATATCAATAGACAGTAGTAGCCAAAAATAATTGGGACAAGAATGAAAAATGCTGGGGTCAGAATGATAGTCTTTTCTATTTGTTAACATTCAATTTGCAACAGTCATGAGGTAAAAATTGTGTGTGATTGATGAACCAAAAACTAAAACTATGTCCCCTTTTCATACACAGGAAGACCTCATCCAGGAGGAGGGCATGGAATGTGGCAGCCAGGAGGAGACAGGGGTTAGTGTCAGCCAGGAGGTGGGCAGGCCTAGGAGCCTCACAGAATCCCAGGTCCCTCCCCTCCGCCTTCCAACCAAAAGGCCCAGGAAGGGGAGTAATGTGGAGGAGTCAGCGCTCAGGCTGATTGGGGAGGCTTATGCAGCCCTCAAACCCCCCCCCCCACTCATCAAGAGGCCTTTGCCTCCATGGCTGCATGCAAACTGCAGGACATGGAGGAAGGGCAACGCCTCATGTGTGAGGAAATCATGTACCACACACTAAGGGGTTGAGGGGACAACTCACCAACAAAACCCACCTGTGTGAGTTGGACAATCCTCATCCTCCTCATCCTCCTCATCCTCCTCCTCCTCCTCCTTCTCCTTCTGCCACACCTCCAACACCACAGCCACAGCCTGGAAGGAAGACAAGAGAGTGATGGCCTGGGTTCAGTCTGGTCTGACAAAAGATGTAGGCTCTTGTATGACCACAACCTGGGGACAGAGATGTCATCTGCTGCTGTTCCTGATCTCTTGGACTTCTGGACCAGATTGTACTCCCTTTATATATGGACTCCTCAGGCCACCAATTTTGCCTTAAAAGAGTTGATGTGTGCCCTGGGGGCCAAAGGCTTCACCAATTTCAGCAGTTTCTCCAGCGTTGCCTTCCTCTTTTTTTGGTTATGACCCCTAATAAAGGTTTTCCTTTTGTTAAAGAAATACTTGCCTATGTGTTTTACTACAAAAAGGACAGTTTGTTTGTGAGTAGACAGGTACATTTCTAAAATACAAAGTCAAATTAACAAGGGACACCAACACCAAACAACCTCCTCGAGATTAAAAAAGGAACAAATAAAATAAAAAGATAATAATGGGGGGTGGCCTGACCTCGGCTGAAGATGGCAGCATAACTTGAGAGCTCCCGCCGACAAGGATAATACACAGCCATTTGCAGAGGCTCCGCTCACTCTAAACTGCCTGAGAAACATGGGAACTTCATCCCGCAGTTTCTCAGCATCTCGATCCAGGTCCCCGAGGGACGAAACCAACAGACTCCCCCAAAATATCCCGGAGATGTTCTGAGCACAAACAGGCAAACGACCGCCATTTCAGACCTCAAAATTGATCTTCAGGCAATCGTGGGGAGAGTCCAGGAGGTGGAAAAAACCATGACAACTCACTCCTTCATACTGCAATGGTCCTGCCAGATTGTGGACACACAATGCAATTGCGAGATCTCGACAACCAGGGCAGGCGACATAACTGTCAGGAAGATCCTGCCAGTAACAGTTGCTCTGTGCCTGCAGCTGTGCATTCGCCCACGCTGGTGCGTATGTGCGCGCGCCTGTTGGCGCCAGACGGGCTATTTAGTTCCAACGGCCACACTGGGATCTTGCTGTCTGATCTACAGCGTGTGAGTGTTTCGATCCTGAAAACCTGTTTCCTGTGATTAACTTACCCGGCTTGTCTCTGACCACCCCTGTCATCCGCCTGCACCTGACTTCGGCCTGTCTGACTACCCTTCTTCCTGATCCTTTGGTACCTCTGCTGTCTGCCCGATTACCGACCCGGCTTGTCTGACTCTCCTGCTCTGGTGTCCTGGTTCCTAGTTCCTGATCCCCAGTTGCCAACCTGCTACCCAGTTCCAGTACGCTGCACCCGCCTGCCGATCCAGCTTCTTCTGGAATCCAGCCAGTGCCCTGGCCCTGTCAGAGGTCTTCCTACACAGCGGGTTCCGACCCATCATCTGCTCCTGCCAGGCGCTCATGCCACTCTAGACTCTTGTGCTTCCTGTATACCCTACCAGGGCCCTCGAGTCGGAGCCACAAGAGAAGTCACTCCCTCGCCCACTAGGTACATGACAGTATCAGGCAGCATGACCGACCCCGCGCAGGGAGCCTCTCCCATGGAGGAACTTTGCATGCATCTGGCAGGCCTTACCCAGGCTGTCAAGAGTCTCCAGGAAGGATATACCCGTCTGGAAGAACGAGTCCAGGCACTGTCAACACCCACTACCGTCCAAGGGCCTTCTCTTCCAGCTACCTCTGCCTCCAGGCCTACTTCTCCTACTGTAGTCATGTTGCCTCCAGAACATAGAGTTCCCACTCCTGAAAAGTTTTCTGGGGAATGAAGCAAATTCAGGGCATTCTTAAAGCTGGAGCAGAAAGCAGAGGTGTTAACCAACCTGACTACCTTTTTTGACACGATGGCCCAGCTCTATGAGGACCCACAGCTCTCTGCCACTGCCAAAGCCGCCCTACATACCCTTCAACAAGGGCGTAGGGCAGTAAAGGACTATGTTGCTGAATTCCGTCGTTGGAGTGCCGATACGGACTGGAACGATGCTGCTCTTCATTACAAGTTCTGTATGGGGCTTTCCGACTCCCTAAAAGATGAACTGGCTCGAGTAGAAATTCCGCAAACCTTGGATGCTTTGATCAACCTGGCTATTCAAATAGATTGGTGGCTCAGGGAACAAAGAGCTGAAAGAGGCGTTGGGTCCACTCGCCCCACCTGGATGTTGCCTAGAGTCCCTAACTACACTCACCCGGCTCCTACTCATTGCCCAGCTCCTGGACCTGACACCCCTGAACCCATGCAGCTAGGAGTCCTTCGCCCTTCTCTCACGAGGGAGGAATGCCAGCATCGTCGGGTCAACAACTTATGCCTCTACTGCAGAGAACCTGGGCACTATGTCAGGAATTGCCCTACCAAGCTCCGTAAGTTCATGACTGTCTCTTCTGGTGCTACCACTGCCTGGCTTAAGACTTCCTCTCACCTAGCCCTTTCTGTTTCATTGCAGCTCCCAGGAAAGACTTAACAAGTTCCCGCTATCGTTTATTCTGGGGCCTGTAGTTGCTTTATGGACTCCACTTTTGCCACTGAACATCAAATCCTGCTGTTGTACAAGCCCCAAGGACTTTCTATCCATCTTGCCGATGGATCTGCAATAAAATCTGGACCAGTTGTACAAGAGACTGCCCCTCTTTCAGTTACTATCTCCAACCTGCACCAAGAACTACTCCGTCTGCACATTATCTCATCCCCATTGTTCCCTATCATTCTCTGCATGCCATGGCTGCAGGCCCACAACCCTGCTATAAATTGGGTCACTGGGGAAATCACGTTCCTTTCTCCGTATTGCCAGCAGTTCTGTGTTCTAAAGGGTTCCTGTGAATCTCCTGCCTTGTTATGCTTTGACTCTGATTCCGAACTTCACCTGTCGGTCCTCAAAGTCTACCACGAATACTTAGATGTATTTAGTAAGAAGGGGGCAGAAACCCTTCCACCCCATTGGGCATATGACTGCCCCATTGAGCTCCTTCAGAAGTTCCCTTTGGCAGGATTTTCCCTTTGACCGAGTTGGAACAAGAGACTTTGAAAACTTACATTGATGAAAACCTAAAGAAGGGTTTCATTCGACCTTCCACCTCCCCAGTAGGTGCGGGCATCTTTTTTGTGGAAAAGAAAGACCATTCCCTTCGGCCCTGTATAGACTATCGGGAACTGAATAAAATTACAATTAAAAATCATTACCCGCTTCCATTGGTACCAGAGCTATTTCAGAGACTGGGGACTGCCACTATTTTCACTAAGCTAGACCTCCCGTGGGGCTTACAATCTGATCCGTATCAGAAGCAGGGATGAGTGGAAGACAGCATTTCGGACCCGCTACAGGCACTTTGAATTCTTGGTGATGCCCTTCGGGTTGTGCAATGCCCCCGCTACTTTCCAGTATTTCATAAATGATGTCTTCCGGGACTACTTGGACTTGTTCGTCATAGTTTACCTAGATGACATTCTAATTTTTTCTTCTTCTCTGGACTCCCACCGTAAACATGTTAAACGTGTTCTGGCCCGGCTCCGACAACATGGTCTGTATGCCAAGGCCGAAAAATGTGCATTTGAGCAAGAAAGCATACTTTTTTGGGTCTAATCATTTCCGTAGAGGGAATTAAGATGGATCCTCAGAAGATCTCAGCGATCCTTGACTGGCTAGCCCCCACGGACAAGAAAGGGGTCCAGCGTTTCATTGGCTTCACCAACTTTTATAGGAAATTTATTAAGGGATTCTCAGCTATCATCTGCCCGATCGCGCAATTAACCAAACAAGGGTTCAGTTTTCATTGGTCCCCGGAGGCTCAAGCCGCCTTCGAGTCCCTTTAAAGGACTGTTTACTTCTGCCTCTGTCTTGAAACACCCTGACTCCTCCCTACCATTTGTCCTGGAAGTGGACGCCTCAGAAATTGCCAAGGGACCAAAGCCCTGCTATTTCCGGTTGCCTTCTTCTCTCGTAAACTGTCTCCTGTGGAGAGGAATTATGATGTAGGTGATCGGGAACTACTGGCCATAAAATCCGCTTTGGAGGAATGGCGATACCTTTTGGAGGGAGCTGCTCATCCTATTCTGATTTACACGAATCACAAGAACCTGGAATACCTGAAGTCTGCCAAGAGACTGAGACCGCGGCAAGCCAGGTGGGCCCTGTTCTTTTCCAGGTTCTCTTTCCATGTGACCTTTCGGCCAGGCTCGAAAAACACAAAACCTGACGCCCTCTCCAGGATGTTCCATAAATCCAAGGAAACTTCACCTCCTGACACTATTCTGGCCCCGGGGAACTTTCTTCTGCTGCAAGAAAATCTGCTTACCCGGATTAAGCAAGCCTCACAGGGATCGGTACCCGCCATAGGAGCAGAATTACAAGCCAGGGATGGATTGTATTGGTACAGAAGCAAAATCTTTGTACCTGAAGGCCTATGAGTCTCAATCTTAGAACTTTGCCATGATCATGCACTGGCAGGGCATTTCGGTGCCACTAAAACTGCTGATCTTGTCCAGCGCACCTTCTGGTGGCCTCAAGTTCTTAAAGATTGCAGGAGTTATGTTGAGTCCTGTACTACTTGTGCTCGGAATAAGATCAGCAGAACCAGAGCCTGGGGATTACTGAAACCCCTACCCGTTCCGGACAGGC
Source organism: Lithobates sylvaticus (assembly GCA_028564925.1). Classification (NCBI taxonomy): domain Eukaryota; kingdom Metazoa; phylum Chordata; class Amphibia; order Anura; family Ranidae; genus Lithobates; species Lithobates sylvaticus. Next base: position 175,827,359 of record CM053028.1, on the reverse strand, counting down.
CATGGAAGATGCTGTCTATGGACTTTATTGTCGATCTGCCACCGGCGGAAGGGCACACTGCGATCTTTGTGGCGGTAGATCAACTGTCTAAAATGGCCCATTTTATTCCGATGAAGGGTACTCCCTCTGCTCCTGAATCAGCACAAATGTTCATCAGGGAAGTAATCAAACTCCATGGAATTCCAGCCAACATAGTTTCTGACCGCGGAGTAAAATTTACCTCCTGATTTTGGAGAGCTCTGTGTAAGGCCCTGGGAATTGCACTGTCATTTTCCACCGCCTACCATCCTCAGACAAATGGTCAGACCGAGAGGACGAATCAGACCCTCGAGCAATATCTGCGTTGTTTTTCGTCCTACTCTCAAGATGACTGGTTCACTCTGCTCCCCTTGGCTGAATTTGCCTACAATAATTCTGTGCACTCTGCTACCAAACAAAGTAATTTTTTTGCTAATTACGGGTTCCACCCATCTTTTCTTCCCAACTCCGTCCCTAAATGTTCTGTGCCAGCGGTCCTGGAAACAATACATTTTTTTTCTGCTAACATTCAGTTACTACAGAAGACCATGGCAAAATCCCAGGAGCATTATAAGAAAGTGTCCGATAGGAAGAAACGGGGTGAACTGGTACTTGAACCTGGAAATCTTGTGCGGCTGTCCACTGCAAATCTAAAACTGACTTGTCCCTCCAGGAAGTTGAGTCCCAAATTCTTGGGCCCTTTTCCAGTGAAAAGGAAAGTTAACGAGGTGGCTTTGAGCTGGAACACCCGGATTCACTCAAGATCCTTTGTCTCTAACCCTTTTCCTGATCGCAACTCGAACCCCCCCCCCCCCCCATCCTTTTATAGTGGATGGTGAGGAAGAATTCGAAATTGAAGCTATTTTGGATTGTAGGAAAAGGAATAATCGTGCCCAATTCTTGATCAAGTGGAAGGGGTATGGCCCGGAATAGAACTCTTGGGAGCCTGAAGAGAATGTTCACACAAAAAGCCTGATGCAAACCTTTAAAAGATCCCACCCCAAGAAATGGGCCCGGTTGGGCATCTGGAGGCTGCCCCTTGGGGGGGCAATGTCAGGAAGATCCTGCCAGTAACAGTCGCCCTGTGCCTGCAGCTGTGCGTTCGCCCGCGCTGGTGAGCATGCGCGTGCCTGTTGGCGCCAGATGGGCTATTTAGTTCCAACGGCCACACTGGGATCTTGCTGCCTGATCTACAGCGTGTGAGTGTTCTGATCCTGAAAACCTGTTTCCTGTAATTAACTTACCCAGCTTGTCTCCGACCATCCCTGTCATCTGCCTGCACCTGACTTCGGCCTGTCTGACTACCCTTCTGCCTGATCCTTTGGTACCTCTGCTGTCTGCCCGATTACCGACCCGGCTTGTCTGACTCTCCTGCTCTGGTGTCCTGGTTCCTGGTTCCTGATCCCTGCCTACAGTCCAGTTCCAGTCTGAAGTTCTGCTCTGGTGTCCTGGTTCCTGGTTCCTGTTGCCAATCTGCTACCCAGTTCCAGTACGCTGCACCCGCCTGCCGATCCAGCTTCTTCTGGAATCCAGTCAGTCCCCTGGTCCTGTCGGAGGTCCTCCTACACATCGGGTTCCGACCCATCCTCTGCTGTTGATCCTGCCAGGCGCTCGTGCCACTCTAGACTCTTGTGCTTCATGTATACCCTACCAGGGCCCTCAAGTCGGAGCCGCAAGAGAGGTCACTCCATGCAGGTCGGGCTCGCCCACTAGGTACGTGACAATAACAATTGCCTGCGAGGCCTACCGGAATCAATCGACGCAGAACATCTACTGGAGGAAGTTAGCAACCCATTCAATTCCCTACTTTAAAGACAGCAGACCACACCCATAGGAATGGAGCGCATACACCGCGCCCTGCACCCCAGAGGCAAAGACTCTGACCCACCTCGGGATGTGGTGTGTGATTGATTACAACCTGAAAGAAGAAAAACTGCACAGAGCACGTTCTGCCGCCACCCCTATCACACACACTGGCGCTGAAATACACCTCTATCAGGATCTGTCCACCATCACACTACAGCGGCGAAGAGAACTCCACCCCCTTCTGGATGTCCTGTGCTCCAAGGGAATTCCATATCGGTGGAAGTTCCCCTACGCTTTGTCGGCCACCACAAGAGGCAGAACCGCGATGCTTAGGGTCCCAGAAGACCTGCGCCATTTCTGCGAAACGATGGAAATACCTTATACCAATACGCCGGAATGGTACGCGGAATTTCGCCCACCTCTGGCCAGAGCATATCCTGTCAGCAACGAACCAATGGATTACCAGGAGCACCAATCCAGATGACGACGCTCACCATCTGAACCCAGAGCTCAACATGCCATCCCACACAGGCTAGATCACGGAGCTAGCCCATCAAAAGTCCCACATTCCAGAAGAGCACGCCGCAATCGTTGAATGGAGAGTTCAACTGCAGATTCGCCTCCGCCAGCTAAATCCTCTGCCCTTCACCACTATCCACCTTTACCCTCTCTATCGCTGTTTTCCCGCTGTACCGAACTCTCCTATTAACCTGCTCCGTTATTTTCGCTGTTTAAGGAGGTGTGCCTTAGAATGTGACTAAAAGGTTTGTTTCTCACTCAGAACTTTTGGTCTACCCCACATTTTATCCCGTATAACAGTCTTATACCATGCAGGATGACCCTTGTCTCCTTACAGATCTACAAAAAGACAAGGTCACTTCGCATTGTAAGTAAGACTCTGTGCTTCCTGGGATACTCCCAAACTACTTGCCAGCATCACACTGAACTTCATCACTAATGGCATGGTAACAACAGCCTATCAGTCAGTACTGATCCTGACTAGACTTGACTTTATGTGAGTCCCTGAAATGCGATCTATAATACCCTAACACAGTACAAATCCAGTTCTATTCCGAAATTCTCAAACCATAGATTCCCCACCTTCATAAAAGCAAAGCAGATATTATCTTCCTCCAAGAAATGCATTTCAATGGGGGGAAGCTACCATCTGTGGGATTATGTATGTTTAGCAAACCTTTGCATGTTCTGTATGTTTAGCAAACCTTTGCATGGCATTTGCAAACTGGTGTACCTTATTTTTTCTTAACTTGAAATGATCAGTTTTTTTTTTTTTTTTTGCTTATTTTGAGTTTGGTTCAGTTCAACAAGACTTTACAGTTACAATGGTGACATACTTAACAGACACAGGGTTCCATCTCAATTGACAAAATCAGTATAAGCCAGAGACTACAAGATACCCCAACGATTTTATACATGATATAGACCAGTGATGGCAAACCTTTTTGAGCCAGAGTGCCCAAACTGAAACACAAAACCAACGTATTAATTTCAAAGTGCCAACATATACAGAACTTGATGAGCGTGTGCTGTGATGTCTGGGGGTGAACATGGGACACATCAGAAATCATCATGTATTCACTATGTAGTCAGTGTTTTGTACAAGAAGATCTAAAACTAGAACACATTTTGACAAAAGTTAAATTTTTTGGAAGTTGTCCTAGCATTGTGCAATCAAATTCCAGTATCACTATTCTACTAACTATACATTAATATTCAATACACTCAAGTTGCATGACAGATGCACTTTAAATTATCCAGCACCGGCTGGATGATAAAGAAATCCTGTTACAGGGGTGACATGCAACCAGCATCTGTCCAGCTGCAGCAGAACTTCCAGTCCCCCCATGCCCTGCTGCAAAGGCGGCTCTAGGCTTTGTGAGGCCTTAGGCAAATCTCAGACATGAGGCCCCATTCACATACATAATGGGAAAAATAATTCAAGCGATAAAAATTAACTGTATAAATTGCATATATAAACAGTTTTAAATTCTATGAACTATGAATTCACAGTTTATAGAATTTTCTCTAACCAATTCTTCTTTAATCAAATATATATATTACATATATATTATATATTACATGCATATTTATTCATTTACATGAAAGTCAGGTTAATATAACCCAGCCAGCACAGCGTTCCCCCATATATCAGAGTCTGCAGGATTCCCCCTTACAGTGCAAGAGAACTCTGATATAAAGGGGAATGCTGCGGGTCATGGTCTAAGGGGTCTATGAGAGTCCACTGCATTCCCCTTTACATCACAGCGTTCCAACTTTCGTTTAAAATGGAAACTGTAATGTGAAGGAGGCTCTGGAGCACCTTCCACAGAGTGACAGAGTTGCAGACATGATACAGGAGATGATCAGAGACTAAATACATGGTACAAGAGATGGTCAGAGACTGCAGACATGATACAAGAGAAGGCCAGAGACTGCAGACATAGTACAGGAGATGGTCAGAGACTGTAGACATGATACAAGAGATGGTCAGAGACTGCAGACATGATACAAGAGATGGTCAGAGACTGCAGACATGGTACAAGAGATGGTCAGAGACTGCAGACATGATACAGGAGATGGTCAGAGACTGCCCATCAATAGCAGCCACTGTGCCCATAAATAGCAGCCACTGTGTCCATCAATAGGAGCCTCTGTGCCCATCAAATGCAGCCACTGTGCCCTCAATAGCAGCCACTGTGCCCATCAAATGCAGCCACTGTGCCCATCAAATGCAGCCACTGTGCCATCAATTGCAGCCACTATGTCCATCAAATGTAGCCACTGTGCCCATCAAATGGCACCACTGTTCCATCAAGTGAAACCACTGTGCCATGAAATGCAGCCACTGTGCCCATATAATGCAGCCACTGTGCCCACCAAATGGATGCCACCCCCTTTGTGGCAGACAGAATCTGTTGGATCGGGGGAAGGATATGTGCTAGGGGGGCTTTGGAAGGGGGAAGACATATGCTGGGGGGGGTGGATTTCATATCCAAGCCCCCTTGCAGCACAAGTCCTAAAGTGCCCCCAGCACACAGTGGCGTCACTAGGGTTGGTGTCACCTGGTGCAGTAGAACATGGTGTCACCCTCTGCACTTAGCAGGCTAGTGCGTTGGTGTGGCTCTTTCCCCTTAACCTGCCACAATGGATGAAGCTGGGATGGGATTGAGGGTGGGGGGAATAGAGATGAATTGGATCGGGGGGAATGGATGGAGCCAGAATTGGAATCAGGGGATGGATAGAGCTGGGATGGGATCAGGGTGGTAGATGGAGCCAGGATGGAATCGGGGAGATGGAGGGAGCCGGGATGGGATCAGGGGGATGGAGGGAGCTGGGATGGGATCGGGGGAATGGATGGAGCCAGGATGGGATCGGGGATGGATGGAACTGGGATTGGATCGGGGGATGGATGGAGCCGGGATAGGATTGGGGTGGGATGGATAGAGCCGGGATGGGATTGAGGTGGGGTGGATGGAGCTGGGATGGTATGGGGGGATGGATGGAGCCGGGATGGGATCAGGGGATGGATGGAACTGGGATTGGATCGGGGGGATGGATGGAGCCGGGATGGGATTGGGGTGGGATGGATAGAGCCGGGATGGGATTGGGGTGGATGGAGCTGGGATGGGATTGGGGTTGGGTGGATGGAGCCGGGATGGTATGGTGGATGGATGGAGCTGGGATGGGATTGGGGTGGATAGAGCCGGGATGGTATGGGGGATGGATGGAGCTGGGATTGGATCAGGGGGATGGATGGAGTCGGGGTGGGATTGGGGTGGGGTGGATGGAGTAAGGGTAGGTTTGGGGTGGATGGAGCTGGAATGGTATGGGGGGATGGATGGAGCCAGGATGGTATGGGGGGATGGATATCCTCTCCCTCAAATCACTCCAAGTGAACTCTTTGCTTGTCCCCCCTCCCTTGCCCTCTTCTGCATGCCCCCCTCCCCTCCAAGACTCACTTTTTTTTTTTTTTTTTGCTTCACAAAGATTTTTATTGCGTTTTGCAATGTAAACTAACAAAAGGTATAAACTAAAAGTAATGCACAAAGGAGTACAATAAAATGAGATGCATAGATAGCAGGATTACAGCATTTAACACAAAGACATGAGACCAAGTCCAAACGGTCACATAACTATACTCTTCTCTAACCGAGGGAAAATTGATAGCTTTGCAGTTGAGACACAGCTATAATTCCCATTGAAAGGACTTTTAGACTTTAAATTCAGACATGTGGCAGACGTTTCCCTGCATTCATTTATATAGTTTTGCAGCTTTAACACAACTACAAAAATAACCCTAGTTACAACACACTTTTTGTTTAATAGGCCTCAAATTCACAGACACAAGAAATGTTCTTGCAAGCGAAAATAGAATGAGAAGCGGTGTCAGTAGTTGGTCATGCTGGCAGCAATTGAAGTGAAATTTAAGCAGCATTGCAAAAAAATGTCAATGGGTATTTTATATTTTTTTTTAAATCAACAAGTTTTATTCTGTTTAAAGTGCATACATGTTATAATGTACATTTCCAGGTATGTTACATATCATACAAAGCTTCAAGTAACAGTTGTATCTCCATCTCAGATCTTTGTTATCACATTATGTCTTATGCCTAAGATAAACTAAGTAAAAAGGTACCTCGTGTCAGTGTTTTGGTTTGTTTTATTACCCATGGGCTTGGTGATCTTACATGCCGTTAACTTTCCCAATGTGAAATGCAAGTCAGGTTATGAACAAGTGTCAGACTCCTGCAGCCACCTGTCCCAGATTTTATAGTATTTCTCAGGACATCCTCGATTCGTGTATATAAATTTTTTATATGGAAGGGTGTTGTTTATTTCTGCTTTCCAGTCTGCGATGCTCGGGGGACAAATCCTCATCCATTTCCTGGCTATTACCTTTCGTGCTATGAATAACGTCTCGTGTAGAAATGTCTTAGTGTACCTGTCGGTCGAGTCTGGCAAGAGTCCTAGAAGGCACATTTTTGGGTCAAGCGTGGCTGGAGAGCCCATGACGTCATGAAGAAATCCCACTATCTGTGTCCAGAGTCCCTGTACTTTGGGGCATGACCACAATAAGTGAATGAATGTGCCCGTCTCCCTTCCACACATTTGGCACAAAGTGGACTGGGAGCATCTGTATCTGGCTACCCTGAGTGGGGTAAGGTACGCTTGATGGATTATGTAAATTTGGGTCAGTCTGTCTGAGAGTTTTGGCGAAGCCGCCTTGCAAAATTCCAGAGCTTCCCCCCATTCCTCGTCCTCCATAGGTCCCACCGCCCTTTCCCAGCGAGGCTTAAGGCCATAAGCTATTTTAGTTGCTACTGGGGTGGAGAGTATGTTATAAAATGCTGATATTAATTTTTGAGGATCTGTGTTTTTGACTATTGCCATGATGACATTTGAGACGGGCTGAGGGGGGGATGAAGAGAATTGAGTTTGGGTTGCATGTTTGACTTGTACATATCTAAAGAGCATGTGGTTGGGAAGATTGTATTCTTCTTTGAGCGTTTGAAAGGTTTTTAGTGTCCCAGCCGTAATTAAATGATGTAGATAGAAGATTCCATGAGTTGACCAGCAATCCACATCAGGGATTTGCCAGAATTCGAGTAGGGTCTTGTTGTGCCATAATGGGGTGAAGTCGTTATATTGAGGAATCTCTAGTTTAGCGGAGGCAATGTCCCATATGCGTCTGTATTGATGCAATAGGGCCTTCTCACCACTCCGTAAACTAGTATTTCCGGTACCTATTGTTATTGCATAAATTGGGTCTTTAGTGTATCTGGCCCACTTGGGACACATTAGCTGGAGGAACCTCTCTCTGTCTGTCTTGTCAATGTGGTATAGTTGGGATAATTGGGACGCAATATAGTATAGGTTGAAATCCGGCAATGCCATACCTCCCAGGTCAGTTGGGTTTTTAAGCGCCTGCCATGCCAGTTTGTGTCTGTTAGGGCCCCATACAAAAGGTTTAAGGTGGGCTTCTAGGGTCTTGAAGTATTTCAAAGGTAAGTGTGTTGGGGAGTGCCATATAACATATAATATTTTGGGAAGTAGAATCATCTTGATTAGATTTATTCGGCCCCATACCCCCAGTGGCAGGCGAGCCCAAGTCCTGAGCTTAGCTTTCACATAGGATATAAGGGGTTCAATATTTAGATGTATATAGTCTGTCGACATTCTAGACACATGTATCCCAAGGTATTTAATGGTACTAACTCTTTGGAGTGGTAAATTGGCCTGTGACTCGGTTGGTGGGAAACTGTCTATTGGTAATATCTGTGATTTCTCCCAATTAATTTTAAGACCAGAAAAGGTCCCAAATCGTTCAATTGTTTGCAGTGCCACACGCAAGGAAGGTCCCGGATCTGCCAGGTATAACAGGGTGTCGTCCACGTACATACTGATTTTTTCAATCAAATTACCGGAGCATAGTCCCTTGATTTCTGGATTATCCCGGATGGATATGGCTAGCGGCTCGGCTGCCAAGGCGTATAGCAATGGCGAGAGGGGGCAGCCCTGCCTTGTGCCTCTACTGAGGTCAAACTGCTCAGAGGGCCATCCGTTCGCCATCACCTTGGCCGTGGGTGACTGATACAATAGTTGTACCCATTTAATAAATTTAGGGCCGAAGCCATACCCCTCCAGACATTTCCACAAGTACTCCCATTCCACGGAGTCAAAGGCTTTTGCCGTGTCTAAAGTTACTACCACCCGAGAACCTGCTTCCTCGTGCGTGGCCTGCAGATTGATGAACAACTTGCGTAAATTGAAGGATGTGTTGCGACCCGGCATGAATCCTGCCTGGTCAATATGTATTAGAGAAAGAATAACTTGGTTCAATCTCAAGGATAGTACCTTGGCTAGGATTTTTATGTCTACCTGGAGTAGGGAGATTGGGCGATATGATTCTGGATATCCCGGGTCTTTCCCCTGTTTGGGAATGAGCACTATTACTGCCTCTCTCATGGACGGTGGTAAGGAGAAGGTTTCGAACAGGTGGTTGTATAGCATGAGTAGCTTTGGAGTAAGAAGTTCACTGAACTGGGAGTAGAACTCGATTGGGAGACCGTCCGAACCAGGGGATTTGGATCTGGCAAAACTAGCCATAGCCGTGGCTATTTCGTCTGTGGTGAGGGGTGCCTCGAGAAGGTCAATCTGGTCAGTCGTCAGTTGGGGGAGGGTGATGCTATTGAGAAAGGCCGTTCTCTGGTCCGTCGGGTCTGTTGTCGTTGTTTTGTATAGATCTGCAAAGAAGTCTCTAAATCTAGCAGTTACACTATGCAGATCCGTGATCTGTTGGCCCCCCGGTCCATGTAGCGTGATGACCACTGGGGGTCTATCCTCACTATGTACCAGATAGGCCAACCGCTTACCTGCCTTTTCCCCGTGCTCAAAACATTTTTGCTTAGTGAAAAACAGTTTTTGCCTGGCCTTTGTAAACTGAAGTTGAGTTGCTACTCTGGATTGCATTTTGAGTCGGGCTGCTATCTCTGGGGAAGGATTAGTCGCATATTCCCTTTCTTTGGAGGTTAGTTCCGCTAATGCCCTATCAAAGACATCTGCGGATTTTGTCTTAATTACATTTATGTGTGAGGTAAGGGTCGTGCGTGCGTATATTTTGAATGAGTCCCAAATTGCTGAAATAGAGGCAGTTTGATCGTTTTCTGCAAAGTATTGCTTCCATAGGTTTGAGAGCTCGTCGTCATCTGGTAGCAGGGACAGCCAGAATGGGTTTAGGCGCCAGGGCTTTGGGGGTTTACCGACGGGGATGCTCAGTGAGGTCCAGTATGGGCTGTGATCAGATAGTAGTCTTGGACAGAAGGCTGTTTCTAATATCCGCGGCGTTAGGGTTTTTGATACAAGGATAAAATCTATGCGGGACATGGTGTTGTGGGAAGGTGAAAAGCAGGAGTAGGCCTTTGTGAGGGGAAATTTGTAACGCCAAGTGTCTATTAAGTGGAAAGTGGAGGTCAGTTTAGAGAATTTTGTCTCCCTGGTATCTGCATCTGTCCCCTGTGTAGTCTGGAGTCTATCTAATGCTGGCTGCAGGGTGGTGTTAAAGTCTCCCATCCAGATCACTGGTATTGTGGGATGGCGGGTCATAAGGGCGAGTCCCTCTACAATCACAGTCATACTAAATGGGGGAGGTATGTAAAAGGCCATGAGGAGAAACTGTTCACCATATAATTTGGCATGGAGGAACACATATCTGCCCTGCGGGTCAGTAATTACTTCACATAGCTCGAAGTGTACCGATTTGGCAATTAATATTGATACACCTCTGGTGTGGGTAGTGTGCGTGGAATGGTATGCCCACCCCACCCACGGCCGGCGGAGGGCCATCTGAAGCCTCCCTTCTATATGTGTTTCTACCAATGCCACTACATCTGCTCTCTGCTTCTTTAGGAATGAGAGGGCTGCCGAGCGTTTAATCTTATCGCGTAGGCCCCTCACATTCCATGTCAGGAATTTTATAGATGTCATAGCATATCTTGTGAAGAATAACACCTCTCAAGGATTTCCCCTTTAGAATCGTCCATTAAAGAGTGATGGAGTATCCAGAACATGAGTAGCATTAGAAACTGGCATAGATCGTACCATGCATGTGACAACCATTTAGGAGACCTACCTGTTGTCATGGCCTCCTCTTGTAATAACACTTGTGCACTTAGATGTTGAGAAAGTAACTGTATAACATTCCCCTCCCCCCTCCCAACCCTGCACCCACCCAAACATGTGCGGGCCTTATCCCTCAACATTGGTAAACTACCACCTGAGAGTTCCATCACTTGTAAACATGTGAAAAAAGAGCATAAAAAAAGGGGGAGGAAAAATGGAAGGATAAGAAGGAAAAGAGAGAGGCTGCAAAAATTCAGCCACTGGGTACTACTGAGGCGTCTGGTCATGCATAGTAATACTGGGTGATTGGTAGCCCCATTCCTTTGGAAGGTGTTAACAGGAGCTAGTGCCCAGTCCCAGTTCCTTCTGCAGTTTTGGGGATGGTGAGCTCCAGGAATTGGTGGAGCTGAACTTTGCTGCAGCTTAGGGTCTAATGTGAAATATATTATATAGTAGAACCGAGGTACAGTAAACACCGTATTGGGCACCCCTTCAGCAAATATACATTTTCCCATAGTCAGTTCCTGAGGCACTGTATGCACACTTAAAAATTGCAAAAACAACTGTTTAACAACCCCCTCCCCCCTCCCCGCCTTACACCCACCCCAACTTGTGTAGGCATGATCCCTTAACAACTCTAAACTACCATCTGGGAAAAACAGTAACTTCGTATATAAGGCAAAGATGAGGAACAGTTTTAGCCACCGGATCAAATAGTGGTTCCAAGCCAGCCACCACCAAGGAGGATGAGGATGGGGCCCAGTTGCGCGCCCCCGCAAATCAGTATAAAAAGGAGGCAGTACGACCCAGTTCCTCTGTTCATCTACATAGTCATGATTCCCAGTGGTTAGTGGGGCTTAAATTCGCTGCACTATGCATGCGGCTTGCAGGACCAGTACACTTCCACAGCCCCATGTGGCGGGTAAGTTGAGGAGTTTGAAAAAGACTCCCACGAGGGGAGCAATGAAATATAGTAAGTCCACTCAAGAGATCCAAAAAAAAAGGGGAAAAAAAAAAAAGGGGGACAATTCCTTTCTAAAAAGTGGCAAGGGCAGTTAGGCAGGCCGAGTGATGGCAGAGACATGTAACCAGAGGATCTTGCCATATGGCTCACCTGGTGTGTGGTCTGTCGCCCCTGCCGTGTGCAGGCCCGCGTTCCAGCCAGGAGATGACTTCACGAGGATCCTCAAAGAACGACACTCGGCCATCATGTTCCACTCTCAGGCGTGCAGAAAAGAGCATGGAATACTTCAGGTGACGGTCGCGTAGTCTACGTTTAGCCTCCATGAAGCTCTGTCGGCGTTTCTGTATTTCGGCAGAGAAGTCAGGAAATATTGCCACCTTGATGTTTCCTACTGGAATGTTACCCCTCTCTCTCGCCAGCCTCAACGCAGCGTCTCGGTCTTTGTAGTTTAGGAGTTTTGCAATAAAGGTACGGGGGGGAGCCCCCTGAGGAGGAGGTCTAGCGGGCATCCTATGAGCCCTCTCCACCACCAGCATGGGGGAGAATGCCTCCCTTCCGTATGTGGTTACCAATAGTTGTTCCAGGAACGATGTCGGGTCTTTACCTTCCGCCCCCTCCGGGAGACCGATGAAGCGGAGGTTGCACCTCCTCAGACGATTTTCCATGTCATCTTGCTTGGCGAGCAGCTGGTTAATCTGTCTCTGCATGTGTTCAGATCCAGCCTGCAATGGCGGCAGGATGTCTTCTACCGTACTGATGCGGGTTTCTGTCTCTGTGACCCGATTGCGGATTTTCTGGAAATCTTGTCTAATCAAAGACATGTCCATCTTGACCCCCTCAATCTGTGCAGTGAGGGATGTCCTGCAGAGTGTGATCGCTTCCAGTAGTTTGTCTGTGTCTCCCTGCCCACGCTCTCTTCCTGTCCTCTCAGCACTGCCATCCTCCTCCGCCTCTTCTCCCTCATTCCGGCGGTACTGTGCAAGCTTTGCTGCGGTTGATTTTTGGCTCTTTGGAGGGGACATGGTAACAGGCTTAGATAAGGTGGTTTAAATTTGTCAGGGTAGGCCAGGGAGGATGGAAAGAGGATGACAGAAACAGGGCCTAGTGCTGGCTGGAGGGTCGGGTGTACCAAGATGGCCGCTGGTCTCTGTGCACAGGCCGAAGCTGCAGACCTGCCTGGGTGCAGATTCTGTGTGGCAGGCCCACCTCTCTGCTCAGCAGTGGGATTGCTGGTTGTTTGGGGAGTCTGGGCAGGAAGGGAGGAGGTTAGCCTGCACAGGGCCCAGCACTGGTTCCGAGGCAGGGTGTTCCAAGATGGCTCCAAGACTCACTTTTACACAGACCTCAGACCAGCTCCTTCTCTCCTCCTCCTCTGTGCACAGGAAAACATCACAGCACAGGAGGAGGAAGAGGGGTGGGTTCAGTTTGCTCCACTGTGCACTGTGTGTGTCAGGCAGCTGGGGAGAGATGCCGCCTGGCTGCAATGCACAGTAGAGTGGAGTGGAGTGGAGCTTGCAGCGTGCGGAAACGGAGACACCCTGTACAAGCCACGGGCATTGCGGGAATCTGATTCGCTCAGACTCCCGGTCGAGAATGCAGGGCAGTCCCTGCAAATCATCTAGGTTGCAGTATCGGCAAATTAGGCGGCCATGAGGCCCCTGTGGGGGCGAGGCCTAAGGTGACTGCCTAATTAGAGAGCCGCCTCTGCCCTGCTGGCACACATTATGCACTCTTTGGTTGCCAAGGTATGTTGAGATCTGTAGTTCTACTCCAGCTGAAGATGTACTGGTTGCCCTGCATTGCTGTAGCAGAAGACTACTTGAAAAATATCTCATTCCTGACTATGTTCACAGTCCTATATGTCCAGGAAACATCCTTCTGAACGTGAACACTCAAGGACAACTGTAGCAATGCTTTACCAATGCAGTTCACTCACAATGCCTGTGCAGTTTATTGCAAATGCAAAGCAGCTCTACACCTCTTCCTTGTATAATGCCAGTGATTCTGGACTGTCTGTCATGTGACTCTTGTGTCATGAAATACAGGGGGATGGCAGGGACAAAAACTATATGTATTTATATCTCACTGTACTGCAGTGGTCTCTGCTAAATCTAGGAGGCATTCCCAGACAGATAAACCTGAATAGCCAACACAAAGTATCATGGCATCATAGCTCATATCCTACAGAAAATGCTTCTGACAGCTTTGATAGAGAGTATCACAGACAACATATAATATAATATATAAAATATGCCATATTTTGTGGCAATGTTGGGAACAAGAAGAAAAAAAAGGTCCCCAAGAAATAGATTCTATTTCAAGAGGCACAGAAACAGTGTACACAGGTAAACACATTTATTCCCCACACATGTACACTTACTTTAACAACGCTTGCCACAGCACTCCAATAATACACCCATCAGCCGACTCAGTTCGCAGGCACAAGAATGGCCTGTGATTGGGCATATTCCCCACCACATGTTCCGCCTGCCATCCAACCTGAGCGACTCTTCATCTAGTCCACGCCAATCCTAGACACGGCCCCCCATTGGCTCAATCCCCACCACATGTTCCGCCTGCCATCCAAAACAAAGCAACCCTTCATCTCATCCACAACCATCCTAGACACATCACCCCTGGCCCTAGAGACTTGTGGGAAATGTAGTTCTATGGGGAGGGGAGCTATGCATGAAATACACCTCCGTACAGGATTTTTTCACGTGCCCACAGAGAGGGCTCGGCGTGTCGGCTGTGGCACGCGTGCCATATGTTCGCCATCACTGATATAGACGAACAGCTACTTGTCCTAGACATATCACATCAGAAAATATACACTTTGTCCCTATTGGGACGTTTCCCACCTGAGCATGGCATTGAACGCCATGACTATCTAACCTCACCAACCAAATTCAACCTCTCGCAATACCTTCATTCAAACTTGGCTGCACCCTCCCAGCCTCTCCGAGTGCATAATCATACATTTATCTTCGTATCTCTTTGATCGGCGGGAAGCGAGATGTATAGATCTTTCACCACCTCAGCCGATTCGAGTCCTCCCCCCACACAGTGGTGACTCGAAATGAAATCTTTAGAGATAGCATACAAGTCCTCCCCACCACTGGATATTTCCGGACATGGTTCTCTCAGACAAACCCATTTACAAATACTGTAAGCGCAAGCTGGTTCTTGCTCTTCTCCGTTATAGCAAATACAGATACAAACAAAACCTTGCATTGATCTACTTGGACAATCTCCTATTAGTACACTTTAGACTTTTAATACGCTCCCCCATTTTAATACACATAGTTCCCACTCCCCCCTGCCTTCCCACATCATCCAATCACCACCAATACAATCACAAAACCCAATCTCCAGTCCTTAACACACCTGAGTCAACAAGTGCGATTTATACCCATTAGCCCCACATTAACATAAGACGTTCCCAGCCCCCTATCCCCACATTATTCGCCCCCTAAATATCCTACCGGGACACACAAATACATCAAGATACTTTCCTTAAACACACGCAGACTCAATATCCCCAAAAACTTTCTCAGGTACTGCTTTCCCTTCATAAAAGCAAAGCCTCCAAGAAACGCATTTCAAATCCAGTTCTATTCCGAAATTCTCGAACCATAGATTCCCCACAGCCCTACATGCCACCAACCAAGAAGCAAAATCGAAAGGAGTCTCTATTCTCTTGGCAAAAAACTGCCAAATGATAATAGACGACACCTTTACCGACAAGGATGCATGATTCATTTTTGTAAAAAGGAACATTATTAGGCAAACGGGTCACACTTGCCAATGTATACACCCCCAATACGGGGCAAGTAGCATTCTTTAATTCCACATTGCAAAAACTTTCCTCCTTCCAAGGACTCCTTATACTCGGCGGAGATTTTAACGTTCCCCTCAACCCACTGCAAGACACTTCTACAGGCTCATCTACCCTACTGTATAAAGCGCTACCCGCTATCAAAACGCATTTACAAGAATTTTCTCTCCATGACTCATGGCGCACACTCCACCCACAGGGGAAAGACTACACGTTCTTCTCAACCCCAAACAATAGACACTCTAGACTAGACTATCTGTTCCTATCTCAAAGTGACCTCCCATGTCTTATTAAGGCTTCTATAGATCCCATGTACCTATCTGACCATCACCCCATATCCATGACTTTAAAATTTGCGGACAACCCATCCAGATCCCCAATTTGGCGTCTAAACCCATCTCTCCTTACAGATCCTATCATTGCCTCTACAATACAAAAACGCCTAACACTATACTTCAAAGAAAAGGAATCCCCAGAAGTCTCACCTATGCTTTTGTGGGAAGCTCATAAAAGCACGGTCCAGGGGGAACTCATAGCGGCAGCAGCCAAACGAAAGAAAGAAAGGAACATTCATATTACACAACTTACCAACCGCATCCGAACACTAGAACGTGCACATAAAATCTCAAAAGCAAGGGGCACTTTTCCTGAACTCATTCAAGCCAGACATAACTTACTAGAATTACTGAATAAACAAATCAAAAGAAATGACATTCTATTTCGTAGAATCTTCTACGAATTTGGTAATAAATCAGGCAAGTTGTTAGCCAGAGCCCTTCGTAAACAACAGGCCTCCAAATCTATTCACGCCCTAACGAACCCTTTAGGCCACAAGGTGGTAACAAACAATCAAATCGCCGAACAATTCATTCAATATTATACCGTTTTCTACAACCTACACCCCAAGAACCTACAAGAAGACAACTCCCATCATCTTTAGATCATACCAAACTTCCTTAAAGAAAACGGACCGACCCCATTGACTCCAGAAATAGCCAACAACTTGGAATTACCCCTCTCACCGTTCAAACTCGACACAGTGCTTAAACAATTAAACCCAGGGAAAAGCCCCAGCCCAGACGGGTTAACGACGAGCTATTACAAATCTTTCATAGACATTTTAAAACCACGCTTTCTATCGGCATTCAATGCCTTAACCCCTGACAGCCCTCCTCCACGAGATCTGATAAAAGCCCATATTGCAGTTATTCCCAAACCAAACAAAGACGAATCCCTGGTATCCAACTACCGACCTATCTCTCTGCTAAATGTAGATTTAAAGATTTACACCAAAATCCTAGTCAAACGCCTCTTGCCTCTTCTGCCCAATCTCATTTTGCTTGATCAAGTAGGCTTTATTCCAGGGAGAGAGGCAAGAGAGAATACAACAAAAGCTATTAACATACATAATTGGTTGTCTTCATCCAGTCAATAGGGATTCTTCCTTTCCTTGGATGCGGAGAAGGCGTTCGACAGGGTGGCCTGGGACTATATGTTTGAAGTCCTCAAGCACATTGGCATACAAGAACGCATGTTAAACTACATCATGGCCCTTTACGTCTCTCCCACAGCCCAGGTAAGGGTTAATGGCCAACTGTCAAGCGCCTTCTCCATATCCAACGGGACCCACCAGGGATGCCCCCTATCTCCTCTGATTTTTGTTCTCACGCGAGAGCCCCTTCTAAGACGACTGAAAGTAAACCCGGACATAAAAGGTGTGTCGATAGCAAACACAACCCACAAAATGTCTGCTTTTGCAAATGACATTCTGCTATTCCTTACAGAACCACATATTACACTACCCAACCTCCTTAAAGACTTCACCACGTTCCACACTCTCTCCAACTTACAAATAAATTTCACTAAATCCGAAGCCCTAAATATTTCTCCACCTAACGAAACAGTAGATTTATGTCAAAACTAACTTCCCGTTTCGCTGGAATCACACGGCCATCACGTATCTAGGAATTAAACTAACCTCCAATATTAAAGATTTATATTCCAACAATCATCTCCCACTCCTCCTCAACATTCAAAGAGACCTAAAAGCCTGGTCCTCTGGAATGTTCTCCTGGTTTGGCAGGGCCTCTATAATTAAAATGAATATCCTCCCAAGACTATTGTATGTTTTACAAAGTTTTACAAACTTCCTCAAGCCTTCTTTACCTCTTATCGTAGCATTTGTAACAACTTTCTCTGGGAGATAAAAGACCCAGACTTAGTTTTGACAGACTGACCCTACCTAAAATGAAAGGAGGCATTGAACTCCCTGATATTAAAAAATACTATTGGGCCTGTCACCTCACTAGAATAGTAGATTGGAACGTACACACGCTCACGAAAGCATTGGACGCAACTAGAAAACGCAATCTCCCCGATACCAACACGGCAATTACCATGGATGGACCCCAAACACATCCCCCAAGCATGTAAACAACACCCATTAATAATCAGTACACTACAAGCTTTTCAAACGACGTGCCGAATGCACCACATCTATTCTAACCACAGCCCCCTGACTCCAATTCGACACAATCCTGATTTCCCGGCGGGTCAATCAGACGCATTCCTTACAGACTTTTGGCCACATACAGTAGTACCCACCCAACAATTCTTCTCCAATGAGAAATTTCAAGCACTGCAGGATCTTCCCACACAGAACTCTGGACGCCCCTTCCCACAATGGATTTACTTTCAAATCAGACAACTCACCCCGTTCGAAATGACATGCGACAAGACAGAACCACAATGACACGTGATCTCTAGCATATACTCTCTCCCCTTTCAGAACACAGTCCTAAATCTAATATAGCAGCACGCAGCTGGGAAAGAGGAAGACTGGGAAAACATTTACACTAGCATCCATAAGGGATCCACCAACGTGTCGGTACAAAAAAAATGGCTTCAAGATTTTCACCAGATGGTACAAAACTCCCTCTAAACTACATAAATTTGATCTCTATATACCACTTACATGTTGGAGATGCTCTGAAGATATAGGGACTCTCCTACACATCTGGTGGGCATGTCCAATAATCCAACCATTCTGGAAAGAAATACATCGCCTCATCACCAAAATCACCACATTTCAATTAGACTTCTCTCCGGCACAAATGCTCCTACACCATACATCACTCCCGAACAGAACGTATCACCGCTCACTAGCCCAGCATCTATTAAGTGCAGCAAAGATGTGCATCTCTACCTTATGGAAATCTACTACTCCCCCAACTACTTTGGACTGGATTAAATGCATATCTAGAATTGCGGAAACGGAAGAACTGATACACAATCTAAAGACACCCCATTTAGCTACTGGAAAGTGTGGTCATGTAGGAACCACTTTCGAAAATCAGCAGAATGTACAACGCTGCTTAATTAAACCTAGAACCAAGAACATATAACATATTCTGTACATCGTTCCCTCAACCTCCCTCATCTATATAGATCTGAAACCTGCATTGCGATACCCTCATCTAGACTCTAGTCTGCACAAGTTCATTGCATGAAACACGACTAACATATAGAGGGCTACACCTCCAGACCTAAAAAAAAAAGAAAAGGTTCTCCCTGTGTGGTGGGGTTTTTAGGCAGCGATGCGTCTGATAAGAATTATCAAACGGATGTATTTAGTGAGAGATCAAGTCCGTCCAGATCAATTTAGAAAGTTTATTTACTCAATTAAGTGTTTCCATGTGTTGCACTCATGTCCATATGTATTTTTTATATATTTTTTATATATAAAAAATACATATGGACATGAGTGCAACACATGGAAACACTTAATTGAGTAGTTGCTGTTACACTGTCTTTTTATCCCAACAGACCAAAAATACTCTGAGGAAGACCGATACAAACAACAGGTCGAAACGCGTCAGTTTTTTGTTACATCTCACACAATCACCTCCTCTGACCACATCAGTCGAGGGGTCAGGTGTTATCTGTTAGCCATACTATATTTTGTGTACTGTATTTGTATTTTATTCTGTATGGGCTTGTGTTTTACACTTTTTTATGTGTCACTCAACTTTTAAATTTAAATAAACTTTCTAAATTGATCTGGACGGACTTGATCTCTCACTAAATACATCCGTTTGATAATTCTTATCAGACGCATCGCTGCCTAAAAACCCCACCACACAGGGAGAACCTTTTCTTTTTTTTATCCAAACCCGGGGTGAGCAGATATCTATAGCTTCCAACTGTGTCAATACTTTCCCCTTTTTGTACACCTCCAGACCTAACCCCCATAATCACTCCTCAACCCAACAAGATAGACTAATATCAAACAAAGTATTTCTGCATACAATCACACCGATTCCACATTTTGGACGTAACCATCCTACACTGATAGTCCCTCGCTTCTCCAACTTTGTTGATATGAAAACATAATGACAATGTTGAATCAGCCCTTGACGATAAGTTACTCCTGAAAACTATTTCTAACCCTACACCACACTTCCTTTCAGCCTCCTTTTCCTTATCCAACTTAAGACATACTGGAACTCAATACTACAATCCCTCCTGTTTAATAAAGACCCACTACTCAAACGCCTCACTATTAAGGGCGACAAATCTAGCCCGGTCTACGAACCTGAACCAACAGTTGACTGAGACCTGGGTTGACATCAACTACACAAAACAAACATTCCTACATCCTACTGACCCCCTCCCATTCACAGCGAGATCCCTTATGGGGTGGATGGTCCTTGGGCTGGCCTAGTGTGATGTACATTTAGCCCCAGTCTACACCCAGGCCTGTACAAACAACATAATCCGCCTTCATGAGTAACCCGAAACTACCCCGACCCTCTACTCATCAAAGACGAAACACGATAATCCTCTTATAAGGGGGCTACGGGATATTCGACATCCAACAGCAATGGACCCGACTTAAGACTATTAATGACGCTCGAGTTTGGGTACTTGCAATGAGTCTCACACTAGTGCAACTGTGATATATATTGTGTGCAAGGCAAATTCATTTTCATTAATACAAGATTATGTCAAATTTCATCCACGTAAGCTGATATTGACATGATTGTTATATAATATTTGACTACTTGTTAAACTTTTGGAAACCATCTGTTCCCACATTGTATTCCCTTATGATGTAATGTCACGCGTAGTTATTCAGTTATGTTGTATAATTTCACATTTCTCAAAAAACTGATTTGGAAAAAAAAAAAAGATAATAATGGTGTTGTGGTAACTTGACACACAAAAATAAAAAGGAGATCTTGATTAAAAAAAAACAACCACAAAATTTTTTTAAATATTAAAACATAAAAACAAAACAAAGTATTCAGGAGATCTTATGAATAAATATATTATATTCATGAAATCACGAGAAATAATAAAGAAAGAAGTTTGTGAGAACTCTGTGCGAATATGAGCAGCAAAAAAACGTAATTCTTCTAGCATTATAAAGAAAAAGAGAATGCGCTGCATTAAACAATTTTTAACATTGCAGCGTGACGAATGTGCTATATCCATTACGAATGCTAGTTTTACCAGACCGAGCGCTTCCGTTTTGTAATTTATTCTGAGCATGCATGGCACTGTGCGTCGGACTTGTCTACACACGATCAGAATTTACGCGATCGGATTTTGTTGTCGGAAAATTTTACATCCAGATGTGTCGGAAATTCTGACGTAAAAAGCCAGATGGAGCCTACACACGGTCAGAATTTCCGACGACAAGCTCCTATCGCACGTTTTCCGCCGGAAAGTCCGACCATGTGTACAGGGCATTAGTATTCATCATGAGTTGGACCAATTTGATCTTTATAGTAACTTTAAAGTAAATGCCACAAAATCGCAATGCCTTAACATCACTCTACCCCAGGGTGAAAAGGAATTCTTGGCAGCCTCCTTTTCTTTTAGGTGGGAACCCCACTTGCTTTAGTATCTGGGAGTTCCTATTCCCTCATCAAAAGACAAACTATGCAAACTTAGCTATTTTCCGTTACTGAATTCTATCTACTGTAGCCTTTAAAGCTGGTCATCGGGACAGCATTCTTGGCTTGACACTATAATTATAGTGTCACTAGAATTGACACTATATAAAATATATAGTCACTAGAATTGACACTTTATAAAATGGATCCCCTACTTTTTATATTTATACCAGAAACTCCCCATCAATCTTCTGCTTCTTTCTTTTACTCCCTGTGTACTGCCATTTCTGGCCTAGATCTTCAGCTTATCTAGGCCATGATATTTCAGTTATGTGTAAATTGGATGGTGGGGCAGGTCTACCCAACATGGAACTTAATTTGTTGGAATGGATGTTTCCACAACACTTGTCTAACGTCCCCCGAACATTTCTTCCCTGGATCAGGCAAACATTCCGCCCACCTGGGCAGTTGCTGTCATCTTTGACAAACTCTCTACTGGCGGTGTAGTGTTTTAGATATTTAGCTATAGCTTCTCCTTGGTACCAGGCCCACTAATTGCAATCATGGGAAACCCTGAATTCCCCCAGGCTTTCAATCCCCACGTTTTCTATGATATTCATCTATGGTGCCCTTCCTGAGCAGGCATGCTCCACAGGCCCAAAACCCCTGAGCAATGTGACCTCTTCAGATTCTATACCCCCAGATATTCACTACTTCCGGATACATCAATCTTGCCCCATTAAGTCCATCTGTCTTCAACAATCTACCATAAAGTTTACCTATCATTCATACTTCCTCGGGCACTGGGAAAGAGGACTGAGCTATTCACTCCCCACAGGCGACTGGGAAAAATCCATTTATTTAACTTCAAATTAAGCCTATCCATCCAAAAGCAAGAGAGAAACTACAAAATATCTAAGTGGTATGGATGCCCCGCTGATCTACACAGAGCTGCCCCCAACCACTGTTGACACATTGGGGGAGACATGGGAACCATGATGGTGGTCTTTTCCTTGAAATCCATTTTGAGAAGCCATTAAATTGTGCTTTAACTTACCAGGAAGTACCATAAGTGTCTGCTTTCTGCCTCCCAGCCTCTGCAATATTTACCATAGAGGGTCTACTCCATTTCCTTCTTTCTGCAGTGTGAGCCTTAATCCCCAGACACTGGAAGTCACCTACTGTACCCAGTGTTGGGAAATTGATGGCTAAACTTAAAGCGGAGTTTTGCCGAAAAAAAATTAAAAGTCAGTAGCTACAAATACAGTAGCTGCTGACTTTTAAAATAAGGACACTTACCTGTCCAGGGCGCCCGCGATGTCCTCACCTGAAGCCAACCAGTCCCTCAGCTCCCAGGTGGAGGCGCCGGCATCTTCAGTAAGGAATCAGGAAGTGAAGCCTTGGGGCTTCACAGCCTTGTTCCCTACTGCGCATGCGCGAGTCAAGCTGTGCGTCCTGACTGGTCCCTGCTGTCTTCTGGGACCTGTGTGTCTCCCAGAAGACAGCGGGGGGACGGAGGAGGGGCCGGACATGGCGTAGATCGCCGCAGATTCTGCGGCGATCTATCGCCAGAAGTGGGAGCAAAATACCTGTACTAGACAGTATCTACTCCCCCCTGAAAGGTGCCAATTGTGACACCGGAGGGGGGGAGGAACCGGATAAGTGGAAGTTCCATTTTTGGGTGGAACTCCGCTTTGACAAAATAATGAGAATAGAAGAGCTCACTGCGATTATAGGAATGTTACCCCCAATTTATTTTCAGGATTATTGGGATATGACACTCTGCTGTCCTTTTTGTGACATTTGAACACTTTCATGGAATGCATACTGTAGATGGACAGCGTTGAGGCCCTCGGCCAAACAGGAGCTTCCCCCTAACCTCACCCATCTTACGTCTCTTTCAAATATCATATTTATTGGTTGTTTTCTCACTTTGTGCAACCCTTGGTAGCAGGGGCTTTGCTAGGTCTACAAAAGATCTGGGGCTAGAGCCCATAGCAGCTTAGTAAAGAAAGTCATACACTTGGGCTGGCATACACATGCATATAATATACGTGTGTGTATGTATATATATATACTTATACCTTTATAAAAAAATATTGTCACATATCTGGGTGCAGATCCCATGGTTTGTTATTATTGACCCTCCTTACATTACGGTCCCCAGGGCCCCCCTATTTACATCTGGGTCCCCAGAGAGCCCTCCCTTACATCTGGGTCCCCAGAGAGCCCCCTTCTTACATTAGGGTCCCCAGAGAGCCCCCCTTACATTAGGGTCCCCAGAGAGCCCTCCTTACATTAGGGTCCCCAGAGAGCCTCCCTACTTACATTAGGGTCTTCAGAGAGCCTCCCTACTTACATCAGGATTCCCAGAGAGCCTCCCTACTTACATCAGGGTCCCCAGAGAGCCCCCCTTCTTACATCAGGGTCCCCAGAGAGCCCCCCTTCTTACATCAGGGTCCCCAGAGAGCCCCCTTCTTACATCAGGGTCCCCAGAAAGCCTTAACCTGTGGGGCAAGTCCAGTCAAGTGGTCCATTGAACCAACCAATTGAAGCAACTAGTGAAGGACTACAAGTCTCAGCATGAACCCCTGAGATCTAAGGAT
Organism: Lithobates sylvaticus; assembly: GCA_028564925.1. Lineage (NCBI taxonomy): Eukaryota > Metazoa > Chordata > Amphibia > Anura > Ranidae > Lithobates > Lithobates sylvaticus. The sequence goes on along the minus strand of CM053028.1, from coordinate 175,803,587 downwards.
GTGACCCCCTTAGATCTCATGGGTTCATGCTGTGACCTGTAGTCTTTCACTAGTTGGCATCCTAAGCTTTGAGGGGTTCATGCTGGGACCTGTATAGTCCTTCACTTTTGGAGGGTCACAAGACACAGCATTAAAAGACACATTTTCGGAGTTACGAATATACTGTATAATTAAAGCAAAATATCATTTAGTGACAACTTTGTGTAAAAGAAAAAAAGAAAAATGTAATTTTCCCAAAACTTGTGGCAAAATATTAAATATTCCATGGACTCAACATGCCTCTCAGCACATAGCTTGGGGTGTCTACTTTCCAAAAAGGGATCAGTTTGCAGCATCACTGTGTCAAACAAATCATGTCTCTCCCCGATGTGCCAGAAATGTCATCCTGTGCGGGCACCTGCAGCGGCCTTATTACAGGGCATCAGACTCAGGGCTATGGGCCCCAGATTTGGGGCTATAGCCCTGGAAGCCACCCCCTAGTGCCGCCACTGCTTGGTAGGACCCTCGATAAAATGTATTCTTTAAAATAAAACGTTTAAAAAGGCAAAATTTAATTTAGAACATAAGATAACATGCTAGGGGGATAGGAACATCTTACCTACGAAGTGAGTCATCTGTAGGGTGATGCTCCACTCCAGCACCACTGACTGTCGTGGACTTTAAACATTGGATGTTTATATTATAATAATTATATGCAGATTACTTTTAAACAGCTGGGACAGCTATAGTGGATGATTATAATTCCCTTTCTAGGAAAAATCTGCTTAAGGCAACACCAGTATAATTGCTCATAAAAAAAAAAGAAGAAAAACCATAGTACTTACTGTATAGTTAAAATCAATGTTACTCACTTTTAAAACATATAAAATAGCTCATCTAAACGTAAACAGCCTGGAGAAGAGACATCTCCCCACAGCTCACTGCTCAGACTGGCTGATATCAGAGAAAAATTTACTGCTGCTGGAGTGTGTTGTCTGTCCTCTCTCCTCACTACACTGATGGATATCAGTGTTCCACCCGTTGAGAGCTGTCAGTGTAGTGAGGAGAGGACAACACACTCCAGCAACAGCAGATTTCAGAAGATTTGTTTCTTTGATACCAATTGATATAAGGCCAAAGGGTCTTCACTGACATTCCAAAACTACAAAGAATGCATTAAGAAATGCAAGAGTGTTCCAATGTGTTCTGATCTAGCCTTTTTACTATATATATATATATATTATATTTTGTCCTTTTTTTGGTGGGTATCGGCGTATAACACGCACCCACGACTTTCCCACGATTTTAAGGGGAAAAAGTGCGTGTTATACGCCGATAAATACGGTATATATATATTGGAAGGCCGGGTACCGGCCTGAAGTTATGGGAGGAGCCCGGAGGGTATTTAAGCAGCCCAAAGGCCGCCGGTCTTTGTCGGTTTCCTGTGCGAGACATCTGTTACGTCAGACGTCTAGGACCGACTCGTTCGAGACAAGCGCTGTTGGTGCCGGTTCGTGAGCTCCGTTTTCGTCTATCCGTCTCCTTGTGTTGTTGCAGTCCCGCGTTCCGGGTTCGTAAGTCGTATTGTCCCTTCGCGTCGCACTCGTGTCGCCGAGTCGCAGTTCCGTACAGAGGGTCTGGTTCGGCTGTCGCAGGTAGGGCTTCGGCTCCCATGTTTTACGTTCCCATGCACTGCTTATCATGTCACTAAACTGTGGTCTGCGTAGCTCACGAACCGCGCACCGCTTGTCTCGAAACACTAAACAGTTACACGCACGTTTTTTGGTTGTACACGATCGGGAGCCACCTAGCGGCACGCACATTCAGGGCCGCCCGCCATGACACTCCGACCGATGCCGCATCCGGCACTCAAGGGTTCCCCTTACGCGGTCGGATTACGCAGTCTTTGAATCGTTCAAACATGGCTCACGCACGGGTGCCGTTCGCACTCACACGCATCATTCATGTCCTGTCATATCGTTCAAATCGGTGATGCCAGCAAGCGTGCCGAATCGCTGTTTGCATTTCCGAATCGCTGTTGGCATGTTAATTGTACGAATCACTTCGACCGTGTCGAAACATTTCATGTATTAGCATGGCAATCATTTCGTCATTTCAACATGGCTAACGTATCAGGCCATTCGGTCATGCTAAGTCATTTCGCATCATTTAAACAGGGCGTTCATGCCATCATTTCGATCCTGGCCGCACTCAGATTCAAGTCATGTCGCACTCAGGCACGGATTTGTCTCGGGGTACCCAGGTTACGGCCGCATTACCATACATGTTTCAGAGATTGGCCCACCGCTCGTATGGATGCGGGCTCGAGTCTAGTCTTTGGCATGATTTCCGTCATTGGCCACGTATCGGTCTGAATCCGGTCGCATCCGGGATGCATCGATTCGCACTGGTTCGCCTAGCCGCTCGGCCTCCTTTCTATACATGCTCCAGAGACAGATTCAGTTACAAGTTGCTCGGTTTGTTGAAATCTAGTCTTTGTCATGGTTTCATTTCGGTCACTATACCTCTGGGTGGGTCCGGTCGCATCAATAGATGCTCCGATCGGGGCAATCCAGACGCACGGCTACCCGGCCTCATTTCGATACATGCGCCAAGGGCGGAATCGCATCACAGGTTGCGTTCATTCTTGATTCTTGCCCTTGTCATGGTATGTCATTTCTGTCTCACCTTACCACGCTGGCATGAATGCAGTCACTTCCCCGCACTAATTCGTGTCGGCGTGCCCTAGGCCGGCCTCATTTCTATACATGCGCCAGGGACGGAATCGCATCGCAGGTTTTCGGTCAACTTTTGATTCTTGTCCTTGTCATGTTATATCATTTCTGTGTCACCTTACCACGCCCCGACGTTAATTTAGTCACTTCCCTGTACGAATTCGCGCCGGCGTGCCCTAGGCCGGCCGCATTTCAGTACATGCTCCAAAAAAAAAAAAATATGTCTGGTGCACGATCTGTCAGCGCCTCATTCTTCCGTCGTCCCCAGTCTCAATTCGCTCATTTCCTCTGAGGAGTTCTCACTGAAGTACGCTTCGGTTAATGTGGCTATCCAGGCCATACTCAGGGCTGGGATGGGGACTTGGCTCTCGAAGGCGGACATATCTGATGCCTTAAGCTGCTGCCACACATCCCTCCTGGTGGTGCTGGCACGGCATCAAGTGGAGGGAGCGGTATTATTTCGCAACCAAGTTGACCTTCGGGTCTAAGAGTAGTCCTTGGTCGTTCGATAAAGTTCGCAGAGACCCTGGCGCGGATCCTTCTCCACGAGGCACAGTGCCACGAGGTCATCCATTATTTGGACGACTTCCTTCTGATAGAACCACCCGGGGCTCCCCCAGGGGACCTGGGAAAGTTGAGGACTGTTTTTCAACGATCTGAACGTCCCCATAGCGGAACACAGGGTCGACGGCCCGGCGCACAAGATCACGCTCTTGGGCGTCGACCTTGACACTCTAGCCATGCAGGCCAGCCTTCCCGCAGACAAGTTGGACCGTATCAGGACGGTTCTATGAGAATTCACCCGGGTGAGGGGATGTACTCAGAAGCAACTTCAGTCTCTCCCGGGATGTTGTGTTTTGCTATGAGGATCATCCCCCAGGGCCGCTCCTTGGTGTCCCGGCTGCTGGTCTTCCTGTCCTACACTCGGGACCCAGACCAGGTCATCAGGCTGGGTACGGCAGCCAGGGCAGATCCGTCCATATGGGAAGACTTTCTCAGCAATTGGAACGGTGTGTCCCTCTTCATCCCAGTAGTGTCCTCGCTGTCACCACAGGTGGTGACCGATACGGTGGCATCCACAGGATGTGCCGCCATTTTTGGCCATTTGTGATTCGCCGCCCCCTGGCCTCCACAGGCACTAGCCACATCAGGCTTCACTACCACGTCAGCCCTCTTTGAGCTGTACTCCATCATAGCAGCCGTTCACCTATGGGGTCACCATTGGTCTAGCCCCACATTTACGGTCAGCTACTGACATCATCAACTCTTCGCTTGCCCACAACACTCGTCGGGCCTACCGCACGGCCTAGAGGGCATTTAATAAGTTCCTGCCCCAACGCCCACGTGAACCTTCCAGCGTCAAGCAGGTTCTGGCGTTTATCGCTCATGGCCATTCTCACCTGGCATGGTCACACAACACGATACGCCAGTATGTAGCCGGGGTGCAGCACTACTTGTTTCTTCAAGACCCTGCGAGGCCTGCGGTGTTCTCCTGCCACACAGTAAGGGCTCTACTTCGCAGAGTTCAGAAACGCCAGCAGCCAGTCAGCCAAGCGGCTGCCGATCACTGGGGAGACCTTTAAGGGGATGTCGGACATCTTGGATAGGTCCCCTTCTGGTCTCCTCCTCAGCACCGTCCCGCAGGCTACGATTCACGTGGCATTTATAGGTTTCTGCGGCCCATCGAGTTCACTCGCAGCCACCCAGCTGGTCCAGTCTTGCGTAAAGTAACCTCTTCCGTCACCAGGATCACTATGTTCTTCACTTGGCGATGTCTAAAACTCAGCAGCGAGGTTCCGGAGCAGGTATACGCCTGTACAGGACCCACAATAACTAGTGCCTAGTTACCGCGTTAAACCGGTTGATGGCATTGCTGCCCGACCGCCCAGGTTCCAGTCTGCTGTGACCCTTCCCAGTTAAGCCTCTCAACTCGTCACAATTCGGGGAACATATCCGGGTCCTTCTCGGCAATCTACATTTGGACCCCAGCCAATACCCCGGTCATTCATTCCGAATAGGGGCGGCCACGACGGCCTCAAGACAGGGGGTTCCGGACCATGTGATCAAGAGACTAGGTCGGTGGAAGTCGGCCTGCTTCTCCCGCTACATACCTGACCCACAGCTGGAGATGGCTCAGGCCTTTGCCCGACTTACTCAGGGACATTTACCTTTAATAAATAATTATTCCCTACCTGAAAGTTTTGCCCCCTTATTTTGGTGTACCATACGGTAGACCAAGGCACGCTTTCGGGTCTATTTCATGTTGGTAAGTTTGTGTTGTTCCTGTATGTCATCGTTACTCATATCGTCCGTAGGGCTCTAGACCATAAATTGGAAGGCCGGGTACCGGCCTGAAGTTATGGGAGGAGCCCGGAGGGTATTTAAGCAGCCCAAAGGCCGCCGGTCTTTGTCGGTTTCCTGTGCGAGACACCCACCCACCCTCCCCTTTTAAAAGCTTCTTCCAAGTATTCTTACCCCAGACTGAATACTCATTTCACATTATTCCATAACTACTTTTTATCATTCCTTATCTAGGGTATGCCCCCTTGTTTTGGTGTACCATACGGTAGACCAAGGCACGCTTTCGGGTCTATTTCATGGTAAGTTAGTGTTGTTCTTGTATGTCATCGTTACTCATATCGTCCGTAGGGCTCTAGACCATAAATATATATTGGAAGGCCGGGTACCGGCCTGAAGTTATGGGAGGAGCCCGGAGGGTATTTAAGCAGCCCAAAGGCCGCCGGTCTTTGTCGGTTTCCTGTGCGTGATATCTGATACGTCAGACATCTAGGACCGACTCGTTCGTGACAAGCGCTCTTGGTGCCGGCTCGTGAGCTCCGTTTTTTCGTCTATCCGTCTTCTCTTGTTGCAGTCCCGTGTTCCGTGTTCGTAAGTTGTGTCGTCCCTTCGTGTCGCACTCGTGTCGTCGAGTCGCAGTTTCGTACAAAGAGTCTGGTTCGGCTGTCGCAGGTAGGGCTTCGGCTCCCATGTTTTACGTTCTCATGCACTGCTTATCATGTCACTAAACTGTGATCTGCGTAGCTCACGAGCCACGCGCTGCTTGTCTCGAAACCTAAACACTTACTCGCACGTTTGTTGTACCCGATCGGGAGCCATCTAACGGCACGCACATTCAGGGCCGCCCGCCACAGACACTCCGACCGATGTCGCATCCGGCACTTAGGGTTCCCTTACACGAGCGGGCTACACAGTCTCCGAATCGTTCAACATAACTCACGCACGGGTGCCGTTCGCACTCACACGTATCGTTCATGTTCTGCCATTATCCGAATTAGTGGCGCTAGCGAGCGTGCCGAATCGCTATTATATTCCGAAGCACTGTTGGCATTCTAGTTGTACGAATCACTTCGACCGTGTCGAAACATTTCACGAATTAGCATGACAATCATTTCATCATTTCAAACGTGGCTAACGTACCAGGCCATTCGGTCATGCTAAATCATTTCGCATCAGTTAATCAGGGCGTTCATGCCATCGCTTCGATCCTGGTCCGGTCGCATCCACGCATGCTCCGATCGGGGCGATCCAGATGCACGACTACCCGGCCTCATTTCGATACATGCGCCAAGGGCGGAATCACTTTACTGGCTGCGGGCATTCCTGATTCTTGCCCCTGTCATGGCATATCATTTCTGTCACTTTACCACGCCCGGCATGAATGCAGTCACTTCCCCCGCACTAATTCGTGTCGGCGTGCCCTAGGCACGGCCTCATTTCTATACATGCGCCAAGGGCAGAATCGCATCACTGGTTGCGTACATTCCAGATTCTTGCCCCTGTCATGGTATCTCATTTCTGTCACCTTACCACGCCCGGTGTGAATGTAGTCACTTCTTCGCACTAAATTCGTGTCGGCGTGCCCTAGGCATGGCCTCATTTCAATACATGCGCCAAGGGCGGAATCGCATCACTGGTTGCGTACATTCCTGATTCTTGCCCCTGTCATGGTATCTCATTTCTGTCACCTTACCACGCCCGGCGTGAATATAGTCACCTCTTCGCACTAAATTCGTGTCGGCGTGCCCTAGGCACGGCCTCATTTCAATACATGCGCCAAGGGCGGAATCGCATCACTGGTTTACGTACATTCCTGATTCTTGCCCCTGTCATGGTATCTCATTTCTGTCACCCTACCACGCCCGGCATGAATAGAGTCACTTCTTCGCACTGAATTCATGTCGGCGTGCCCCAGGCACGGCCTCATTTCAATACATGCGCCAAGGGCAGAATCGCATCACTGGTTTACGTACATTCCTGATTCTTGCCCCTGTCATGGTATCTCATTTCTGTCACCCTACCACGCCCGGCATGAATGGAGTCACTTCTTCGCACTAAATTCGTGTCGGCGTGCCCTAGGCTCGGCCTCATTTCAATACATGCGCCAGGGGCGGAGTCGCAAAAAAAAAAAAAAAAAAAAAAAAAAGAAACTTGGATTCTTGCCCTTGTCATGTGATATCATTTCTGTGTCACCTTACCACGCCCGGTGTCAATTGGTCACCCGCTTGTACGAATTCGCGCCGGCGTGCCCTAGGCCGGCCGCATTTCAAAAAAAAAAAAAAAAAAAGGAAAAAAAAAAAAAAAAAAAAAAAAAAGGGGGGAGCTTGGAGTCAGACTCGGTGGCAGCTGGATGTCACAGTTCGGCCTCAGCATACCTAGGCAGTCGGCCTAGTTTCATGGTGGCCTCATTCTGTACGTGCTCCAGAGTCCGGCCCACAGTCACCCCCATACGGTACGAACGGGCCGGGCCCTGTCACGGGAAGTTCATTCAGTATGGCAACGTGTCAAGTCAGTCGTTCGTGTTGTCATCTGTCAGTTGATCCCACAGCGATCTCGGCAGTCGACTCAAGTCACTATCGCCTGTTGTTATCATCTGCGTTGGGTTCCGTCGCTCTGGACGGCAGCAGTTTTAGGCTCTTAAATAGGTATTTTTCTCACACTCTCTTAGGTCAGTCGGATTCAGTAGGTCCACCTGCGCCAACTTGATCAGGGTTCCAGCAGGTAAAAAAAAAAAAAAAAAAAAAAAACACAAGGGCACGGGGGGCTCCTGCTTTCTTGTGGCAGGTACGTATATCATAGGTGACACGTCCAAACTCATTTCTTGTCACCTTTTAGGCCCAGCCTGCAGACACGTGACCAGTCTACCAAGTTACAGGTCTTGGCAGCCGCCATGTCGTCAGTTGGCAGCGATGACCTCACCACCCCACTATCTCCGGCGTCAGCCTCCGAGGCTGGCAGTGTCCAGTCTCTTAGGGCATGGACAATTCCCAGGCTGTCCGCCGAGCTGAGACGCAGAGGGATACCCTTCTCGTCCACGGCCAGGAAGGCGGAGCTGTTCAGGCTTCTCTTCCCACCACCGGCCGCAGCAAGCCCCAGCAGCCAGCAGGCGTCTCTGGAATCGATTTCAGCCGCCGTTGCCCAGCTACACACCCTCGTGTCTTCCCTGTCTTCCTCAATCGTGGAGGTCCAGGACAGGGTGTCTCGGCTTGAGGCCAGCCCGGCTGCCACGGTTCCGGACCACGCGGTGGTCCCAGCCATCAGTGCACCGGCCGCAGGTAGTGAGCTTGCCACGCCTACCGTTCACCCTTCCCACCTGGTGCCACCCAGCGTAAGGAAGGACATTCTAGAGGGCAAAGACGTCAATCTGGCCTCACTCTTGATCTCGGTCCATGACTTGGCCGAGAACAAGGCCTACACCTGGGGGGATGTCTCGGTGGTGTTGAAAGCGAAGGATCCGAGGCTCAACAGGAAGCTCACGGTGCCCGAATTCACGCTCGCTTTCGGCATGTTTAGAGACGTGCTGTGCTCAGCCTCCCCCGGCAGACGGGAAGAGCTGGACCTCTACCTCCATTTGGTCGTAGACCTGGGCCACAAATACGGTGGCTCAGCGTTCTACGACTACCATCGGTCCTTCTCGGCCAAAGCCGCAGCCAGATTCACACAGTTCCATTTGCCAACGGACTGGAGCGTAGTGGACACGGAATTGTTCTGCCGCCACTTTGCAGGCCTTCGCTCCCCGCTATGTGCTGTCTGTCAGTCAGCGTCTCACACCACGGTCTGGTGTGCCAACGTAGCCTCTGTCCATCCGATAGCTAGCACGGCCTCTGCCAGCACGAGCCAGGCTCAGCAGGCCCCGGTGCAGGGGCGAAAGATGGACAAATTGGGACGTCCGGTGCGGATGGTTGGCGGAGCCGCCATTTGCAACAATTTTAATTACGGCTCCTGCAATTTCAGCCAGTGCCGGCTCTTGCACGTTTGCACCCTGTGCCAGAGGGCGCACCCCAGGATCCTGTGTGAGGTCAAACAGAAGAGACCATGACTAAGCCGGGTCAATGTCCTTTGGCTCGGCGTTTACCTGACCTCACACCCCACTTCGTCACTCGCCAGCTACCTCATCCGAGGCTTCACTGAGGGGTTCCATACCGGGCTCATCACCCTGCCCCACTCCACCCACGAATGTCCGAATTTACGCTCAGCAGCAACAGACGAGCCAGCGATTGATGTCCTTTTGCAGACGGAGTTGGATCGGGACTTCATGATAGGCCCGTTCTGTAAATCCCCCTTCAGCATCTGGAGGGTTAGCCCTATCGGGCTTGTGCAGGGAAAGTTTTCAAATAAAAAACGTCTGGTGTATGATCTGTCAGCGCCTCATTCTTCCGTCGTTCCCAGTCTCAACTCGCTCATCCCCTCCGAGGAGTTCTCGCTGAAGTACGCTTCGGTAGACATGGCTATCCAGGCCATTCTCAGGGCAGGGGTGGGTGCGTGGCTCTCGAAGGCGGACATATCCGACGCCTTCAAGCTGCTGCCCATCCATCCTTCCTTGTGGTGCTGGCACGGCATCAAGTGGAGGGAGCAATATTATTTCGCGACCAAATTGACCTTCGGGTCTAAAAGTAGTCCTTGGCTATTTGACAAGTTCGCCGAGACCCTGGCGTGGATCCTTCTCCATGAGGCACAGTGCCACGAGGTCATCCATTATTTGGATGACTTCCTTTTGATAGAGCCGCCCGGGGCTCCCCCAGGGGACCTTGGAAAGTTGAGGACGGTTTTCGACAATCTGAACGTCCCCATAGCGGAGCACAAGGTTGACGGCCCGGCACACAAGATCACGTTCCTAGGCGTCGACCTTGACACGTTGGCCATGCAGGCCAGCCTTCCAGCAGATAAGTTGGACCGTATCAGGACGGTTCTGCGAGAGTTCACCCGGGGGGGGGGATGTACTCAGAAGCAACTTCAGTCTCTCCTCGGGATGCTGAACTTTGCCGTGAGGATCATCCCCCAGGGCCGCTCCTTTGTGTCCCGGTTGCTGGTCTTCCTGTCCTACACGCAGGACCCAGACCAGGTCATTAGGCTGGATTCTGCAGCCAGGGCAGATCTGGCCATGTGGGAGCACTTTCTTAGTGATTGGAACGGTGTGTCCCTGTTTATCCCAGTCGTGTCCACGCAGTCACCACAGGTGGTGACCGACGCGGCGGCATCCACAGGATGCGCCGCCATTTTTGGCCATTTGTGGTTCGCCGCCCCGTGGCCTCCTCAAGCACTAGCCACACCGGGCTTTACTACTACGTCAGCCCTCTTTGAGCTCTTCCCTATTGTAGCAGCCGCCCACCTATGGGGTCACCATTGGTCTGGACAGACGGTGGCTTTCTCGACAGACAATCAAGCCACAGCCGAGATCATCAGCAAGGGCAGGTCTAAGTCCAGGCCCGTCATGTCCTTCCTCCGCAGACTGGTCCAGCTATCCCTACAGCATCAGTTCAATGTGTACTGCTCCTTCATTCCAGGGAAGTTCAACGCAGCAGCGGACGCACTCTCCCGTTTTAACTTTATTTCTTTCTTTGAACAGGTGCCAGGAGCCTGCCGTCATTCAGCCACTATCCCGGATTGGTCACAACTGACCTTGGACTAGCCCCACATCTACACTCAGCTACCGATATCATCAACGCCTCACTCGCCCGCAACACCCGTCGGGCCTACCAGACGGCCTGGAGGGCGTTTAACAAGTTCCTGCCCCAGCGGCCTCGCGAGTCTTCCAGCCTCAAGCAGGTCTTGGCGTTCATCGCCTACTGCCATTCACACCTAGCACTGTCACACAGCACGATACGCCAGTACGTGGCCGGGGTGCAGCACTATTTGTCACTTCAAGACCCCGCAAGGCCTTCGGTGTTCTCCTGCCACGCCGTGAGGGCTCTACTACGTGGAGTTCAGAAACGCCAGCCGCCAGTCAGCTCAAAGCGGCTGCCTATCACGGGGGAGATCTTCAAGGGGATGTCTGACATCCTGGATAGGTCCCCTTTCGGTCTCCTCCTCAGTACCGTCCTGCAGGCTGCGATACACATGGCGTTTTACGGGTTTCTGCGGCCCAGCGAGTTCACTCGCAGCCACCCAGCCGGTCCAGTCTTGCGTAGAAATAATCTCTATCGCCACCAGGATCACTACGTCCTTCACTTGGCGACATCCAAAACCCAACAGCGAGGTTCCGGAGTAGATATTCACCTGTACAGGACTCACAACAACTGGTGCCCAGTTGCCGTGTTGGACCGCCTGACGGCACTGCTGTCCGACTGCCCAGGGGCCAGTCCACTGCTACCTTTTCCGGTGAAAGCCCTTAACTCTTCGCAGTTCGTGGAACATGTCCGGGTCCTTCTCGGCCATCTTCAGTTGGACCCCAGCCAGTACTCCGGGCATTCGTTCCGGATCGGGGCGGCCACGACGGCCTCAAGACAGGGGGTTCCGGACCACGTAATCAAGAAACTGGGTCGGTGGAAGTCGGCCTGCTTCTCTCGCTACATTCCTAACCCACAGTTAGAGATGGCTCAGGCCTTTGCTCGACTCACTCAGTGACATTACCTCTAATAAATAATTATCCCCTACCTGAAGGTTTTTGCCCCCTTATTTTGGCGTACCATACGGTAGACCAAGGCACACTTTCAGGTCTATTTCATGTTGGTGAGTTTTGTGTTGTCCCTATGTGTCATCGTTACTCATGTCGTCCGTAGGGCTCTAGACCATAAATTGGAAGGCCGGGTACCGGCCTGAAGTTATGGGAGGAGCCCGGAGGGTATTTAAGCAGCCCAAAGGCCGCCGGTCTTTGTCGGTTTCCTGTGCGTGATACCCGCCCACCCTCCCCTTTTAAAAGCCTCTTCTAAGTATTCTTACCCCAGACTGAATACTCATTCCACATTATTCCATAACTACCTCTTATCATTCTTTATCTAGGGTATGCCCCCTTATTTTGGCGTACCATACGGTAGACCAAGGCACACTTTCAGGTCTATTTCATGTTGGTGAGTTTTGTGTTGTCCCTATGTGTCATCGTTACTCATGTCGTCCGTAGGGCTCTAGACCATAAATATATATATATATATATATATATATATTCGAACACATTTTGGGATTTTTTTTACTCTCCTTAGAAATATGTCTCTTGTAATCTATTTTAGCTGCCTTGATCACAAAGGCAGCTAAAATAGGTTACAAGAGACATATTTCTAAGGAGAGTAAAAAAAATCCCAAAATGTGTTCGAATATATATATATATATATATATATATATATATATATATATACACCGTATTTATCAGCGTATAACACGCACTTTTTCCCCCTTAAAATCGGGGGAAAGTCGTGGGTGCGTGTTATACGCCGATACCCCCAAAAAAAAGGACAAAAATGGCAAGCACCGCTGAAAAATAGCGAGCGCTGCCGAAAAAACCTGAAGCGCGGCCGAAAAATAACGAAGCGCCCCCGGAAAAAGCCGAGCAGACTCTGCTCGTAGTCCCGCCTCCTTGCGCTCGCTCCGGAAACAGCAGGGAGGCGGGACCGCAAGCTTAGCCGTCCGAGTCGGCTCGGCTTTTTCCGGGGGCGCTTCGGTCTTTTTCGGCCGTGCTTCGGGTTCTTTCGGCGACGCACGCGACAGAGCGTCTCGGCGGCGGGAAATTTAAACCCGCAAAAGACTGAAAATGACGCTGGCAAGCTACAATGGCACTGGGCAAGGCTGCAATGACGCTGGGCAAGCTACAATGACGCTTGGCAAGGCTGCAATGATGCTGGGCAAGGCTGCAATGACGCTGGGCAAGGCTGCAATGACGCTGGGCAAGGCTGCAATGACGCTGGGCAAGGCTGCAAATGACGCTGGGCAAGGCTGCAAATGACGCTGGGCAAGGCTGCAATGACGCTGGGCAAGCTACAGTGACGCTGGGCAAGCTACAATGACGCTGGGCAAGCTGCAATGACGCTGGGCAAGCTGCAATGACGCTGGGCAAGCTGCAAATGACGCTTAAATGTAAGTTGTTTTTTTTTCCTTAAAATGCCCTCCTAAACTTGGGGTGCGTGTTATATGCCGGTGCGTGTTATACGCCGATAAATACGGTATATAGATAAGAAATGATGAAATGAGAGTAGCTATGAAATGATGTGAAATTAGTATTATGTTTGGAGTAAGAATACTTGAGAAATGCCCTAAGAAGGGGAAGGGAGGGTGGGTATCTTGCACAGGAAACCGACAAAGACCGGTGTTGTATCATTAGCCGAAGTGTCCGCTGTGTACTGTGCATGCGCAGTACCCAGGACACCCTGATTACGAAAATTGCCGAGGATGAACGACGCCTGCGCCGTGAGTCCACTTTCAAGCCCCACCATCCAAGTGGACATGGAGTTAGAATATAAAAGAGCCGAGCGCAGCCGTGCCCGAAGCGTGGCGAGCGAAGCGAGCCCACGAGGGGCCCTCTAAGTTTGACTAACCCTATGTCCACTTGGATGGTGGGGGCTTCACCTCGACTCACTGTGCAGGCGCCGTTCATCTTCCGACAATTTCCGAAAATCTTCATGCTCCGTACTGCGCATGCACTTCGGACACCTAGTGACAGCCGGACACTTCGTGATAGAACGCTGGCAGCCTGTGGGCTGGTTAAATACCATCCGGGCTCCTCCCATAATTTCAGGCCACCATACTGGCCTTCTTATTTATGGTTTAGAGCCCTATGGCCGATACGTGTAAAGATGACATACAGGTTAAACACAAACTTACCAACATGAAATGGACCTGAAAGTGTGCCTTGGTCTATCGTAATGTACACCAAAATAAGGGGGCAAAACATTCAGGTAGGGAATAGCTTTATTGATGAGATAAGTCACTGGGTAAGCTTGGGAAATGCCTGGGCCATTTCCACTTGTGGATTAGGTATGTAGCGGGAGAAGCAGGCTGACTTCCCTCTACCTAGCTTCTTGATGATGTGGTCCGGGATGCCTTGCTGGGATGCTGTTGAGGCTGCCCCAATTCGGAACGAATGCCCGGAGTACTGACTGGTGTTTAGGTGTAGGTTGCTAAGGAGAATCCGGGTGTGTTTCATGAACTGGGACGTGTTAAGTGGTTTCACGGGGAAAGGCAGAAGAGGGCTGGTGTCTGGCTGATCGGACAGAAGTGTTAACAGCCGATTTAGTGTGGCGACTGGGCACCAGTTGTTGTGGGTTCTGAAGAGGTGTATGTCTGTTCCTGTACCTAGCTGCTGAGTCTTTGACACAGCCAGGTGTAGGATAAAATAATCTTGGTGGCGGACTAAGTTACTTTTGCGTAACACTGGGCCTGAAGGGTGATTACAGGTAAACTCACTGGGTCGTAGGAACCCGTAGAAGGCCAGGTGTATGGCGGCTTGTAGGACCGTACTGGGGAGAAGACCGAATGGGGAGATGTCCAGGATGGTGGACATGTCCCTGAAGATCTCTCCGGTTATTGGTAGTCGCCTGGGGCCGACTACAGGCTGGCGTTTCTGAATTCCCTCGGAGGACGGCCCGTACTGCATGGAACGAGAATACGGAAGGTCTCGCGGGGTCCTGGAGGGACAGGTAGTGCTGTACACCAGCCAGGTACAGCCGTATGGTATTGTGGGATAATGTCAGGTGAGTGTGACAGTAGGAAATAAAGGCCAGAATCTGTTTAACGCTGGACGGTTCTCGGGGGTGTAAGACAAGAACTTGTTGAATGCCCTCCAGGCTGTCTGATAGGCCTTGCGGGTATTGTGGGAGAGTGATGCGTTGATGACGTTGGTTGCTGTCTGTAGATGCTGAGTTAATCCAGGGTCAGCTGTAAACCAGTCCGGGATAGTGGCCAACCGGGGACTGGCTCTGTGCATCTGTTTGAAGAAGGAAACATAGTTAAAACGGGAAAGCGCATACGCTGCTAGGTGGCGCTTCCCCGGGATGAATGAGCAGTAGATATTAAATTGGTGCTGAAGGGACAGCTGTACCAGCCTACAAAGGAAGGACATGATGGGCCTTTACTTGGACCTGCCTTTGCTGATGATCTCCGTGGTGGCAAGGTTGTCGGTTGTGAATGCTACTGTCTGCCCGGACCAACTGTGGCTCCATCGTGGTGAAGCCAGGTGTCACTAGTGCCTGTGAAGGCCAGGGTGCTGAAAACCATAAATGGCCAAAAATGGCGGCAAACCCTGTGGAAGCCGCCGCATCTGTCACCACCTGTGGTGACAGGGAGGACACTGAGGGAATGAAGAGTGACACGCCGTTCCAGTTGGACAGGAATTCCTCCCACATTGCCAGGTCCGCTACGGCTGCGGAATCAAGTTTGATGACCTGATCTGGATCCTGGGTGTGGGACAGGTATACTAGCAGCCGGGACACGAAAGAGCGGCCTTGGGGGATGATCCTCATCGCAAAGTTCAGCATCCTGAGAACTGAAGTTGCTTCTGAGTACATCCCCCAGCACGAGTGAACTCCCGGAGAACCGTTCTGATGCGATCCAGTTTGTCTGGGGGAAGACTGGCTTGCATTACTCGGGTGTCCAGGTTGACGCCCAGAAACATAATTTTTGTGCTGGGCCGTCAACCTTGTGTTCCACGATGGGGACAATCAAGTTGTTGAAAACGACCCTTAGCTTGTTGAGGTCC
Organism: Lithobates sylvaticus; assembly: GCA_028564925.1. Classification (NCBI taxonomy): domain Eukaryota; kingdom Metazoa; phylum Chordata; class Amphibia; order Anura; family Ranidae; genus Lithobates; species Lithobates sylvaticus. Next base: position 175,787,954 of record CM053028.1, on the reverse strand, counting down.
CCTGGGGTTGTCCCGGGCGGCTCTATCAGCAGGAAGTCGTCCAGGTAGTGGATAACCTCCTGGCACTGTGCTTTGTGCAGGAGGATCCACGTGAGGGTCTTGGCGAATGTGTTAAATAGCCAGGGGCTACTTTTGGACCCGAAGGTCAATTTGGTGGCGAAATAATATGCCTCCTTCCATTTGATGCCATGCCAGCACCAAAGGGAGGGATGTATGGGCAACAACTTGAAGGCATCAGATATGTCTGCCTTGGAAAGCCAGGTGCCTACACCTGTCTTGAGTATGGCTTGGATGGCCATGTCCACTGTGGCGTATTTAAGGGAGAACTCCTCGGAAGGGATAAGAGAGTTGAGACTGGGAACGGAGGAAGAATGAGGCGCTGACAAGTCGTAAATTAGAAGTTTTTTTATTGGAGAACTTTCCTTGTACAAGCCCGATAAGGCTAACCCTCCATGTGTTGAAGGGGGGCTGGATGAAAGGGCCTATCATAAAGTCCCAGTCTAATTCCGTCTGGAGGAGTTGGTCGATGGCTTGTTCATCTGTGGCTGCTGATCGTAGGTTCCTGCACTCATGGGTGGTGTGGGGCAGGGAGATGAGCCCGGTGTGGAACCCGTCTGTGAAGCCTCGGATGAGGTAGACGGCCAGGGATGGAGTGGGATGTGAGGTCAAGTAGATGCCGAGCCATACAACATTGACCCGGCTTAGTCATGCCTTCCTCTGCTTGACCTCACATAGGAGCCTGGGGTGCGCCCTCTGGCATAGGGTACATACATGTAGTAAACGGCACTGGCTAAAGTTGCAGGAGCCATAATTATAGTTGTTGCAAATTTCTGCTCCCCCGGCTGTCCGAACTAGTCGAGCTAGTCTATCCATCTTCGGCCCTTGTGCAGGGGCTTGCTGACCCTGACCCGTGCTAGTAGTGGCCGTGTTGTCTACCTGGTGGACGGGGGCTGCGCTAGCACACCAGACATCGGTGTGGGTCGCTGACTGGCATATGGCGCACAGTGGTGACTGTAGGCCCGCAAAGTGCCAGCAGAACAGCTCCGTGTCCACGATGCTCCAGTCCGTAGATGTATGGAACTGGAGGAACCTCGCTGCGGCTTTGGCCGAGAAGGAGCGGTGATAGTCGTAGAACGCAGAGCCACCGTATTTGTAGCCTAGGTCTACGACTATATGGAGGTAGAGGTCCAGCTCCTCCCGTCTGCTGGGGGAGGCTGAACACACCACATCCCTGAGCATACCGAATGCCAAAGTTAACTCTGGCACAGAGAGTTTCCTGTTAAGCCTGGGGTCTTTGGCCTTCAGGATAACTGAGACGTCCCCCCAGGTTTACGCCTTGTTCTCTGCCAGGTCATGCACCAAGATCAAGAGTGAGGCCAGGTTGACATCCTTGCCCTCTAAGATGTCCTTCCTCACGTTGGGTGGTATCAGGTGGGAGGGGTGTATGACCGGACTGCACACTGCAATACCTGTGGAAGGTGTACTGGCGGCTTGGACTACGGCAGGGTCAGGGGTTGCGACGGCCGGGCTGGTCTCCAAGAGTGTCACCCTGTTCTGTACCTCGACGACTGAAGAGGACAGGGATGACACAAGGGTGTGCAGCTGAGCGATGGCAGCCGAGATTGAATCCAGGGACGCCTGTTGGGTGCTAGATCCTGCCTCGGCAGGTGGAGGAAAGAGGAGCCTGAACAGCTCAGCCTTCCTGGCTGTGGTAGGAAAGGGCACCTCTCTACGCCTCAGCTCTGCTGTCAGTCTGGGGATAGTCCATGCGCTAAGAGACTGGACGCTGCCACTCTCTGAGACTGGATCGGGTGACAGGGGGGCGGTAAAGTCTTCACTGCCGGCTGAAGACATGATGTGGCTTTCAAGTTGGTGCAGGTGGACCTACTGAATCCGACTGACCTGAAGAAAATGCGAGAGAAAAACACTCGTTTGAGAGTTGTTTTGCTATTGTCTTGTGGACTGGTTCAGAATTTGATGGTAACAACAGGCGTCAGTGACTTGGAGTTTTGAAATGAAATGAAATGGAATGAAATGACAGACAACAATACAAATGAAATGAAATTACATGTTGCCTTTGATGAAATGAAACTCCCATGACAGAGGCCTGGCCCCGTCGTACTGCATTGCGAGTGACTGCCAACCGGACTCTGGAGCATGTACTGAAATGAGACAACGGTGAAATGAGGCCCAATACCTGGGGCACACCGGGACGAATTGATAACAACGTAGATGCCACGGAATTCGAGTCAGAGCCCAATAACATGAGGTGAAATGATTGAACTCCCATGACAGAGCCTGAATCGCCATGCCACTTGTTTAGCGACCGAGCACGATCGGACTCTGGAGCATGTACTGAAATGAGGCAGTCCTGGGCACGCCAAGACTAATTAGTACGGGGATATGACTAATTTGTGTCGGAACGTGGTAAGGTGACACAGAAATGATATACCATGACAAAGAGGAGAATCAACACGACCGGACCTTCGACGAGATTCTGTCTCTGGCGCATGTATTGAAATGAGGCCGAGCAGCTGGGCGCACTGGATCGAATTGGTCGGTGCATCTTTTCGGATGCGACTAGATTCGAATCGGAACGTAATAAGTGACAAGGCGATGCAATGACAAAGGCTAGAATCAACGACTGAGGCTAGTACCGACAAGTGATTCTGTCTCTGGCGCATGTACTGAAATGAGGCCGAACAGCTGGGCGCAATGGATCGAATCAGTCGGTGCATCTTTGTGGATGCGACTAGATTCCAACCGGAACGTAATAAGTGACAAGGCGATGCCATGACAAAGACTAGAATCAACGACTGAGGCTAGTACCGACAAGCGACTCTGTCTCTGGAGCATGTACTGAAATGAGGCCGAGCAGCTGGGCGAATCGGAGCGAATCGCTGCATCTTGGATGCGACTGGATTCGAATCGGAACGTAATATGTGACAGATACCATGACAAAGACTAGAATCAAAGCCTGCATCTGTAACCAATAGTGAGTCTGTCTCTGGAGCATGTATTGAAATGAGGGCACACCGGAGTGAATCAGTGCATGGGAGATGCAACGAGATTCGGATCAGAGCACAGCTGGTGACAGAAATGAATGAAATGATTAGAAACGATTTCAAAATGATTGACATGACATAAATGATTTGTGACAGAAATGATTCGTGGACAGAAATGATCCGGAGTGACAGAAATGATTCGGAGTGTTTCCGGATGGGTTCGAAGTGACTCGCCAATGTTTTCTAAACGATTCAGAAAAAGATTGTGCGATTCGAACAGGTGAAATGTTATGAAATGAGTGGCATGTGCGGCATCAGGAGGAGTGTCATGAGCGAACGACTACAAGCCGTCTGTGACACCTGGTGGCGTCCGTAGTATGGTGGCGTATACGTGCGGGTGAAATGTTTGAATGATTCGTGACATTGTGAGTGATTCGTGAGTTAGTGCAGGTATCACAGTTTAGTGACATAACAGTGGTGCATAGAAATGAAATCGGGAGCTGAAGCCCTACCTGTGACAGCCGAACCAGACGCGTTGTACTGAACCTGCGACTTGATAACACGAGTGCGACACGACACGAACGACAACGACTCACGGACACGAAACAGATAACTTGCAACACGACTGACGGAGACGGGACTAACGAACATGGGAACTCACGAACAGGAACTCACAAACGCTCGAATAGTCGGCCCTTAGATGTCTGACGTAACAGATATCTCGCACAGGAAACCGACAAAGACCGGCAGCCTGTGGGCTGGTTAAATAGCCTCCAGGCTCCTCCCATAATTTCAGGCCACCATACTGGCCTTCTTTTTATATATATATATATATATATATATATATATATATATATAGTAAAAAGGCTAGATCAGAACACATTGGACCCATATAAGATGATGTCTCAGTGAGAAGGCAATGATATTAGATGCATTCATTCTTCTCCTCAGTTTATATGATGGAAAAAGGATAGGTATATTAAACAAGATAGTAATGTTAATAATATTTCATTTAATGTATCCTTGTGACTGACAGAAACCAGTGTTCAAAAAAGATTAGAAAAACTTAATGTAAACAAATCACCATGACCAGATGGCTTACAGCCTAGAGTTCTCCAAGAACTTAGCCACTGTTTAATTTTAAGGACAGTTTACTGGAATGGTGCCAACTGATTGGAGAAAAGTAAACGGGGTACCAATATTCCAATAAGGGCCAGGATATCAATAGAATGTAAACTACTAGAAGGACCCATATTCAAGAAATTGCTGATGAAAAATAGTATCTATCATTATTAGTAACCAATGAAGAATTGTTCTTGCCAGACCAACCTTTTAACATTCTATGAGGAGGTAAGCTCTAATTTGGATAGAGGAAGGCTTGTGGATGTAGTGTATTTGGATCTTGCTAAGGAATTTAATACAGTGTCCCATAAACACTGAATTTACAAATGAAGGTTTATTGGCATAGATGATATTGTAAGTATTTGGATCGGAAATGGTTGCAGGAGCCATATCCAGAGGGTATTGATTATTAAGGTGTACTGGCGGCTTGGACTACGGCAGGGTCAGGGGTTGCGACGGCCGGGCTGGTCTCCAAGAGTGTCACCCTGTTCTGTACCTCGATGACTGAAGAGGACAGGGATGACACAAGGGTGTGCAGCTGAGCGATGGCAGCCGAGATTAAATCCAGGGACGCCTGTTGGGTGCTAGATCCTGCCTCGGCAGGTGGAGGAAAGAGGAGCCTGAACAGCTCAGCCTTCCTGGCTGTGGTAGGAAAGGGCACCTCTCTACGCCTCAGCTCTGCTGTCAGTCTGGGGATAGTCCATGCGCTAAGAGACTGGACGCTGCCACTCTCTGAGACTGGAGCGGGTGACAGGGGGGCGGTAAAGTCTTCACTGCCGGCTGAAGACATGATGTGGCTTTCAAGTTGGTGCAGGTGGACCTACTGAATCCGACTGACCTGAAGAAAATGCGAGAGAAAAACACTCGTTTGAGAGTTGTTTTGCTATTGTCTTGTGGACTGGTTCAGAATTTGATGGTAACAACAGGCGTCAGTGACTTGGAGTTTTGAAATGAAATGAAATGGAATGAAATGACAGACAACAATACAAATGAAATGAAATTACATGTTGCCTTTGATGAAATGAAACTCCCATGACAGAGGCCTGGCCCGGTTGTACTGCATTGCGAGTGACTGCCAACCGGACTCTGGAGCATGTACTGAAATGAGACAACGGTGAAATGAGGCCCAATACCTGGGGCACACCGGGACGAATTGATAACAACGTAGATGCCACGGAATTCGAGTCAGAGCCCAATAACATGAGGTGAAATGATTGAACTCCCATGACAGAGCCTGAATCGCCATGCCACTTGTTTAGCGACTGAGCACGATTGGACTCTGGAGCATGTACTGAAATGAGGCAGTCCTGGGCACGCCAAGACTAATTAGTACGGGGATATGACTAATTTGTGTCGGAACGTGGTAAGGTGACACAGAAATGATATACCATGACAAAGAGGAGAATCAACACGACCGGACCTTCGACGAGATTCTGTCTCTGGCGCATGTATTGAAATGAGGCCGAGCAGCTGGGCGCACTGGATCGAATTGGTCGGTGCATCTTTTCGGATGCGACTAGATTCGAATCGGAACGTAATAAGTGACAAGGCGATGCAATGACAAAGGCTAGAATCAACGACTGAGGCTAGTACCGACAAGTGATTCTGTCTCTGGCGCATGTACTGAAATGAGTCCGAACAGCTGGGCGCACCGGATCGAATCGGTCGGTGCATCTTTGTGGATGCGACTAGATTCCAACCGGAACGTAATAAGTGACAAGGCGATGCCATGACAAAGACTAGAATCAACGACTGAGGCTAGTACCGACAAGCGACTCTGTCTCTGGAGCATGTACTGAAATGAGGCCGAGCAGCTGGGCGAATCGGAGCGAATCGCTGCATCTTGGATGCGACTGGATTCGAATCGGAACGTAATATGTGACAGATACCATGACAAAGACTAGAATCAAAGCCTGCATCTGTAACCAATAGTGAGTCTGTCTCTGGAGCATGTATTGAAATGAGGGCACACCGGAGCGAATCAGTGCATGGGAGATGCAACGAGATTCGGATCGGAGCACAGCTGGTGACAGAAATGAATGAAATGATTAGAAACGATTTCGAAATGATTGACATGACATAAATGATTTGTGACAGAAATGATTCGTGGACAGAAATGATCCGGAGTGACAGAAATGATTCGGAGTGTTTCCAGATGGGTTCGAAGTGACTCGCCAATGTTTTCTAAACGATTCAGAAAAAGATTGTGCGATTCGAACAGGTGAAATGTTATGAAATGAGTGGCATGTGCGGCATCAGGAGGAGTGTCATGAGCGAACGACTACAAGCCGTCTGTGACACCTGGTGGCGTCCGTAGTATGGTGGCGTATACATGTGGGTGAAATGTTTGAATGATTCGTGACATTGTGAGTGATTCGTGAGTTAGTGCAGGTATCACAGTTTAGTGACATAACAGTGGTGCATAGAAATGAAATCGGGAGCCGAAGCCCTACCTGTGACAGCCGAACCAGACGCGTTGTACTGAACCTGCAAAATGATAACACGAGTGCGACACGACACGAACGACAACGACTCACGGACACGAAACAGATAACTTGCAACACGACTGACGGAGACGGGACTAACGAACACGGGAACTCACGAACAGGAACTCACAAACGCTCGAATAGTCGGCCCTTAGATGTCTGACGTAACAGATATCTCTGACAGGAAACCGACAAAGACCGGCAGCCTGTGGGCTGGTTAAATACCCTCCAGGCTCCTCCCATAATTTCAGGCCACCATACTGGCCTTCTTTTTTATATATATATATATATATATATATATATATATATATATATATATATATATATAGTAAAAAGGCTAGATCAGAACACATTGGACCCATATAAGATGATGTCTCAGTGAGAAGGCAATGATATTAGATGCATTCATTCTTCTCCTCAGTTTATATGATGGAAAAAGGATAGGTATATTAAACAAGATAGTAATGTTAATAATATTTCATTTAACCACTTCCCGACCGCCCCATGTACATATACGTCGGCAGAATGGCACGTACAGGCAGAACCACGTACCTGTACGTGCCATTCTTCAGGCGCGTGGGGGGTCCGATCGGACCCCCCCCGGCCGGCGGGGACGGTCGGGATCGCTTCAGGAGCGATCCGGGATGAGGGGACGGCCAGTGGTTTCTGGCCACCCCCTCGCGATCGCTCCTGGCCAATCAGATGCTTCCTCTGTCTGTGTCAATCAAAACACAGGCAGAGGAAGTGATGTCACGCTCGGTGCGCCGGTCTATGTGACCGGAACGCCGAGCTGTCAACACACACAGGTTAGTGCACCAACAGTACACTGACACCAGTACACATAGGCACACAAAACACCCCCCTGTCACCCCCAGATCACCCCCCAGATCACCCCCTCCCCCCCCAGTCACAGTGTCACTAATTGCAGTGATCATTTTTTTACTGATCACTGCATTTAGTGTCAGTGTGACTGTAATAACTGTCAGTGCAGTTAGTTTTAGGTCCAAGGTAGCCCCCTACCCCCCCCTAATAAAGGTTTAACCCCTTGATTGCCCCCCAGGTAACCCTTTCACCCCCTTTTGCCAGTGTCACTAAGCGATCGTTTTTCTGATCGCTGTATTAGTGTCACTGCTGTCGCTAGGTAACCATTTTTTTTTTTTAGGTAACCGCCATGTTTATATAGGTTCATAAATAGGTTTATAGGTCAGGTACCCCCATATTACAACCTAAATAAAGGTTTTAACCCCTTGATTGCCCCTAGAGTTAACCCTTTCACCAGTGATCACTGTATAACTGTCACTGGTGACGCTGGTTAGCCAGTTAGTTATTTTGTTATTTAGGTTCCCCGTCAGGTTTTTATATAGCGTCAGGTACCCCCATATATTACCTAATAAAGGTTTTAACCCCCTGATTGCCCCTAGTTAACCCTTTCACCCCCTTTTGCCAGTGTCACTAAGCGATCGTTTTTCTGATCGCTGCATTAGTGTCGCTAGGTAACCATTTTTTTTTTTTTTAGGTAACCGCCATGTTTATATAGGTTCATAAATAGGTTTATAGGTCAGGTACCCCCATATTACAACCTAAATAAAGGTTTTAACCCCCTGATTGCCCCTAGAGTTAACCCTTTCACCAGTGATCACTGTATAACTGTCACTGGTGACGCTGGTTAGCCAGTTAGTTATTTCGTTATTTAGGTTCCCCGTCAGGTTTTTATTTAGCGTCAGGTACCCCCATATATTACCTAATAAAGGTTTTAACCCCCTGATTGCCCCTAGTTAACCCTTTCACCCCCTTTTGCCAGTGTCACTAAGCGATCGTTTTTCTGATCGCTGCATTAGTGTCGCTAGGTAACCAGTTTTTTTTTTGTATTACTGTTACGGGTGACGCTGGTTAGTTAGCTTGTTTTTTATACTGTCAGGGCACCCGCCATTTATTACCCAATAACGGTTTAACCCCCTGATCGCCCGGCGGGTGATATCAATTAGGTTTTAGGGTCAAATAAGGTCTGCGTCGCCCCAGGTTAGTGCCAGTACCGCAAACACCCACGCACAAAGCATACACCTCCCTTAGTGGCACAGTATCTGAACAGATCAATATCTGATCTGATCAGATCTATACTAGCGTCCCAGCAGTTTAGGGTTCCAAAAAAAAAACGCATTGTTAGCGGGATCAGCCCAGATACCTGCTAGCACCTGCGTTTTCCCCCTCCGCCCAGCCCAGCCCACCCAAGTGCAGTATCGATCGATCACTGTCACTTACAAAACACTAAGCACACATAACTGCAGCGTTCGCAGAGTCAGGCCTGATCCCTGCGATCGCTAACATTTTTTTTGTGGTAGCGTTTTGATTCAGTCGCTTCAGTCAGGAGCTTTTTTACCTGTGAATCTCAAAAAAAAAAAAAAAAAAAAATAGTTGTCGTTTTATTGTTCTCTCTCTCACTCTATTCTCTCTCTATTGTTGCTCTTTTTTTACTCCATTCTATTCTGCAATGTTTTATTATGTTTTATCATGTTTTATCATGCTTGCTTTTCAGGTATGTAATTTTGTTTACTGTGTTTTAGTGTTAAGCATTTTTTTGTTTTCAGGTGCGCCATTCAGTTGCAACGCGGATTTATTTATCTTGACAGCAACAGCGTTTGCTCCCACGATACATAAAGCCGCGACTCCAACGCTGTAGGAGGTGATTTCACCACCACAGTTAAAAAAAAGAGCATATATGCCGAAGCATGGGGGCAGCAGGGGGGGGGAGGAGCGATTGGCTCCTAATGCCACGTACATACGGTCGAAATTCCGACCGTGTGTACACGGCATAACTTTTGCGGGAGGATGCCCCCATGCATCGGCATATATAAATGGTGCATGTATGCCCATCATTAGAAGTGGGTGGATGAAGGGAGGTATTCTAATGGTGGGCATACCCACCAATCAATCTCTTTTTTTCGTTCAGCCAAGAGGCTGCATGAAAAAAAAAAGATTACAATATATGTCCAGTATGTTGCTGGACTTTGAATGGTTATACCAGAATGATGCCTGCAGGTTTAGGTATCATCTTGGTATCATTCTTTTCAGCCAGTGATCGGCTTTCATGTAAAAGCAATTCTAGCGGGTAATTAGCCTCTAGACTGCTTTTACAAGCAGTGGGAGGGAATGTCCCCCCTCCCGGATATAAACCGCGCCATTGGGAAATTGGGAAAGCATTTTATCACACCAATCTTGGTGTGGTCAGATGCTTTGAGGGCAGAGGAAAGATCTAGGGTCTAATAGACCCCAATTTTTTCAAAAAAAGAGTACCTGTCACTGCCTATTGCTATCATAGGGGATATTTACATTCCCTGAGATAACAATAAAAATCATAACAAAGAAAAAAAATGGAAGGAACAGTTTAAAAATAAAATAAAAAAGCTAAATAAATAAAAAAAAAACAAAAAAAAAAAAAAAAAGCACCCCTGCCCCCCCTTCTCTTGCGCAAAGGCGTACACAAGCGTTGGTCTGGCGTCATATGTAAACAGCAATTGCACCATGCATGTGAGGTATCACCGCGAAGGTCAGATCGAGGGCAGTAATTTTAGCAGTAGACCTCCTCCGTGAATCTAATGTGGTATCATGTAAAGGCTTTTAAAGGCTTTTAAAAATGTATGTAGTTTGTCGCCACTGCGTGTTTGTGCGCAATTTTAAAGCATGTCGTGTTTGGTATCCATGTACTCGGCCTAAGATCATATTTTTTATTTCATAAAAAATTTGAGCAATATAGTGTGTTTTAGTGCATTAAAATAAAAAAAAGTGTATTTTTTCCACAAAAAATGCGTTTGAAAAATCGCTGCGCAAATGCTGTGTGGAAAAAAAAAATGCAACACCCACCATTTTAATCTGTAGGGCCTTTGCTTTAACATTATATATAGTGTTTGGGGGTTCAACGTAATTTTCTTGCAAAAAAAAAAATATGTTTTCATGTAAACAAAAAGTGTCAGAAAGGGCTTTGTCTACAAGTGGTTAGAAGAGTGGGTGACGTGTGACATAGGCTTCTAAATGTTGTGCATAAAATGCCAGGACAGTTCAAACCCCCCCCAAATGACCCCATTTTGGAAAGTAGACACCCCAAGCTATTTGATGAGAGCAATGTTGAGCCCATTAAATATTTTTTTTTTTGTCCCAAGAGATTGAATAATGAAAAAAAAAAATATATATATATTTTTTTTACAAAAAGTTGTCACTAAATGATATATTGCTCAAACATGTCATGGGCATATGTGGAAATACACCCCAAAATACATTCTGTTGCTTCTCCTGAGTACGGGGATACCACATGTGTGGGACTTTTTGGGAGCCTAGCTGCGTACGGAACCCCAAAAACCAATCACCGCCTTCAGGCTTTCTAAGGGTGTAATTTTTTTATTTCACTTCTCACTGCCAATCACAGTTTCGGAGGCCATGGAATGCCCAGATGGCATAAAACCCCCCAAAATGACCCCATTTTGGAAAGTAGACACCCCAAGCTATTTGCTGAGAGGTATGGTGAGTATTTTGCAGATCTCGCTTTTTGTCACAAAGTTTTGAAAATTGAAAAAAAGAAAAAAAAATATTTTTTTTCTTTACTTTCTTCATTTTCAAAAACAAATGAGAGCTGTAAAATACTCACCATGCCTCTCAACAAATAGCTTGGGGTGTCTACTTTCCAAAATGGGGTCATTTGGGGGGTTTTGTGCTATTTTGGCATTTTATGGCCTTCGAAACGGTGATAGGTAGTGAGGAGTGAAATCAAAAATTTGCACCCTTAGAAATCCTGCTTGGGTTTCGGGGCCCCGTACGCGGCTAGGCTCCCAAAAAGTCCCACACATGTGGTATCCCCATACTCAGGAGAAGCAGCAAAATGTATTTTGCGGTGCAATTCCACATATAACTATGGCATGTGTGAGCAATATATCATTTAGTGACAACTTTTTGAAAAAAAAAAAAAATCTTTTTTATTTTTGTCTTTATTCAATCACTTGGGACTAAAAAAAAAAAAAATATTCAATGGGCTCAACATGCCTCTCAGCAAATAGCTTGGGGTGTCTACTTTCCAAAATGGGGTCATTTGGGGGGGTTTTGTACTTCTCTGCCATTTTAGCACCTCAAGAAATGAAATAGGCAGTCATAAATTAAAAGCGGTGTAAATTCCAGAAAATGTACTCTAGTTTGTAGACGCTATAACTTTTGCGCAAACCAATAAATATACGCTTATTGGCATTTTTTTTACTAAAGACATGTGGCTGAATACATTTTGGCCCAAATGTTTGACTAAAATTGAGTTTATTCGATTTTTTTTATAACAAAAAGTAGAAAATCTCTTTTTTTTTCAAAATTTTCGCTCTTTTTTTCTGTTTATATCGCAAAAAATAAAAATCACAGAGGCAATCAAATACCATCAAAAGAAAGCTCTATTTGTGGGAAGAAAAGGACGCAAATTTCGTTTGGTTACAAAATTGCATGACCGCGCAATTACCAGTTAAAGTAGTGCAGTGCGAAATTGAAAAAAGACCTCTGGTCCTTTGGCTGCCAAATGGTCCGGGGCTGAAGTGGTTAATGTATCCTTGTGACTGACAGAAACCAGTGTTCAAAAAAGATTAGAAAAACTTAATGTAAACAAATCACCATGACCAGATGGCTTACAGCCTAGAGTTCTCCAAGAACTTAGCCACTGTTTAATTTTAAGGACAGTTTACTGGAATGGTGCCAACTGATTGGAGAAAAGCAAACGGAGTACCAATATTCCAATAAGGGCCAGGATATCAATAGAATGTAAACTACTAGAAGGACCCATATTCAAGAAATTGCTGATGAAAAATAGTATCTATCATTATTAGTAACCAATGAAGAATTGTTCTTGCCAGACCAACCTTTTAACATTCTATGAGGAGGTAAGCTCTAATTTGGATAGAGGAAGGCTTGTGGATGTAGTGTATTTGGATCTTGCTAAGGAATTTAATACAGTGTCCCATAAACACTGAATTTACAAATGAAGGTTTATTGGCATAGATGATATTGTAAGTATTTGGATCGGAAATGGTTGCAGGAGCCATATCCAGAGGGTATTGATTATTAAACCCAGCGTTGCAGCAGCTCTATCCACTCTCTCTATCTCTCTCTCCTCACTGAATATGGAGACAGCAGAGAGATTCATTGCTTGTGTCAATCACAGCCTGTGTGGAGGGAGCAGTGGGTGGGGCCAGAGCACAGTGAGTGCCCCCACAGTGTGCATTAAATGTGTAGGCTGATAATACTCACAAGTTGCTGAAATGGTTCTCTCTCCTCTCACACAGACAATTTCTATAAGAAGAGAGAGGACCAATCTTTACTTTCTCTCTCTATGTTTACAAATGTGATTGCTGTGATTGTAAACAATGATTACCTGGTATAGGACTAAAAGAAATAACACCATGAGTAGGGATGGGCCGAACACCCCCGGGTTCGGTTCGCACCAGAACCTTCGAACGGACCGAAATTTTCGTGCGAATTTTTGAACCCTATTCGTTACAATGGACGCGAACGATCGAAATCAAAAGTGCTAATTATATCGGCCAATATGCATGTTAATGTCATAAAACAGGTTTGGGGACCCGGGTCCTGCCCCGGGGGACATATATCAATGCAAAAAGAACTTTTAAAAACTGAAGTTTTTTCGGGAGCAGTCATTTTAATGATGCATAAAGTGAAAAAAAAAAGTGAAATATTTAAATATGGTACCTGGGGGGTGTCTAAAATATGCCTGTGAAGTGGCATGTGTTTCCCGTGCTTAGAACTGTCCCTGCACAAAATGACATTTGTAAAGGAAAAAAAGAAGCCATTTAAAACCGCTTGCGGCTTTAATGTCATGTCTTGTCCTGGCAATATGGCTGAAAATCCTTGAGAATAAATGGCATGGCTCTATTTTCTGAGAACATAGGGAGGGGTTATCACCCTGTAACATTTGTTTTGCTGTCTGTGCACCTGTTCAGAACATTTCACCTCACTTTCTGTCCCAATGACAAAGATTTTCGAAAAGTGTGGTTTTTATTGAAACAAGGATTGGTGATAAAGCATCAGTAGAGAGGAGATACCTTTTTCCCAAATTAAATGTAACAGGATAGAATTTCCCTTCCTAGGGGTAGATTTCCTCTCACTTCCTGTTTTCTCCTTCCGTTTGCAAGTAGGAGTCGTTTGTAAGTGGGATGTTTGAAAGTAGGGGCCTGCCGTATATACTCTGCAGAAATTTGCCCCATTAGATGTTGGTGTAGCCACAACACTGTAAGCCCTCACAGTTACTCTTGGTGGGCGCAGGAATTGGCCCTGCTGTGAATTATTAGATCAAGATTTGTAATTGCATGCACCTGTTGAACAGGGCAGAAAAATTGGGCCTTTGGTGGTGGTGGTGGACGGTGTTGCCACAAGACTGTAAGCCCTCACAGTTACTCTTGGTGGGCACAGGAATTGGCCCTGCTGAGAATTATTAGATCAAGATTTGTATTTACACGCCCCTGTTTAACAGGGGCTGAAAAATTGTGCCTTAGGCACTGGTGCTGGTGCCACAACACTGCAACCCCTCACAGATACTGTACTCTGAGCACAGCAATAATACCTGTTGCAAAGCATTGCATAAAAATTGTAATTACACGCCCCTGTTAAACAGGGGCTGAAAAATTGTGCCTTAGGCACTGGTGCTGGTGCCACAACACTGCAACCCCTCATAGATACTGTACTTGGTGCACAGCAGTCAGACCTGTTGCGAAGCATTGCTTAAAAAATTGTAATTACATGCCCCTGTTAAACAGGGGCTGAAAAATTGGGCCTTAGGCACTGGTGCTGGTGCCACAACACTGCAACCCCTCACAGATACTGTACTCTGAGCACAGCAATGATACCTGTTGCAAAGCATTGCATAAAAAAAGGAAATCACACACCCCTGTTAAACAGGGGCTGAAAAATTGGGCCTTAGGCACTGGTGCCACAACAGACAACACTGCAACCCCTCACAGATACTGTACTTGGAGCACAGCAGTCAGACCTGTTGCGAAGCATTGCTTAAAAAATTGTAATTACACGCCCCTGTTAAACAGGGGCTGAAAAATTGGTCCTTAGCCACTGGTGTGGTGGCACCCAGAAACAAAAATGCTCTTCCATCAAGGAATGGATCATTGAGGAGGAGGAAGAGGATAGTCAGTGAACATAACAGGCGGCACATGTCCAACGAGGCAGGATGCCCTCCGGAGGCCAGCTAGAGGCCAGCACACCAACTGAATCGCACCGCAGAGCTCCGCTCTGCCTACCTAGACGTTTTTAGTAAACAAGGGGCAGATGTGCTGCCGCCCCACAGGCCTTATGACTGCCCCATTGAGCTGCTCCCCGGGGAAGGAAAGGGTTCATCCGTCCTTCCACATCCCCAGCCGGTGCAGGAATAGTCTTTGTGGAAAAGAAGGACCACTCCCTCAGACCCTGCGTGGACTACCGTGCACTGAATAATGTCACTATAAAGAATCGCTACCCTCTACCCTTGGTCCCAGAACTGTTCCAAAGGCTGGGGACCGCCTCCATATTCTCCAAGTTGGATCTTCGTGGGGCATACAACTTGGTCCGTATCAAGGATGGGGACGAGTGGAAGACGGCTTTCCGGTCTCGATTCGGGCACATCGAGTACCTGGTGATGCCCTTTGGACTCTGTAATGCCCCTGCTACTTTTCATTTTTTTATTAATGACGTGCTCTGGGACTTTTTAGATGTATTTGCCGTTTACAAAAGAAAGGAACAAGAGAGGGTTTAGCCAACCTGACGGACTATCGTGGTACCTGAACAAAGTCGGATATTAAATACTGTGTAATTTCTTAAAAAGTTTTTTTATTATAACAAAATAGAAAAATGGTGTATATAAACATTAAAAAGGAAACATTCATTGAATATATAGCATGCATACAGACATGGTAAGTTACATTGGTCTTTCAGATTTGCTGGTTACAGGATGGTTGACATCAGAACCAACGAGCAGCAATTCTAATATCTGTGATATATTCTAAGAAAGAAAAATGAAAATTACTTGTAAGTGAACCATCGGGTATTCTCGAATGTATCCCGTAGTGTATTTGATCATGGTCTATTGCCCAGGTAAGTAATATATAGATAAATATATACCTTTATGGTTTGTCTTCCTGATTGAAGATATCCACCCAAATGGTGGAGATAAAACTTAATATTGTCACCTGGGGGTGAAAAACCAAATTTTAATTGCTGGAAAGATTAAATCTTATGGGGATCATAGCACTATCTGGAAAAGAAAAAGATAAAGGGGGGGGGGGAGAAAAAAAAAGGGATTAAGAGGGGGGGGGGAAGCAGTCCACATAGTGGACGGGCTCATATACAACTGCAGTAGGAGTAGTTTAATACTCACATCTGGTAAATTGATATGATTATAAGATGAAGTGGTCTGTCGTACGTCTCAGTGGGGCTGGTCAAGATGGAAATGATGGACAGGCATTCCCCGCCTAAGGGCAACGAGTATAACAATGTATTTGGCGAGGGTCCTATTTAGGATAAGTTTCTAATAATTCAATTTTAATTGTGTCCTACCTGGTAGAGCCTTGAAAAAATTCCTTAGCCAAAAATAACACAGCCTAGATCCATGTTGGAAACATCCTTTACAAGGAGACACTTGTGTGGGGTTCTAATAGAGAAGGAGGTGACAACAGATTTTTCCTATAGTAATAGAGATTTTAGGGTAATCAGCCTTTTGAATAAAATGAAAAACGAGCCAAATTTAATAGGGGCAGATACAGCCACCCCTAGAATGTACCTGAGGGTGTATGTCACAAGCTTCCCAGCCTGGGAAGGGCGGCCTGGAGACTGTGGGAGAAATCCCACTAGCTGGAAAATCCAGCAAGTAATCTACAAAAACAGATAAGTAGATAAGGGGATATCCAATAAAAATAATAATATGAATATGTCAGATTGCCCCTAAATGGTCCATTGGTATGACTCACCAAGGGCCACTTGAGGGGATAGAGATAATAATGTAACATATTCAAATATCAATATCTACCTCAATCTAAGAGAATACTTTGAACCAGCTTCCCAGCACTTCATCTGCAGTGTTAGTACTGCAGGAGTGCTGGTTATATAGTAGGGGTTGCCGCCACAAGAGGGCGGATGGTGATTAGAGATATATGTAACAGCTGGCTATATGCATGTGTGACTAAGCCCAGAATCACTGGGCATGCGCAAGCTAGTGGCCGATCCCGCCCATAGCAGGGATGTAGCGGTTGGCTGGGTATATGTGTAACTAAGCCCAGACCCATGGGCATGCGCCAGCTGGTGGCCGGCCCCACCCACGGCGGGGAGTGGTCCATCGCGCCAATATGCGCGTGTATCCTCCAGCAGGTGCCATTGCACCTGCGCAGTTTATCGACGTAGATAACGTCTCACATGGAGACTCAATAGGCTTTGACGTGCCGTCTAGAATAATCTTGCACATGCGCAGCTTCGGAATAGTGGCGTCGCCAGCGTCTCACCATGGAGACTCCATACCATGTAGCGCGCTGTCAATAATAATTTAGCGCATGCGCAGAGAGAAGAGTTACGGACTTAAACTACAGATAGGGTAGCAAAGCCCATAGATAGACATGGATTGTTAGAAAGATTAGTAACGCGATAATTATGGCTAAATAGCCAGGCCATCGGGAGCTGACCACATATCTACATATGTCCAAGATGCTAACCTTAAGTTAGTTATTTTGGACTAGTAAAGCCAAATATCAATCAAGTGGACATTGTAACAAATAATCACAATTAGGACGACCTTATGGTATTATATAGGAGGTCCAGGGTAAAGAGATAGTACCTAGGAAGTCCAGGATAAAACAGATAGTGCCTACCACAGGAATAAATGGATTTTCAATTAAACAAAACGAAAAAGGACAAACAAAAAGGGGAGAGAAAACATAGGAATGGGGAAAACTCAGAGAATGCTAGAAATATAGAGAGGCAGGATGTGGGAAAAAGCTCCCTCCGAACCCTCCACCGCAGCGCCAGCCACCATGGGAGGGTGGGGCAAGATGATAATCGCCCAACAGGCCCTCCCGATCTTGTCCACGCCAGAGGGGGCTAAAACACATCCTAGCCCCCCCATACATAAGATTTCCATCCGATTAAATGTATAGTTAAAAATAATGTAATCATATCAGGACAAGATAGATGGGAGATTACCTACGGTTCACTTTTTGCAATTTTCTCACATGTCCTGTATTTAAAGCATATACATATTCAAATACAAATCAAAATAAAACTAATATATATATAAATATATAAACATAACCATAGTGGTTACATGTGCTTTATTATTGTCAACAAAAACATATCATGTTCACAGACTAGGAAAGAACATATTTCATTCTACCCCTACTGTAGCCCATCCTATTGGTTCGTAATTGGATAGAAAGACGGGGGGAAGGTTATGGCTAAGGCTATATCTTGATTCATTAGTCCGTCATAGAAAGGGACGGAAACTTAATGAACGCCTTTGTGGCGTTTAATTTAAAAATCCATCTGGCTTCTCGCTGTAGCAGTTTACGATCAATGTTTCCCCCTCTGGGGTCCTCTTTTATTCTCTCTAAGGCCGTAAAGCAGACCATGGATGTGTCGTTCTTGTGATAGAGTGCTACATGCCTTCCTATGGGAGTGTAAAGTAGGTTTTTCCTAATGTAGTAAATACGGTCATATATTCTCCTCCAAAAGTTTCTAAAGGTCTTCCCTATATAAAATGCTCCGCATCTACAGAAGGCAATGTATACTATTCCTTTGGTCTGACACGTAGCTGAAAATTTGATATTGTGCGTGTCCCCGTTAGGGAGTAAAAAAGAGGAGCCCTCCAATACCCAATCACAGTAATCGCAATCATGACATCTAAACATTCCTACAGGGGCAGTTTCTTGTTCTAAATATCCCTGAAAGTGAGTATGAACCAATCGGTCCTTTAGTGACTGGCATTTCTTGTAAGTGATTTGGGGAACGTCCCCAATATATTTACTTACAATTCTGTCTCCTGTTAGTAAATGCCAATGTTTACCAATGATGTTACGAATGTCTTCATGGTTATTTGAGTATGTGGTAATTACTCGTGTTACATTATTTTGTGTATTATTTCGTCGCTCTCCAAAGAGTAAGTCGGTTCTTTCTTTATCAATTGCCTTTTTGAAGGCCTTTTTTAGAATAGTTTTACTATAGCCCCTAATTTGTAGTCGTGTTCGTAGTAAGTTGGCTTCTGCTCTAAAGGTGTCTTCTGTTGAGCAGTTTCTTCTAAGGCGCAAATACTGGGAATAAGGGATACTCCTAATCAAGGATTGGGGGTGCGAGCTACTTGCATGGAGAATAGTATTTCCTGCGGTTTTCTTTCTGTACAGAGAGGTGGTTAGAGATCCATCCTCCTGTTTAATGATGGTAAGATCCAAAAATGGCAACGACCTCAGGTTATATTCCATCGTGAACCTGAGGTTGAAGTCATTGATGGATAGTACCTCCATGAATCTAGTTAGATCTTCCAGGCTTGCGTCCCAGACGATAAAAATGTCGTCGATGTATCTGTACCAGCATGATATGCTGGCCAGACACACCGACAAAGAGGGATTGGAGAACAGAGAGCGCTCCCACCCCCCCAGGTACAGGTTTGCGTAGGATGGGGCACAGTATGTCCCCATCGCCACGCCCTGTACCTGGAGGTAGTGGGATCCATCAAAGGAGAAAACATTTTTGGTCAGAATATGTTCTAATAGCTCTAAAATAAATGTATTATAGGGCTTACGTATAGGGTCACTTTCACCAAAAAAGCTTTGAACAACCCTCAATCCCAGATTGTGCGGGATACTGCAGTATAGGGCTTCTACATCAATCGCCACTAAGTAGCTATTGGGGGAGACTTTTTTATTGTGCAGAACCCTAAGTAATGCCAGTGTGTCCTGTAGATAGGAGGGAAGCTGTGTTACATATGGGCGCAAAAAGGCATCAACTAATCTACTTCCCTTTTCACTTTTTGCCCCTATGCCCGATATGATTGGGCGTCCTGGTTTTTTTTTGATGTTTTTATGAGTCTTGGGGAGTGAATAAAAGGACAGAACTCTAGGATAGGTAGTCTTAAGAGCCTCAAAGATGTCTTTATCAATAATTCCTTGGTTGAATGCTCGTGTAATCAGGATTTCATAGTCTCCGTTGAAGGTTACTATGTTTTCGAAGGGGATAGGGTTATACCAATCTTGGTTAGATAAAATATCTAGGCACATTTGCCTGTATTTAGCAGTGTCCATCACTACAACATTTCCCCCTTTATCTGCCATTTTTATGGTGATTTCTTTGTTGTCCTGAAGGTGACATACAGCGAGTAATTGTTCAGATGTGAGATTTAAAAATTTTTGTGACCTAAAGTCAAGTTTTTTGATATCATTGGTTACTTGCTGTAAGAAGGTCCAAATGCTGGGATTTGTTTTCAGGGATGGAAAATTGGTTGATTTATTCAAAAATGTGGGTATCTCCTTAGGTGGAATTGCTTGAGGGAGGTCCCCTGCTGGAGGCAGGGGAGCCCCCTCAGCAGGACCACCCTCAGACCCCTCACTTTCATCCAGAAGATCCATAAGATCTTTAAGGGCAAGAAAATCCCTAACTGTAAATCCTTTCCATTTTTCCCTTTCGATGTATTCCTGTTTTTTTCTTTTCCTTTCGTCATCAAACATGAAATTATACGTTAGTCGTCTTGCAAATAGATTGAGGTCTTTTACAACCTCAAAACTATCGGTATACGATGAGGGACAGAAGCTTAAACCTAAACCTAGGACCTCTAGTTCCGTACATGACAATGATTTAGATGATGGGTTGATAACCTGAAGCTGATCCTCTATCGATCCTTGTTTGCAAACCTCTCCAGATTCTGCGAACTGGTTGGACGGTTGGGAGGATCTTGTGTGGGGGGAAATAATTGAAAAACCTTATCTTTTATATTTTTGGAGATGGCACCTCCATTTCTCTGAGTATTGGGGTATAATGATGGAGTCAGAAGTGGAGGTAGGGGGGCTCTGTTAGCCCCTGTTAGAGGCTCCAGTCCAGAGGGTTCACCCATAATTTGTTGGCGGGGATCAATTCCCATCAAGCCAGTTTTTCTTATTTCATGATCATTATAGTTATCAGTGGGGTAATCCCTTATTCTTTTGTCTTTGCCTCCCTTATTGCTGCCATCACCTGTCTTTTGTCTCTTCCTAGACCCTCTGGGTCTTCCTCTCCCTCGTACTGACAATAGAGATTGAGCTGGACGAGCAGAGTAGGAGAAGTTAAATGAATCCGAATCTGTTCCATCTCTTAAATCACCATCACTTTGTGATTGTGCCTTCTCCATATTCTGTTCGTATCTTTTAGTGTTTTTTCTCCCCTGTTTTCCTCCCCGTTGAGGCCATCTGTATGCATATTTGCCATTAAAGGCCATTTTATCTCTAATAAATTTGATATCCTTCTTATATTATAGATAAGATCCTTGTTATATTTTTACAAATATTCCTTTAGCCATTTATCTTTTTCCAAGAATTTGGGATGGGCACATAGAGAGACATTCTGTTTTTGGAATTCTATGATTTCAATATCCAGATCCTTAATATCTCTATTGTAATGTTCAATTAGTGCCATCATCATTTTAGACGTACATTCCTGTAGGTTAGATTCCCATTTTTGTTTAAAGTCTATATTGGTTTCCCAGAGGTTTGGGAAGACCTGTATTCTCAGACCTTGAGGATTCAGGCCTTCCTTGATATATCTCTCCAAAAATTTAACTTGCCAGAATAAGTTGGACTTACGTTCTAGGGCTTGTTTCAACTTGGTTATCAGTACCTCTATTTCCAATTCTATTCCATGATCATCACCACATTCCTTATGCAATTTTGACATCAGTCCGTCCCATTCAGAACCGGTATAGTCCTTCATTATTCGTCTCCTGTAGGGGGGGGGGGTTTATTTTGAAATGTATCCTATCTGTAGCCAACCTGACTAAACCCTCTCTTGTTCCTTTCTTTTGTAAATTCAATAGGACGAGGTACCCCCCATAGCTTACTCTTCTATATTTTAAATGTTGTTAGAGCCGAAGAGGCTCATTCTTTAGCTACAGGTTAATCAACCTTTAGCATTTATTGCCAGGTGGATAGTAACAATTAATGTAAATGTATTGATAATCGTATATTAAATTATTATTTGTATGCTTTAATTATTTGTCGAACTATATGCTCTGCCCACAGATAGGATACATTTCAAAATAACCCCCCCCCCCCCCCCTACAGGAGACCGAATAATGACGGACTATACCGGTTCTGAATGGGACGGACTGATGTCCAAATTGCATAAGGAATGTGGTGATGATCATGGAATAGAATTGGAAATAGAGACAAACGACAGGTGATGGCAGCAATAAGGGAGGCAAAGACAAAAGAATAAGGGATTACCCCACTGATAACTATAATGATCATGAAATAAGAAAAACTGGCTTGATGGGAATTGATCCCCGCCAACAAATTATGGGTGAACCCTCTGGACTGGAGCCTCTAACAGGGGCTAACAGAGCCCCCCTACCTCCACTTCTGACTCCATCATTATACCCCAATACTCCGAGAAATGGAGGTGCCATCTCCAAAAATATAAAAGATAAGGTTTTTCAATTATTTCCCCCCACACAAGATCCTCCCAACCGTCCAACCAGTTCGCAGAATCTGGAGAGGTTCGCATACAAGGATCGATAGAGGATCAGCTTCAGGTTATCAACCTATCATCTAAATCATTGTCATGTACGGAACTAGAGGTCCTAGGTTTAGGTTTAAGCTTCTGTCCCTCATCGTATACCGATAGTTTTGAGGTTGTAAAAGACCTCAATCTATTTGCAAGACGACTAACGTATAAATTCATGTTTGATGACGAAAGGAAAAGAAAAAAACAGGAATACATTGAAAGGGAAAAATGGAAAGGATTTACAGTTAGGGATTTTCTTGCCCTTAAAGATCTTATGGATCTTCTGGATGAAAGTGAGGGGTCTGAGGGTGGTCCTGCTGAGGGGGCTCCCCTGCCTCCAGCAGGGGACCTCCCTCAAGCAATTCCACCTAAGGAGATACCCACATTTTTGAATAAATCAACCAATTTTCCATCCCTGAAAACAAATCCCAGCATTTGGACCTTCTTACAGCAAGTAACCAATGATATCAAAAAACTTGACTTTAGGTCACAAAAATTTTTAAATCTCACATCTGAACAATTACTCGCTGTATGTCACCTTCAGGACAACAAAGAAATCACCATAAAAATGGCAGATAAAGGGGGAAATGTTGTAGTGATGGACACTGCTAAATACAGGCAAATGTGCCTAGATATTTTATCTAACCAAGATTGGTATAACCCTATCCCCTTCGAAAACATAGTAACCTTCAACGGAGACTATGAAATCCTGATTACACGAGCATTCAACCAAGGAATTATTGATAAAGACATCTTTGAGGCTCTTAAGACTACCTATCCTAGAGTTCTGTCCTTTTATTCACTCCCCAAGACTCATAAAAACATCAAAAAAAAAAACAGGACGCCCAATCATATCGGGCATAGGGGCAAAAAGTGAAAAGGGAAGTAGATTAGTTGATGCCTTTTTGCGCCCATTTGTAACACAGCTTCCCTCCTATCTACAGGACACACTGGCATTACTTAGGGTTCTGCACAATAAAAAAAGTCTCCCCCAATAGCTACTTAGTGGCGATTGATGTAGAAGCCCTATACTGCAGTATCCCGCACAATCTGGGATTGAGGGTTGTTCAAAGCTTTTTTGGTGAAAGTGACCCTATACGTAAGCCCTATAATACATTTATTTTAGAGCTATTAGAACATATTCTGACCAAAAATGTTTTCTCCTTTGATGGATCCCACTACCTCCAGGTACAGGGCGTGGCGATGGGGACATACTGTGCCCCATCCTACGCAAACCTGTACCTGGGGGGGTGGGAGCGCTCTCTGTTCTCCAATCCCTCTTTGTCGGTGTGTCTGGCCAGCATATCATGCTGGTACAGATACATCGACAACATTTTTATCGTCTGGGACGCAAGCCTGGAAGATCTAACTAGATTCATGGAGGTACTATCCATCAATGACTTCAACCTCAGGTTCACGATGGAATATAACCTGAGGTCGTTGCCATTTTTGGATCTTACCATCATTAAACAGGAGGATGGATCTCTAACCACCTCTCTGTACAGAAAGAAAACCGCAGGAAATACTATTCTCCATGCAAGTAGCTCGCACCCCCAATCCTTGATTAGGAGTATCCCTTATTCCCAGTATTTGCGCCTTAGAAGAAACTGCTCAACAGAAGACACCTTTAGAGCAGAAGCCAACTTACTACGAACACGACTACAAATTAGGGGCTATAGTAAAACTATTCTAAAAAAGGCCTTCAAAAAGGCAATTGATAAAGAAAGAACCGACTTACTCTTTGGAGAGCGACGAAATAATACACAAAATAATGTAACACGAGTAATTACCACATACTCAAATAACCATGAAGACATTCGTAACATCATTGGTAAACATTGGCATTTACTAACAGGAGACAGAATTGTAAGTAAATATATTGGGGACGTTCCCCAAATCACTTACAAGAAATGCCAGTCACTAAAGGACCGATTGGTTCATACTCACTTTCAGGGATATTTAGAACAAGAAACTGCCCCTGTAGGAATGTTTAGATGTCATGATTGCGATTACTGTGATTGGGTATTGGAGGGCTCCTCTTTTTTACTCCCTAACGGGGACACGCACAATATCAAATTTTCAGCTACGTGTCAGACCAAAGGAATAGTATACATTGCCTTCTGTAGATGCGGAGCATTTTATATAGGGAAGACCTTTAGAAACTTTTGGAGGAGAATATATGACCGTATTTACTACATTAGGAAAAACCTACTTTACACTCCCATAGGAAGGCATGTAGCACTCTATCACAAGAACGACACATCCATGGTCTGCTTTACGGCCTTAAAGAGAATAAAAGAGGACCCCAGAGGGGGAAACATTGATCGTAAACTGCTACAGCGAGAAGCCAGATGGATTTTTAAATTAAACGCCACAAAGGCGTTCATTAAGTTTCCGTCCCTTTCTATGACGGACTAATGAATCAAGATATAGCCTTAGCCATAACCTTCCCCCCGTCTTTCTATCCAATTACGAACCAATAGGATGGGCTACAGTAGGGGTAGAATGAAATATGTTCTTTCCTAGTCTGTGAACATGATATGTTTTTGTTGACAATAATAAAGCACATGTAACCACTATGGTTATGTTTATATATTTATATATATTAGTTTTATTTTGATTTGTATTTGAATATGTATATGCTTTAAATACAGGACATGTGAGAAAATTGCAAAAAGTGAACCGTAGGTAATCTCCCATCTATCTTGTCCTGATATGATTACATTATTTTTAACTATACATTTAATCGGATGGAAATCTTATGTATGGGGGGGCTAGGATGTGTTTTAGCCCCCTCTGGCGTGGACAAGATCGGGAGGGCCTGTTGGGCGATTATCATCTTGCCCCTCCCTCCCATGGTGGCTGGCGCTGCGGTGGAGGGTTCGGAGGGGGCTTTTTCCCACATCCTGCCTCTCTATATTTCTAGCATTCTCTGAGTTTTCCCCATTCCTATGTTTTCTCTCCCCTTTTTGTTTGTCCTTTTTCGTTTTGTTTAATTGAAAATCCATTTATTCCTGTGGTAGGCACTCTGTTTTATCCTGGACTTCCTAGGTACTATCTCTTTACCCTGGACCTCCTATATAATACCATAAGGTCGTCCTAATTGTGATTATTTGTTACAATGTCCACTTGATTGATATTTGGCTTTACTAGTCCAAAATAACTAACTTAAGGTTAGCATCTTGGACATATGTAGATATGTGGTCAGCTCCCGATGGCCTGGCTATTTAGCCATAATTATCGCGTTACTAATCTTTCTAACAATCCATGTCTATCTATGGGCTTTGCTACCCTATCTGTAGTTTAAGTCCGTAACTCTTCTCTCTGCGCATGCGCTAAATTATTATTGACGGCGCGCTACATGGTATGGAGTCTCCATGGCGAGACGCTGGCGACGCCACTATTCCGAAGCTGCGCATGCGCAAGATTATTCTAGACGGCACGTCAAAGCCTATTGAGTCTCCATGGTGAGACGTTATCTACGTCGATAAACTGCGCAGGTGCAATGGCACCTGCTGGAGGATACACGCGCATATTGGCGCGATGGACCACTCCCCGCCATGGGCAGGGCCGGCCACCAGCTGGCGCATGCCCATAGGTCTGGGCTTAGTTACACATATACCCAGCCAACCGCTACATCCCTGCTATGGGCGGGATCGGCCACTAGCTTGCGCATGCCCAGTGATTCTGGGCTTAGTCACACACGCATATAGCCAGCTGTTACATATATCTCTAATCACCATCCGCCCTCTTGTGGCGGCAACCCCTACTATATAACCAGCACTCCTGCAGTACTAACACTGCAGATGAAGTGCTGGGAAGCTGGTTCAAAGTATTCTCTTAGATTGAGGTAGGTATTGATATTTGAATATGTTACATTATTATCTCTATCCCCTCAAGTGGCCCTTGGTGAGTCATACCAATGGACCATTTAGGGGCAATCTGACATATTCATATTATTATTTTTATTGGATATCCCCTTATCTACTTATCTGTTTTTGTAGATTACTTGCTGGATTTTCCAGCTAGTGGGATTTCTCCCACAGTCTCCAGGCCGCCCTTCCCAGGCTTGGAAGCTTGTGACATACACCCTCAGGTACATTCTAGGGGTGGCTGTATCTGCCCCTATTAAATTTGGCTCATTTTTCATTTTATTTAAAAGGCTGATTACCCTAAAATCTCTATTACTATAGGAAAAATCTGTTGTCACCTCCTTCTCTATTAGAACCCCACACAAGTGTCTCCTTGTAAAGGATGTTTCCAACATGGATCTAGGCTGTGTTATTTTTGGCTAAGGAGTTTTTTCAAGGCTCTACCAGGTAGGACACAATTAAAATTGAATTATTAGAAACTTATCCTAAATAGGACCCTCGCCAAATAAATTGTTATACTCGTTGCCCTTAGGCGGGGAATGCCTGTCCATCATTTCCATCTTGACCAGCCCCACTGAGACGTACGACAGACCACTTCATCTTATAATCATATCAATTTACCAGATGTGAGTATTAAACTACTCCTACTGCAGTTGTATATGAGCCCGTCCACTATGTGGACTGCTTCCTCCCCCCTCCCCCCCCCCCCCCCCCCCTCTTAATCCCTTTTTTTTTTCTCCCCCCCCCCCCCCTTTATCTTTTTCTTTTCCAGATAGTGCTATGATCCCCATAAGATTTAATCTTTCCAGCAATTAAAATTTGTTTTTTCACCCCCAGGTGACAATATTAAGTTTTATCTCCACCATTTGGGTGGATATCTTCAATCAGGAAGACAAACCATAAAGGTATATATTTATCTATATATTACTTACCTGGGCAATAGGCCATGATCAAATACACTACGGGATACATTCGAGAATACCCGATGGTTCACTTACAAGTAATTTTCATTTTTCTTTCTTAGAATATATCACAGATATTAGAATTGCTGCTCGTTGGTTCTGATGAAGCCATAGGCGGAACGCGTCAACCATCCTGTAACCAGCATATCTGAAAGACCAATGTAACTTACCATGTCTGTATGCATGCTATATATTCAATGAATGTTTCCTTTTTAATGTTTATATACACCATTTTTCTATTTTGTTATAATAAAAAAACTTTTGAAGAAATTACACAGTATTTAATATCCGACTTTGTTCAGGTACCGCGATAGTCCGTCAGGTTGGCTAAACCCTCTCTTGTTCCTTTCTTTTGTAAATTCAATAGGACGAGGTACCCCCCATAGCTTACTCTTCTATATTTTAAATGTATTTGCCGTTGTTTACCTTGATGACATATTCATTTTCTCTTCCTCCCTAGAGTCGCATCGTGGGCATGTCAGGAGGGTACTAGGCCGCCTCCGGCAACACGGCCTCTACGCCAAGGCTGACAAATGCCTTTTTGAGGTAGAGAGTATACCCTTCTTAGGGTTGATCATTTCTAGAGTTGAGCGGACACCTGGATGTTCGCGTTCGGCAGGTTCGGCCGAACTTCGGAAAAAAGTCTGGGTTCGGGGACCGAACTCCGAACCCCATTGAAGTCAATGGGACCCGGACTTTTGAACACTAAAATGGCTGTAAAAAAGTCATGGAAAGGGCTAGAGGGCTGCAAATGGCAACAAAATGTTGTTAAGAGCATGGCAAGTGATCTGCAAACAAATGTGGATAGGGAAATAACTTAAAATAACATAAAAAAATAAAAAAAAATGCTGGAGGCCCCCTTCTCAGCAGAAGAGGTACAGGAAGTCATTAAGAACCTCAGAAACTCAACGGCACGATGCCGCACATATGGTGGGAATACCCCAGAATACGCACTTTCTGGAAAAAATTATTAAATTTAATGGATAAGATAGTGGGAAAATAAAATACTTGGAAATGAAAAAAAATGAAAAAATTATAATCTTGTCCTAGGAGGACGAAATTCAAATGGAGTAGGAGGTTGAGGTGGCGGTGGATGTGGCGGTGTAGGTGGAAGCGGCGGTGGAGGAGGACGAGGTAGCCAACACTGGTTCAAAAATACAACAATGGCTGGGTAAGGCTAGTGGTGAATGATGTGTCGAATTCTGTCCCCCGTCGCATAGTGTCCGCCCTGTACTGCGCTTGCTCAGTACGTAGGACAAGGGGATTTTGAAACTCTCCGAAGACGATGCGCGGTGACTCCAGGTTCAAGCCACATCATCCGAGGTTGAAGCCTAGCCAAGCGAGCCCGTGAGGGGCCCTGTTACTATGTGCTACCGTATGTCCACTTGGATGGTCGGGCTTGAACCTGCACTCACTGCGCAGGCGACGTTTATCTTTGGAGATTTTGTGAATCTCCTTGTCCTCCGTACTGCACAAGCACTGCACCTGCGCAGTAAGTGGCCGGACACTATCCGATAGCAAGACAGTTTTCGTCAGAACACTGGTATATGTGTCTATTCTGCACAAGGTACGGCCAAGTCCTGTGGGATCCATGCCTGGTTCATTTTAATGAACGTGAGCTTGTCCACATTGGCTCTGGACAGGCGGCTGCGCTTGTCTGTGATAACGCCCCCTGCCGTGCTAAATACACGTTCAGATAATACACTGGCGGCAGGGCAGGCCAGCACCTCCAAGGCTTAAAGGGCAAGCTCAGGCCATGTGCCCAATTTGGAGACCCAGAAGTTGAAGGGGGCAGACCCGTCATGCAGTACGTGTAGGCGTGTGCACACATACTGCTCCACCATGTTGGTGAAATGCTGCCTCCTGCTAAGACGTTCCATCTCAGCTGGTGGTGCTGGTTGTTGTGGCGTGCTGACAAAGCTTTTCCACATTCCGGCTATGCTAACCCTGCCTTCCGAGGTGCTGGCGGTGCCCCCGGCTTGCTATGGCGACCTCTTCCTCCTCCTCTGCCTTCGCCTTGTGCTTCCACCGTACCCCCGCTTCCAAGTGGGAATGCCACCAGCAGCGCGTCTACCAGCGTGCGCTTGTACTCGCGCATCTTACGATCACGCTCCAGTGAGGTAATTAAGGACGGCACGTTGTCCTTGTAACGGGGATCCAGCAGGGTGGCCACCCAATAATCAGCACCAGTTAAAATGTGGGCAACTCGGCGGTCGTTGCGGAGACACTGCAGCATGTAATCGCTCATGTGTGCCAGGCTGCCCAGAGGCAAGGAAAAGCTGTCCTCTGTGGGAGGTGTATCGTCTGTGTCCTCTGTATCCCCCCAGCCACGCACCAGTGATGGACATGAGCTGGTCTGGGTGCCACCCTGCTGTGAACATGGTTCCTCCTCCTCCATCTCCTCCTCATCCTCCACCTCGTCATCCTCCAGAACTGTGCCCTTGCTGCCAGACAATTGTGTACCTGGCGCTTGTTGGTGCAGGAACCCACCCTCGTAGCCACTTGTAAATGACTGCCCTGAAAGCCTTGGAAATTAACCCTCTTCCTCCTCCTCCTCCTCCTCATCCTGTGCCACATCCTCTTCAATCATCGCCTGAAGAGTTTTTTCAAGGAGGCATAGAACTGGGATAGTAATGCTGAGAACGGCGTCATCGGCACTGGCCATGTTGGTGGAGTACTCGAAACAGCGCAACAAGGCACACAGGTCTCGCATGGAGGCCCAGTTATTGGCGGTGAAGTGGTGCTGTTCCGCAGAGTGACTCACGCGTGCGTGCTGCAGCTGAAACCCCAGTATCGCCTGCTGCTGCTCGCACAGTCTGGCAAGCATGTGCAAGGTGGAGTTCCACCTTGTGGGCACGTCACATATGAGACGGTGAGCGGGAAGGCCGAAGTTACGCTGCAGCGCTGACAGGCGAGTAGCAGCAGGGTGAGAACGCCGAAAGTGCGCACAGACGGCCCGCACTTTCTGCAGCAGCTCTGGCATATCGGGGTAATTCTTAAGGAACCTCTGGACCACCAAGTTCAGCACATGCGCCAGGCAAGGGATGTGCGTCAAACCGGCAAGGCCCAGAGCTGCTACGAGATTTTGCCCATTATCGCACACCACCAGGCCGGGCTTGAGGCTCACTGCCACCAACCACTCATCGGTCTGTTGTTCCATGTCCCTCCACAACTCCTGCGCGGTGTGGGGTTTTTCCCCCAAACAGGAAAGTTTTAAAACTGCCTGATGTCGTTTAGCCCTGGCTGTGCTGAAGTTGGTGGTGAAGGTGTTACGCTGACCGGATGAGGAGGCGGTAGAGGATGAGGAGGCGGAGTAGGAGGAGTTAGCAACAGGAGGCAAACTGAAGTGCCCTGCAATCCTCGTGGTGGAAGGACATGCGCCAAAGTGCTATCCGCCTCAGGCCCAGCCGCCACTACATTTACCCAGTGTGCTGTTAGGGAGATATAACGTCCCTGACCGTGCTTACTGGTCCACGCATCCGTAGTTAGGTGGACCTTGCCACAGATGGCGTTGCGCAGTGCACACCTGATTTTGTCCCCCACTTGGTTGCGCAGGGAAGGGATAGCTCGTCTGGAAAAGTAGTGGCGGCTGGGCACGACGTACTGTGGGACAGCCAATGACATCAGCCTTTTTAAAACTCTGCATCTCCACCAGACGGAATGACAGCATTTCAAAGGTGAGGAATTTTGAAATGCTGGCATTCAGGGCCAGGGATCGTGGGTGGCTAGGGGGGTACTTCCTCTTCCGCTCCAGTGTTTGGGAAATAGAGAGCTGAACGCTTCCATGGGACATTGTGGAGATGGTTGGTGACCCAGGTGGTAGTGTTGCTGGCAGATCCTCTGTTTGTGGGTTGGCAGGTGTCACTGTCACTACAGAGGTGGATGAAGAGGCAGAGACTGCAGCAGAAGAGGAAGCAGGAGGAGCCAGAGACCTTTCTTGGTTTTTGCGGTGTCTACTCCACTGCATCTCGTGCTTTGCACTTAGATGCCTGGTCATGCAAGTTGTGCTCAGGTTGAGAACGTTTATGCCTCGCTTCAAGCTCTGATTGCACAGCGTGCAAACCACTCGTGTCTTGTCATCAGGACATTGTCTGAAGAACTGCCACGCTAGGGAACTCCTTGGACCTGGCTTTGGTATACTCGGTCCCTTGCTGCCTTGGGCAGTAGCAGACGTACTGTCTAGGGGACGGACGCTTCGCTTTTGCACCCTGCTCCCTCTTCTTCTGTGCTGGTGGCTCTGTGCGACCACCACCTCTTCCTCTGAACTACACTGGTCACCTGCATGACGTTGATTCCATGTGGGGTCAAGGACCTCATCGTCCTCCACATCATCTTCCACCCAAAATTCACCCCTGCCCTCCTTGTCGGTCTGCACAATGGCGAAAGCAGCAGCAGTTGGCACCTGTGTTTCATCATCATCCAAGACGTGCTGCGATGGTCCTCCCATGTACTCATCATAAAACATAAGTGGTTGGGCATCGGTGCACACAATCTCTTCCACTTCTGGGGCAGTGCTAGGTGGATGGCCCTGGGAAACCCTGCTAACAGAGTCATCAAAAAGCAGAAGAGACTGCTGCATAATTTGGGGCTCAGACTGATTGGCTGATTTGCAAGGGGGTAAGGTGAAGGACTGATGGACATCGGCTGCAGGTGCCAACTCTGAACTTTCATCAGGAGACTGGGTGGGAGACAATGTGAAGGAACCGGAGGCACTGTCAGCAGCAACCCAATCTACTATCGCCTGTACTTGTCCCGGCCTCAACATTCGTACAGCCTCATTAGGCGCGCCAAAATACTGCTGCAGGCTCTGTCGCCTACTCGCACCTGAGGAAGGTGTTTCACTAGTGCGTGTAGCTGGCACAGATCGACCACGTCCTCTCCCTGCAACAGGAGCACCACCAGCAGCACCACGACCCGGGCCACGTCCCCTTTTTGATGATCTCCTCATATTTTCAAAATGTATGATCTCGCCCTAAATGGGTGTTTTTGTATATAGCAGAATACACGTACAGTGTCTAAAGTGTTTATGAACACGCAGAAAATGCTGTTGGGAAAAAAAAAACACTGCAAAATTTAAATTTTTTGCAATGTTTTTCCAATATCAGAATAAACGGATAGTGTCTTTCTGCATTTATGAAAACGCAGAAAATGCTATTGGGAAGAAAAAAACACTGCAAAATTTAATTTTTTTGCAATGTTTTTCCAATATCAGAATAAACGGATAGTGTCTAAAGCATTTATGAAAACGCAGAAAATGCTATTGGGAAAAAAAAACACAGCAAAATTTTATTTTTTTGCAATGTTTTTCCAATATCAGAATACACGGACAGTATCTAAAGCGTTTATGAAAACGCAGAAAATGCTATTGGGAAAAAAAAACAGCAAAATTTAATTTTTTTGCAATGTTTTTCCAATATCAGAATACACAGATAGTGTCTACAGCGTGTATGTATGAACACGCAGAAAATGCTATTGGGAAAAAAAACACAGCAAAATAAAAAAAATTTGCAATGTTTTTCCAATATCAGAATACACGGATAGTGTCTAAAGCATTTATGAAAACGCAGAAAATGCTATTGGGAAGAAAAAAACACTGCAAAATTAAATTTTTTGCAATGTTTTTCCAATATCAGAATACACGGACAGTATCTAAAGCGTTTATGAAAACGCAGAAAATGCTATTGGGAAAAAAAAAAACACTGCAAAATTTAATTTTTTTGCAATGTTTTTCCAATATCAGAATAAACGGATAGTGTCTAAAGCGTTTATGAAAATGCAGAAAATGCTATTGGGAAAAAAAAAACACAGCAAAATTAAAATTTTTTGCAATGTTTTTCCAATATTAGAATACACGGACAGTATCTAAAGCGTTTATGAAAACGCAGAAAATGCTATTGGGAAAAAAAAACACTGCAAAATTCTATTTTTTTGCAATGTTTTTCCAATATCAGAATATACAGATAGTGTCTAAAGCGTTTATGAAAACGCAGAAAATGCTATTGGGAAAAAAAAACACAGCAAAATTTAATTTTTTTGCAATGTTTTTCCAATATCAGAATACACGGATAGTGTCTAAAGCGTTTATGAAAACGCAGAAAATGCCATTGGGAAGAAAAAAAACACTGCAAAATTAAATTTTTTTGCAATGTTTTTCCAATACACGGATAGTGTCTAAAGCGTTTATGAAAACGCAGAAAATGCTATTGGGAATAAAAAAAACACTGCAAAATGAAATTTTTTTGCAATGTTTTTCCAATATCAGAATACACGGATAGTGTCTAAAGCGTTTATGAACACACAGAAAATGCTATTGGGAAAAAAAAGCACCGCTAAATTAAATTTTTTTGCAATGTTTTTCCAATATCAGAATACACGGATAGTGTCCAAAGCGTTTATGAAAACGCAGAAAATGCTATTGGGGGGAAAAAAACACTGCAAAATTGCATGCGCGTGCACGTGTGTGGCTTCGCACGGGCGCGCGCACAGGTATACAGGTGCGCGCTCTTGTTGGCGCCAGGTAGCCTATTTAAATCCGGCCAGAGCAGACGGTCCCCGCCATCTGCTCTACAGCGTTGTGGTGATAGTAACCTGATCCTGATTCCTCTGTCCTGTATTGACCCGGCCTGCCTGTGACCATTCACCTATCCGCCTGCACCCGACCTTGGCTTGTTTGTGACCATCCTTCTGCTTAATCCTCTTGTACCTTGCTGCAAGCCTGATATCTGACCCGGCCTGTTCTGATGACCCAGCTTACCTGTACTGATCCAGTCTGCTGTGCTGATCCTGCCTGTCCATCCAGATCCAGCCTACTCTGCTATCCAGTCTGCTGTGCTGATCCTGCCTGTCCATCCAGATCCAGCCCGCTCTGCTATCCAGTCTGCTGTGCTGATCCTGCCCAGTTACCCACCTTGTCCGCTGAGTTGACCCTGTGTCACTCCACCAGTCTGTTGATCCTGCCAGGCACCCGTGCTCCTCCTCACTCCTGGGTCTCCTGTCACCCTACCAGGGAACCAGGAGTGGGAGACGCAAGGGAGGTCTCTCTCTGCAAACTCGGGCTTGCACCACCAGGTACGTGACAATAGGCTGCCTTAGATGACAACAACTGGGCCTTATAGCAGATAGAGTGACTCAGGTGGTTTTATGTGTACTGTACTAACACAGCACACACACACACGCTAGCTCCTATAAATGCCTGCCTGCCTTAGATCACAATAGGCCAGAAGGTGATACTGCAATGCTGTACTAACAGCACGCACACACCAGACTAATCGCCAGAATCACAGCAGTTAGACTCAGCAGCAGATAATGTCACCACTCAGCACAGCAGAATGTATGAGACAGCACAGCACTGCAGATACTGTCAGCAGCAGTGCAATCAGCAGAATGAATATAAATTCAAATGTGTCAGCAATGAATCAGCATCAGCAATTTACACTGACTGTCTGTATCACAGTCACCGGAACAGAGTGCACTAGGCCGCTGGCGCGGCGTCCTTTTATAGAGTGGGGCGTGTACTAACGCCCCTGAGCTATAATTGGCTACAGGTGTCCTGCCTGTAGCCAATTATTGCTCCCCTCGCTGCCGGCGCTGTGATTGGCCAAGCATATGGGGTCACAGTGCATGCTTGGCCAATCATCAGCCAGCAATGCACTGCGACTGGCGCAATGCATTGCGGGCCACTCGCATCACACGAATGTGATGCGAACGGCCCAAATAGTTCTGGGCTCGCTGAACGGGCGAATGCCCGATGTTCGATTTGAACGTGGGTTTGAATCGAACACCGGGCCCATCCCTAACCATGAGGCGATTGCTGTTGTTACAGGTGATTACCTGTTTTGGACTGATGATCAGGAGGCTGTAACACAAGCATAAATGGGTCTGACGTTTCCGATGAGTTCTAAATACCGGTGTATTGATTATATTTGTGTATTTGAAAGTACAGCTGCTGGAACTGCAATGACATTTAAAATGTGCATATCATTCTGCTTGTTACAAAACAGTGTGCATATTTTTTCTCATATAAAATAAAAATCATATATTAAAAATAGTGAATTTTATGACTTGTAAAAAAAATCCTGTTTGTGCTTCAACTATTTATCCTGTTATAAAATATTGTCAAGGTAAAATAATTTTAAATACCTATCTTTTTGCAAACTATTAGGGGAGGTTGATGCTAATTTAGTTAAAATAGAAAGTTAAAGAGGGTGCTGGTTTTTGATTCTGACAGATTTTGCCAGGGCCCTCTACAGGAAAGGTATCTCTACTGGACGGTAAACTACTGATTAGTAAAAATGTTGTTTGTTTCAGTGGATTTTAGTTCCAACTACACCACCACAAAGGTTTACTCAGGGAGTCAGGGTGTTGATATAATGCTTTGACCTTGAGCAGTTGCATGATGCAGTGATGTTGTTATAGCCCTCTTTGTATTTTCATTGAAGATGAGTTTTGAATAACTTATTTAAGATAAAAAAATATATACATATAAATCAAAAGTATACCAATCAGAATATTAGATATTGAATATTTGGTCACCTGTGTACATAGAAAAATGTACAATCTACTGTACAATCATTAAATATACTGTACCAGCTGGGGTAGAAATTGCCAAGAGAATATGTAATATAACAGCACATAGAAACAACGATAGTCCATTTGCAGCCAATTTTCTGAATAACAATAGGAGGAACAAACATTGATGATAAGATAAGTGCTCCATATATAATACTTAGGGAAGCTACTCCAAGACCTTCATCAGCATTCAGGCTGCTCTAAAAAAAAAAAAAAAAGAATAGATATTTAATTATTATTGATTTCCTTAAAAACACTGAATTCTAAAAACCATTATACTGTATATACAATAAAATGTCTGCACCAATGGCTCAGAAAGTCAAACTCAGCTGCTGCCCGATATTCAAAGTATTATGCATATAAAGGTACAATGCTATCAGATATATTAGTGAGCTAATGGGATTCTCTTCTACCTCCTTTTACCTACCACATACTTTATATATCATAAACAGGGCAGCCATCAGAAATGTTTGGGCCCCTTACACAGCTTTAGAACTGCCCCCCCCCCCCCAGCCTGACCACCAACATTCCCCCCCCCCCCCCCCCCCCCAGCCTGACCACCAACATTCCCCAGGGCTTGCCCACGGGCCATCCTACTGAATCTGCACAGCGGCCACCTCCCCTGTACGCACTGTACTGTAGCCCCCCCCCCCCCCCCCCCGCAATCCTGTAAATATGTCAGCCCCTCCTTCACACCTGTATATATTTCAGCCCCCCCTCACACCTGTATATATGTCAGCCCCCCCACACCTGTATATATGTCAGCCCCCCCCCACACCTGTATATATGTCAGCCCCCCCTAAACACACACACACACCTGTATATATGCCAGCCCCTCACATACACAAACCTGTATATATGGCAGCCCCTCAGATACACAAATCTGTAAACACACAAGGCTCTGGCCCCTCCCTGTACACAAGCAGCCCCCTCCCTTTCCCTCACAGCCCATACTTGTAAAGAAGGTCTTCCTACCTAGTCCCAGACCGTTTTCACAAAGCTGACATGTTGGTGAGAAGCTCAGTACAAATCACACAAGGGGTGCACATACACATAGTAGCCAGAGGTGGCAGCAAAGAGCTTGATGTCTGAGCTCAGTGACACGAGAACAGCAGCATTTCACAAAGTCTGCTGCTTCAGTCTTTTTAGATCTTTTTGTCAGATGTTACTAACCATAGTACTGAAATATAATTACAAGCATTTCATAAGTGTCAAAGGTATTTATTGACAATTACATTAGGTTTATGCAAACCATCTTCCACCCGACTCCCCCTGCTGGCATGGCCCATGTCTATGTATGGGTTTCTCAGTTCCCTGCCAGGAGAGCTGCCAGGATGAGTCATCCACCCCTGAACTTTAGTGACCCTGACCCAATTACAGACTCACCAGTTAACATGGGTCAGAGTATAGTTTGTGTACTCTCACTACTAGTAGCACACACTAGAGGGTGATACATCCACCTTCCTCTAAAAATCAGACATGTTCCCATTGGCTGGAATAATTAAAAACATTTACTCCTGCTCCCAGGAGCTAAGGGCATCCCATAAGAAAAAAAGGGAAGGGGAAAAGGGATCAAACTTGGACAGGACTATAGTTCAAATAAATTAGTATGTATCAAAAATAAAGATATACAGATTGGTTTTAACACTTTTAGCAAATGTACAGTCTAACTACAGGTTCCTGCAGCTAGCAACATAAACATATTTACACATTTCTACAAAGGCATACGGGTATGTTTATCAGAGCACCTCCCCCTAAAGGGAAGCCCTCCCATTAGCTTGTAGAAGGCAGAAATGTCCATGACGTCCATTCACTTTAAGTAGCAGGACAGCCATCCATTTAAGATGCCTGCAATATAGGGAAATAGAGGAAAAACACAATCCTCATACTAACAACCTATCTAACTGTAGATTCTGTCAGCAGGGGTTATGAGCTGACACACTGCAGACTACATCATTATTGAAGTTATTATAATACATCATTATTGAAGTTATTAATCCTGAGTAGGGATGAGCCGAACACCCCGGGTTCGGTTCGCACCAGAACCTTCGAACGGACCGAAAGTTCGCGCGAATTTTCGAACCCTATTCGTTATAATGGACGCGAACGTTCGAAATCAAAATTGCTAATTACAACGGCCAATATGCATGTTAATGTCATAAAACAGGTTTGGGGACCCGGGTCCTGCCCCAGGGGACATATATCAATGCAAAAAGAACTTTTAAAAACAAACGTTTTTTCGGGAGCAGTCATTTTAATGATGCATAAAGTGAACAAAAAAAAAGTGAAACTTTCCTTTAAATATGGTACCTGGGGGGTGTCTAAAGTATGCCTGTGAAGTGGCATGTGTTTCCCCTGTTTAGAACTGTCCTTGCACAAAATGACATTTGTAAAGGAAAAAAAGAAGCCATTTAAAACCACTTGCGGCTTTAATGTCATGTCTTGTCCTGGCCGCCATATGGCTTAAAATCCTTGAGAAAAATGGCATGGCTACCCCAGGTACATTATGAAGTGTAGCTCCATCCCAAAAAAATCAATTTTTAAGCTTTTTGGAGAACATAGGGAGGGGTTATCACCCCTGTAACATTTGCTGTCTTTGCACATCTGTTCAGAACATGTCACCTCACTTTCCGTCCCAATGACAAATGTTTTTGGAAAAGTGGGGTTTTAATTGAAACAAGGATTGATGATAAAGCATCAGTAGAGAGGAGATACCTTTTTCCCAAATTAAATCTAACAGGATAGAATTTCCCTTCCTAGGGGTAGATTTCCTCTCACTTCCTGTTTTCTCTTTCCGTTTGCAAGTAGGAGTCGTTTGTAAGTTGGATGTTTGAAAGTAGGAGCCTGCCGTATATACTCTGCAGAAATTTGCCCTATTAGATGTTGGTGTAGCCACAAGACTGGTGGGCCCAGGAATGGGCCCTGCTGTGAGTTAATAGATCAAGATTTGTACTTGCATGCACCTGTTGAACCGGGCAGAAAAATTGGGCCTTTAGTGGTGGTGGTGGTGGACGGTGTTGCCACAAGACTGTAAGCCCTCACAGTTACTCTTGGTGGGTGCAGGAATGGGCCCTGCTGTGAGTTATTAGATCAAGATTTGTAATTGCATGCACCTGTTGAACAGGGCAGAAAAATTGGGCCTTTGGTGGTGGTGGTGGTGGTGGACGGTGTTGCCACAAGACTGTAGGCCCACATAGTTACTCTTGGTGGGCGCAGGAATGGGCCCTGCTGCGAACTATTAGATCAAGATTTGTAATTACAAGTCCCTGTTAAACAGGGGCTGAAAAATTGTGCCTTAGGCATTGGTGCTGGTGCCACAACACTGCAACCCCTCACAGATACTGTACTCTTAGCACAGCAATGAGACCTGTTGCAAAGCATTGCCTAAAAATTGTAATTACACGCCCCAACAGGGGCTGAAAAATTGTGCCTTAGGCACTGGTGCTGGTGCCACAACACTGCAACCCCTCACAGATACTGTACTTG
The DNA here is from genome assembly GCA_028564925.1 of Lithobates sylvaticus. Classification (NCBI taxonomy): domain Eukaryota; kingdom Metazoa; phylum Chordata; class Amphibia; order Anura; family Ranidae; genus Lithobates; species Lithobates sylvaticus. The sequence goes on along the minus strand of CM053028.1, from coordinate 175,748,709 downwards.
GAGCACAGCAGTCACACCTGTTGAGAAGCATCTTTTTAAAAAATTGTAATTACACGCCCCTGTTATACTGGGGCTGAAAAATTGTGCCTTAGGCACTGGTGCTGGTGCCACAACACTGCAACCCCTCACAGATACTGTACTCTGAGCACAGCAATGAGACCTGTTGCAAAGCATTGCCTAAAAATTGTAATTACACGCCCCAACAGGGGATGAAAAATTGAACCTTAGGCACTGGTGCTGGTGCCACAACACTGCAACCCCTCACAGATACTGTACTTGGAGCACAGCAGTCACACCTGTTGCGAAGCATCTTTTTAAAAAATTGTAATTACACGCCCCTGTTATACAGGGGCTGAAAAATTGTGCCTTAGGCACTGGTGCTGGTGCCACAACACTGCAACCCCTCACAGATACTGTACTCTGAGCACAGCAATGAGACCTGTTGCAAAGCATTGCCTAAAAATTGTAATTACACGCCCCAATAGGGGCTGAAAAATTGTGCCTTAGGCACTGGTGCTGGTGCCACAAACTGCAACCCCTCACAGATACTGTACTTGGAGCACAGCAGTCACACCTGTTGAGAAGCATCTTTTTAAAAAATTGTAATTACACGCCCCTGTTATACTGGGGCTGAAAAATTGTGCCTTAGGCACTGGTGCTGGTGCCACAACACTGCAACCCCTCACAGATACTGTACTCTGAGCACAGCAATGAGACCTGTTGCAAAGCATTGCCTAAAAATTGTAATTACACGCCCCAACAGGGGATGAAAAATTGAACCTTAGGCACTGGTGCTGGTGCCACAACACTGCAACCCCTCACAGATACTGTACTTGGAGCACAGCAGTCACACCTGTTGCGAAGCATCTTTTTAAAAAATTGTAATTACACGCCCCTGTTATACAGGGGCTGAAAAATTGTGCCTTAGGCACTGGTGCTGGTGCCACAACACTGCAACCCCTCACAGATACTGTACTCTGAGCACAGCAATGAGACCTGTTGCAAAGCATTGCCTAAAAATTGTAATTACACGCCCCAATAGGGGCTGAAAAATTGTGCCTTAGGCACTGGTGCTGGTGCCACAACACTGCAACCCCTCACAGATACTGTACTTGGAGCACAGCAGTCACACCTGTTGCGAAGCATCTTTTTTAAAAAATTGTAATTTCACGCCCCTGTTATACAGGGGCTGAAAAATTGTGCCTTAGGCACTGGTGCTGGTGCCACAACACTGCAACCCCTCACAGATACTGTACTCTGAGCACAGCAATGAGACCTGTTGCAAAGCATTGCCTAAAAATTGTAATTACACGCCCCAATAGGGGCTGAAAAATTGTGCCTTAGGCACTGGTGCTGGTGCCACAACACTGCAACTCCTCACAGATACTGTACTTGGAGCACAGCAGTCACACCTGTTGCGAAGCATCTTTTTAAAAAATTGTAAGTACACGCCCCTGTTATACAGGGGCTGAAAAATTGTGCCTTAGGCACTGGTGTGGTGGCATGGATCATTGAGGAGGAGGAAGAGGATAGTCAGTGAACATAACAGGACAGTCACTCAGCATCAGCATAGGCAGTCTTGAAGGGATGTGACATTATAAATTATTCTGTTATATCCGCTTCAGGTGCCTGGTAGCTGGTGGTGATCCAAGACTGATTCATTTTTATGAAGGTCAGTCGATCAACCGAGTCGGTGGACAGGCGCACCCTATGATCGGTGACAAATCCTCCAGCAGCACTGAATGTGCGTTCGGAAAGAACGCTGGATGCAGGACAGGCCAGTAGCTCAATTGCATACTGTGCAAGCTCTGGCCAGTGATCCATCCTCAGGACTCAGTAAGCCAGAGGATTTTCGGTGGGAAAGGTGTCCAAGTCTGACCTTGCCCCTAGGTATTCCTGCACCATGTATATCAGACGCTGGCGATGGTTGCTGTAACCGATCATACCTTGGGGCTGCGGACTAAAAAATTGTCTGAACGCATCGGTCAGACGTCCACCTTCCCCACCGCTCCTTCTGCTACTGACCGAAGCCTCAGCAACTCGTCGTCCAGGACCAGGAGTTTGTAACCTCCCAGTTTCTGGGAACGCGTTGCACAGACCTTTCTGCAAAGCCTCCCTGAGATGACTCATCCTCTGCTCCCTCTGCGACGGCAAGATAAGGTCCGCAACCTTACCCTTGTACCGTGGATCAAGGAGAGTGGCCAGCCAGTAATGGTCCCTCTCCTTGATCCGAAGAACACGAGGATCCTTCCGCAGGCTTTGCAGGATCAGGGAGGCCATGCAGCGTAGGTTAGCTGAGGCATTCGGTCCGGAGTCTTCTGGGTCACTGAGGATGACATGATCGCCAGCCACCTCCTCCCAGCCACGTACAAGTCCACTGGTTTGTTGGGACTGTACATCATCCCTAAAAGACTGCTGCTGCTGATGCTGAGTGCCAGGCTCCACCTCCATGCTCACACAATCCTCCTCCTCATCCTCATCCTCTTCCTGTGTGATGGGTGGGACAGAAGGAACACTGTCTGGGTAAAGGGGGCCTTGAGAGGCAAGGAAGTCCTCCTCTTCCTGCCTCTGTTCTGCCTCAAGTGCCCTGTCCATTATCCCACGAAGCGTATGCTCCAACAGGTGGACAAGAGGTACAGTGTCACTGATGCATGCACTGTCACTGCTCACCATCCTCGTGGCCTCCTCAAATGGTGAGAGGACAGTGCATGCATCCCTGATCATGCTCCACTGGCGTGGGGAAAAAAAGCCAAGCTCCCCTGACCCTGTCCTGGTGCCGTAGTCACAAAGGTACTCATTAATGGCCCTCTGCTGTGTGTGCAGTCGCTGCAGCATGGCCAACGTTGAGTTCCACCTGGTGGGCATGTCACATATTAGGCGGTTCTTGGGCAGGTTCAGCTCCTTTTGCAGCTCAGTCAGCCGAGCACTGGCATTATAAGATCGGCGGAAATGCACACAGACTTTCCTGGCCTGCCTCAGGACATCCTGTAAGCCTGGGAACCTGCCCAAGAACCGCTGCACCACCAGGTTGAGGACGTGAGCCATACAGGGCACATGGGTGAGCTGCCCGTGTCGCAGGGCGGAGAGGAGGTTGGTGCCATTGTCAGAAACGACCATTCCTGGCTTAAGCTGGCGTGGCGTCAACCACCTCTCGGCCTGCCCCTGCAGAGCTGCCAGAACCTCTGGCCCAGTGTGGCTCCTGTCCCCCAAACACACCAGCGCAAGCACGGCATGGCATCTTTTTGCCTGCGTACTCGCGTAGCCCCTTGTACGCCTACGGAGCACCGCTGGTTCCAAGGACAGAGCACTGGAGGAAGAAGAAAAGGAGGGGGTGGAGGAGAGAGGTGTGTCACAACCAGTAGTAGCATTTTGGAGGCGTGGTGGCGGAACAACCTCCAACACTACTGCACCTTGCCCTGCATCCCTCCCAGCTGCCAATAGAGTGACCCAATGGGCCGTGAAAGAAAGATAACGTCCCTGTCCATGCCTGCTGGACCATGAGTCAGCGGTAATATGCACCTTACCGCTGACCGCCCTGTCCAGCGAGGCATGGACATTGCCTTCCACATGCCGGTAGAGAGACGGAATCGCCTTCCGTGAGAAAAAGTGGCGTTTGGGAACCTGCCACTGAGGAACCGCACATTGAACAAACTCACGGAAGGGGGCCGAGTCTACCAACTGAAAAGGCAGCAGTTGAAGTGCTAGCAATTTAGCCAAGCTAGCATTCAACCGCTGGGCATGTGGATGGCTGGGAGTATACTTCTTTTGACGGTCCAGCAGCTGGGGCAGGGAAATTTGCCTGCTACAATCGGACGTCGGTGTACTGCAAGTACTTGGTTGTGACACACCTAATTCTACACCTTCAGTCCTCTCAGAGCAGCTTTCAGAGAGGATATAGTGGGGATGGAGATCCCAGCTGATGAGGAGCAAGGAGAGGTCCGCTTTGTTCTTTGGTGTGGGTCTATTATGTGTGCTTGCCAACGAGCTGCATGGCAGGTCGACATATGTCTGCTCATGCTTGTGGTGCCCAAGTGGCTGATGTTTTGGCCACGCGAGATACGCTTGAGACAAATATTGCAAATAGCAGTGGTGCGATCTGATGCACTCGTCTCAAAAAAGGCCCACACCAAAGAACTTTTGTGATAACGTGCATAGGTAGCGCCCTGCACAGGCGGAGCTCTGCAGTGTGATACAGTTGCTGTGCTGGCCTCTAGCTGGCCTCCAGGGGGCATCCTGCCTTGTTGGACATGTGACGCCGCATCCTCCTCCTCCTCTCTCCCTTCAGGCACCCACGTGGAGTCAGTGACCTCATCATCCCCTCCCTCTTCACCACTAGAGCAAACCTGGCAGTAAGCTGCAGCTGGTGGAACAGTACTGCCAGATTGCTTTACTTCAGCATCCCCTCTCTCTGCGCGCACACTACTGATTTCCTCAAGCTGGGTATCATCATCCGAGCCTTCGAATCGTTGGGCATCCTCCTGGAGCATGTACCCAACACGGTGCTCAAACAGTTCGGGGGACTCCTCAGGAGGACATGGTGGGTCTAGGGAAGGGGTGGCTGATGATGCCATTGAGTACGCGTTGGCAGCTGCTCTGCCAGTACCCTCAGCCTGGGTGAGAGAGGATGAGGAGGATGAGGAGGGCTTGGTCATCCATTCTACCAAGCCTTCGGCATGATGCGGCTCCACATGTCCAGCTGCCGAAAACAAAGACAAGCGTGTCCCATGGCCACGTGCTGATGACGATGCACGACCACGTCCACAGCCAGCACTGTTGTCTCTAGAAACAGAGCCTGCCTGCCCTGTGTTCTTGCCTCGGCACACTCTGCCTCTCCTTGGCGGTCTTCCAGCCATTGTAGTCGGTAGTGTATATATTATAAAAAATAGAGCTCCTATGTGTGCTCACAACACACTGTAGGTCCTATGGGTGCTGACACTAACACACTATAGGTACTATGTGTGCTGCTGACAAGAAAATATAGGAGCTATGTGTGCTGCCACAAACACACTATAAGTCCTATGGGTGCTGCTGAAACAAAGACACTATAGGTACTATATGTGTGCTGCTGTCAAGAAAATATAGGAGCTCTGTGTGCTGCCACTAACACACTAGAAGTCCTATGGGTGCTGCTGACACAATAGGTAGTATATGTGTGCTGCTGAGAAGACAATATAGGAGCTCTGTGTGCTGCCACTAACACACTAGAAGTCCTATGGGTGCTGCTGACACAATAGGTAGTATATGTGTGCTGCTGAGAAGAAAATATAGGAGCTCTGTGTGCTGCCACTAACACACTAGAAGTCCTATGGGTGCTGCTGACACAATAGGTAGTATATGTGTGCTGCTGAGAAGAAAATATAGGAGCTCTGTGTGCTGCCACTAACACACTAGAAGTCCTATGGGTGCTGCTGACACAATAGGTAGTATATGTGTGCTGCTGAGAAGACAATATAGGAGCTCTGTGTGCTGCCACTAACACACTAGAAGTCCTATGGGTGCTGCTGACAAAATAGGTAGTATATGTGTGCTGCTGAGAAGAAAATATAGGAGCTCTGTGTGCTGCCACTAACACACTAGAAGTCCTATGGGTGCTGCTGACACAATAGGTAGTATATGTGTGCTGCTGAGAAGAAAATATAGGAGCTCTGTGTGCTGCCACTAACACACTAGAAGTCCTATGGGTGCTGCTGACACAATAGGTAGTATATGTGTGCTGCTGAGAAGAAAATATAGGAGCTCTGTGTGCTGCCACTAACACACTAGAAGTCCTATGGGTGCTGCTGACACAATAGGTAGTATATGTGTGCTGCTGAGAAGAAAATATAGGAGCTCTGTGTGCTGCCACTAACACACTAGAAGTCCTATGGGTGCTGCTGACACAAAGACACTATAGGTAGTATATGGATGGAACAGAAGGTTGGGACAGAAGTTGGGGTGCAATGCTGTGCTAACAGCACTGCGGTTGGTGCTACTGCAATACTGTACTAACAGTACGCACGCACCAGACTAATCCCCAGCAGCAGCTAATAACACACTAACTGTGCAATCAGCAGCAATGAACGATCACTAATGATGAATGACTCAGGTAGCAATGGTTTAGCAAAGAAATAGCCAATGGTTTAGCAAAGAAATAGCAATCAAGCAAAGACAGAATCAGCAGACTGCTCTCTCCTAAAGCCGGAACACATGTGACCGGGGCCGACGGCGTGGCAGCCTTTTAAATGGTGGGGCGTGTACTAAATCCCCTGAGCTTTAATTGGCTACAGGCGTCCTGCCTGTAGCCAATTATTGCTCTCCGAGTTTCCGGCGCTGTGATTGGCCAAGCATGCGGGGTCACAGTGCATGCTTGGCCAATCATCAGCCAGCAATGCACTGCGCCGGCCGCAATGCATTGCGGGGCCGCTCGCATCACACGAATGTGATGCGAACGGCCCAAATAGTTCTGGGCTCGCCGAGCGAGCGAATGCCCGGTGCTCGATTCGAACGTGGGTTGGAATCGAGCACCGGGCCCATCCCTAGTCTCCGGGTGGATCAGAAAGTCGGTGAGCGAGGCCACATGGGCTGCGTATAGTAAGGCAGGAATGGCAGGTGTTTGTGCAAGCAGCAGGAGAGGATCCTGCAGGCCATAGGGTGAGGTGGTTAGTGTTATACTTTATTTCCAGTAATATGGAGAGTGGTGTGTCTGGGTCTGCATTGGGTAAAAAACTGGCAGGTCTGGCATTTTGGTTTAAATGGCAGGGTCTCCAGGATTTTCAAAAGATTTCTGGGTTCGACAGGCGGTTAAAGGCTACCGCTGGGCTAGCCAGCGCAGGGACTCCAGGCGCCCAGTATTGTTTGAGATATTGAGCAGGATTTTAAGGCAATTACAGGGTGTGTGTTCATCCCCCTATGAGGTTTTGTTATTTCAGGTGGCGTTCTCTTTGGCCTTTTTTAGGAGGATCAATGAGCTGGTCAGCCCTTCCAAAAAGGTACAAGGGGCATGAGCGTACACGAAGTTAAATGCAAGGAGGACGGGGTATCATTGGTGTTAAGCAGATCAAAGACGGATCAAGTGGGAAAAGGCAAGCTGATGTGGGTCTATCCGCTTCCTGGCTCACCGATATGTCCAGTGGGGGTGGTTTAGGGGTACTTGGAAGTGCATCCCAAGGCGGCAGGGTCTTTCTTAATGCATGCTGATGGGTTCCCTTTATCCAGGTTTCAATTTGTGTCAGTCTTCAAAACATGTTTGTGAGTTTTTGGTTTGGAAGAAAAGGAATTTTCTTCCCATTCCTTTAGGATAGGGGTGGGGATGGAGGCAGCCAGGTGCAGAATGGGTGATGAGGCAGTAAAACGTATTGGTCGGTGGGAGTCCCGCAGGTTTGGGTTGTACATTCGCCCCATTTTCTAGTGGGGTTGGAATAACCATGTGTCCACAAGGGGGAATGTATAGGGCATGGATTGTGGTGGTTGATGGCTGAGGTCACGGTGGTTCCTTCTTTCTTTTCTTTCAGGTTTCGGGGCAAGGCCTGGTCTGGATACAGGGCTATTCGTTTGTGTTTTTTAGGGGGCAAAAAGGGGGATGTTAAGCCGGAGGGTCGGCAGTTGGGGTTTCCAAGAGATGAGGTTCATGTTCGGTGGCTGGAAGTTCCGGGAATGCTATGGGGTAGGGTTGTTCCAGGGTGCATCGTTTTACGCGTCTGGATAGGTCACCTGACGTTTTAGTCCTGCATGTGGGTGGCAATGATTTGGGGATAAGGTCCATGCTGGATATCACGCGGGACATCAAATTTGATTTTATGCGTTTACGCATGGCATTTCCGTATATGATCATTGTGTGGTCGGACATCATAGCTTGGACTGCACGGAGGCTGACTAGATCATTGGAGGGTACCAATAGGGCCCGGAAAAAGATCAATCGGGAGGTGAGCAGATTTGTGATGAGGCACATGGAGCTGGAGGTGGATACATGGAGGTAGCTTAGGGGCGATGGAGTGCATCTTAATGCAGTGGGGATAGACATGTGGGCATTGGGACTACAAGATGGCATACAGCAAGCTTTAAGGGTGTGCAGGGGCACCCAAGGTTAAGGTTTTAACATTGGGCGCTGTGGTGGGTGTTGGTCTTTGCGGAAGAAGGAAGATACCTTGGAAGGAATGAGTTCAGGACCTATCGGTGATATGGGTCCTGATGGTGGGATTTCAGCTAACGGAGGTTGTTAGACCGGAGGGTCGGCAGTTGGGGTTTCCAAGAGATGAGGTTCGTGGCTGGGAGTTCCGGGAATTCTATGGGGTAGGGTTGTTCCAGGGGTGCATCGTTTTACACATCTGGATAGGTCACCTGACGTGAGGTTTAGCTGAAATGTGTTGGTAATGGGTGCACTGCGTTCAGTGGTCGTCTCTGAGCCAGCCTGACGGCTTGAGGCCTATGATCATATGAGAGATACCGCAGTGTAGTAGTTTACACAAATGGTAAAGGAGGTTCCCGCAAAGACCAACGCTAAGTATAATCTATCGATTATAGTAACAGATGTTGATGTTATGTTGATTTTATTTTGAAAATATATTTGTTTAATAAATAAGGTTGCTACGGCCTGTGTTTTAACTCAATTTCGGTGTGGTCTTGTTAATAAGATAGATGGGTAAGAAAGAGGATGAAGCAGGGGTCTTAATAGTAGTACATATGTAATACAATAGTCATGTTAGTCACCTGGCTGTGCAGTAGTGAGGAAACCAGTTATCTGCAGCCCTTACAGGGGTAGTGCTACATACTGCAGCACAATGCACTGCTGTACAGTGCCATGCGATTTAGCTTGGTGCGCTGTGATAAAATGCAGCACATCTGCATTTTATCGCAGTGCACTGCAGCACAGTCCTAGGCTGCATTGCAGTGTGAATGTGACACATAGGAAACTATTTTGTAAAAGTCTGTCACCACACATGGTGTAAATTCAGCCTTAAGATTTTTGCCTTTGTAGCATTGCGATGTTTACAAAAAATTGCCATGGAGGAAACTTTGGATCTGCAATTTATGGGATGCCGTTGTGCAATGTCATCAGGATATTTTGCATCAATAAGTATGAGGCGCTGACTCATTAAATAACTGATTCTGGACCTAATGTGCAGAGACTATTCTACGGACTAGACCACAAATGAAATATTGTATTGAAAATGTGCACAAAATTTGACATACATTCACAATATAATGTTGCTGTCTTGGATACAATTCAGAATCAGTATACAAGAGAGAACACGGTGTATATCCAACCTTACAAATTAAGACAACAGATAACGAGTGTAAAAAAGGATTACGCCATTTTTCCATCACTAAACAAAACAAATCAAATTTAACCATTTGAGCTCTGGAAGGTTTTATCCCCATCATGACCAGAGCATTTTTTGCTGTTTAGCATGTTGCTACTTTAACTGGCAATTACATAACACTACACCCAGAGTCAGCAACCCATCTATGTCTCTCTTTTTTTTTTCATATTTTCTTTTTTCTTTTTAGAAAGGGGTAATACAGAATACATTATCACTCAATATTCCATATATAACAAGAGAGAATTCCATTTCAATACAAAATATATCGCTTCTCATTTACAACAGAAAGAAAAAACAACATTCTTCGAATTAAACCATTACCTTTTAACAACTATTCCTGTCATTTCTGTTCAGGGGGCTTAGGATACTTTCCCTAAGTACCCTCCTTCCCCCTTGTATTCTTACCCTCCCCTACTTTTTATATCTTCATCCTCATCAAACCTACCCCTAAAACCCCCCAAAAAAAATAAACCTCAAAAACAAACTATCAAAAAAAAAGGGGGAGAGGGAATTTCTCCCCCTCCCTCTCTCCCTCCCTCCCCTCCCCCCCCCCCCCATCCAGCCCAGCGGGATGGAGGAATTCCAACATATATATTTCCATGCGGGCAGACTCTCCCCCTCAAACACCCTTTCCTTCATTTTCTCACAGCAGTTTCTTCCCTTCCTCAGTATACAGAAATCTGTTCCACCCTGCCCATGTTTTATTATACCGCTCTTTCTTATTTTGGCCTGAGGACACTAAGTCCTCCATAGCTCCAATCTCTCTTACTCTATTGAGCCACCTTACTATTGAAGGTGAGCTCGGATCCTTCCAGCACAGTGACAGTTGCCTTGGCCGCATTAATCAGATGGCGTAAAATAGACTTTCTATATGTCTGTATCGGTATTTGAGAACAATGGAGCTGGAAAAGAGCGGGATCGTCTGGTATTAAAGTTTCTGTAAATTTCTGGGAAATTCTCATGAACCTCCCCCAATGCCTAATCTTAGAACATGCCCAGAATATGTGGAGTAAGGTTCCCGGTTCCTTTCCACATCAACAATGGCCTGAAGTTTCCGGGTAGAACCTCTGAAGTTTTATTGGGGTATAGTACCATTGCATCAGTATTTTATAGTTTAATTCTTGAATTCTTGTACACATTGATGTATTCTGGGACAAATAAATAATATTCCTACGTTGAGCCGGGGTAAAGGTCCTATTCAAATCCCTTTCCCATTTAACCATACTAGGGAGCACAAAGTCCTCTGGTATTTAGCATCCCATACATTTTTGAGATCAACCGGGGGAGCGGTTCTTGCTCATCACAATATTGTTCAAATGTGGTTAATTGACGTTCATATTTTACCGCTGACTCCAGAGATCTCAAAAAATGCAATACCTGTATTGCTCGCCAAATCTTTAATTCAAAAAATCCCCCTGGTTGCGTCAAAGCCGCTAAAGTAGGCAAAGCCCCTTTATGAATGAAATGTGAGACTTGAGATATTCCTCTCTCTACTAGGTTTTTAAGTGCTCCTACCTCTATACCTGGTGAAAACCCCGGGTTTCCCAAGATAGGAAACAAAGGTGAATTTTTCGAAGAGATTTTGGGATCCCGAAGTAAATTGGCACTAATTCGCAATGTAGTGCCTATGATAGGATGCTTCCTGATAGACATCGGTAGTGTTCCAAAGCACCAGGGTGCTCTACGTAAGGGTATCGTACTTGCCTGCTGTTCCAAATCTACCCATAACTTGAGTTCTCCATGTCTGCACCAGTCTACCACCCTTCCCAAGTGAACTGCCTGATAGTATTTCACTATATTTGGGACTGCTATTCCACCAAAACACCTGGGCATCATCATAATACCTCTTCCTATCCTTGGTCGTTTCTTCGCCCATATAAATTTAATAAAAAGGGATCAGATTTGGAGAAGGAAGACCGCTGGAATAGTGATTGGTAAAGCTTGGAATAGGTATAGAAATTTTGGTAAAATACTCATTTTAATAATGTTGCAACGGCCAAACCATGAATGGGTACTATGATGCCATTTATCCAATAACGTCCGAACTGAGTTATATAAGGCTAGAAAATTTACCTCGAAAGTCTTTCCTATATTCGGTGGGATATGCGTGCCCAGATATTTTAGCTTCTCAGTCACCCATTTAAAGCTAAAATTTGGTTGGATTGTGTTGCGAGCCATAGTTTGCAACGCAACTCCCATCGCTTCTGATTTCGTATAATTTATTTTTAAGTTGGATAGGCTTCCATATATTTCAAACTCTTTCATAAGATTGGGAATTGAAATATGTGGTGCAGACATGGAGAACAACAAGTCGTCCGCATAGGCTGAGATTTTATAATTTCGGTCTCCAATTTTAAGACTCTGAATGTCCGGATTTTGCCTCATTTTGTTTAGTAGGGTCTCTACTGACAGAGAAAACAGGGGTGAGAGAGGACAACCCTGTCGTGTACCATTTGAAATTTTAAAGGGTTTAGAGAATACTCCATTTACTTTCACCTCCGCTTTTGGGCAAGTATAAACACTCATCCACTTAATCATTTGGTCTCCCGTGCCAACATGTCTCAGTACTGCAAACAAAAAAGACCATCTCACCCTATCGAATGCCTTCTCAGCATCTGTACTCAGGAAAACACTGGGGGTATTTGTCTTGTTGGCATGGTAGACAATATTAAGGACTTTGATAGTATTATCCCTCGCTTCCCGCGAGGGAATAAATCCCACTTGATCGAAGTCTATCAGCTGACTAAGCAATGGCTGTATCCGAGATGCTAAGACTTTGGTAAAAAGCTTCAAGTCTACATTTAATAGTGAGATCGGCCTGTAGCTGCCACATTCCGAAGGGTCCTTTCCTTCCTTCGGTATCACTGTGATATATGCCAAAAGTGAATCCGGTGGGAATGCGGCAGCTCGGCCTAGAGCATTAAAAACCTAAAGGTATAGCGCAGACATTTGGAGAATTTTACTTCTCACTCCTTGGAGAATTTTACAATACTACAAAAAATTTTCAACACAGTTAAATACTCAGTACAAACTGAGTACTTAACTGTGTTGAAAATTTTTTGTAGTATTGTAATGTGAAGCCATCGGGGCCAGGTGCCTTCCCTGGTTTCAGCATTTTTATTACTGCATTCACTTCCTCTACTGAGATAGGAACTTCCAGTTTCCTCCGTTCTAAAGATGTTAGTCTTGAAAGTCTTGCCGAGGAGAGGTATTCCTCCTGAGCCATTGTTGACGTACATAATGGTTCTAGGTTGTATAATGAGGAGTAAAATTCTCCAAATGTCTGCGCTATACCTTTAGGTTGTGAGATTAGTTTCCCCTCTCTCCCTTTTATTTGAGGTATATATTCTGTCGTCGTTTTTTCTTTAAGTTTACCTGCTAACAGTTTGCTACATACTTTTTGTATAATTGCTTTAGCTTTAAAACGCAAGATATCCGTAATCTGTCACCTCAAATGTCCCAAATCTCTCCCAATGGAAGGTATCTGAGTCCTCTTATGCTGGAGTCCCAGGTCATGAATTTCCTGTAGGAGACTCATCACCTGTTTTTCTCCCTCTTTCTTTAACCTAGATCCATATTTGATCAGAATGCCCCGAATCACTGTTTTGTGTGCCTCCCATACTATGCCAGGGTTACTTCCAGGGGTGTCATTTGTCTGGAAGTACGCATTTATTTCTTTTGCTACTTCGTCCTGAATTTCAGGGTTCTGTAGCAGACTCTCATTTAATCGCCACCTTCTTTTGATGGCGCACATCGCACCAGAAAGGGATAGACACAAAGTGATCGGGGCATGGTCTGACCACGTTATGTTTCCTATAGATACCTCTGTTATCCTAGTAAGTAGGTAATGTGGGACCAGAAAGAGATCTATCTGTGAATACACCTGGTGAGTAGGGATGAGCCGAACACCCCCGGGTTCGGTTCGCACCAGAACCTTCGAACGGACCGAAAGTTCGCGCGAATTTTCGAACCCTATACGTTATAATGGACGCGAACGTTCGAAATCAAAAGTGCTAATTACAACGGCCAATATGCATGTTAATGTCATAAAACAGGTTTGGGGACCCGGGTCCTGCCCCAGGGGACATATATCAATGCAAAAATAACTTTTAAAAACTAACGTTTTTTCGGGAGCAGTCATTTTAATGATGCATAAAGTGAAAAAAAAAAGTGAAATTTTCCTTTAAATATGGTACCTGGGGGGTGTCTAAAGTATGCCTGTGAAGTGGCATGTGTTTCCCGTGTTTAGAACTGTCCTTGCACAAAATGACATTTGTAAAGGAAAAAAAGAAGCCATTTAAAACCACTTGCGGCTTTAGGTTTGTTCTTAAGTAGAATCTGAACAGGTACATTATGAAGTGTAGCTCCATCCCAAAAAAATCTATTTTTAAGCTTTTTGGAGAACATAGGGAGGGGTTATCACCCCTGTAACATTTGCTGTCTTTGCACATCTGTTCAGAACATGTCACCTCACTTTCCGTCCCAATGACAAATGTTTTTGGAAAAAGTGGGGTTTTAATTGAAACAAGGATTGGTGATAAAGTATCAGTAGAGAGGAGATACCTTTTTCCCAAATTAAATCTAACAGGATAGAATTTCCCTTCCTAGGGGTAGATTTCCTCTCACTTCCTGTTTTCTCTTTCCATTTGCAAGTAGGAGTCGTTTGTAAGTTGGATGTTTGAAAGTAGGAGCCTGCCGTATATACTCTGCAGAAATTTGCCCTATTAGATGTTGGTGTAGCCACAAGACTGGTGGGCCCAGGAATGGGCCCTGCTGTGAGTTAATAGATCAAGATTTGTAATTGCATGCACCTGTTGAACAGGGCAGAAAAATTGGGGGTGGTGGTGGTGGTGGACGGTGTTGCCACAAGACTGTAAGCTCTCACAGTTACTCTTGGTGGGCGCAGGAATGGGCCCTGCTGTGAGTTATTAGATCAAGATTTGTAATTGCAAGCACCTGATGAACAGGGCAGAAAAATTGGGCCTTTGGCGGTGGTGGTGGACGGTGTTGCCACAAGACTGTAGGCCCTCATAGTTACTCTTGGTGGGCGCAGGAATGGGCCCTGCTGTGAGTTATTAGATCAAGATTTGTAATTGCAAGCACCTGATGAACAGGGCAGAAAAATTGGGCCTTTGGCGGTGGTGGTGGACGGTGTTGCCACAAGACTGTAGGCCCTCATAGTTACTCTTGGTGGGCGCAGGAATGGGCCCTGCTGTGAACTATTAGATCAAGATTTGTAATTACCCGCCCCTGTTAAACAGGGGCTGAAAAATTGTGCCTTAGGCACTGGTGCTGGTGCCACAACACTGCAACCCCTCACAGATACTGTACTTGGAGCACAGCAGTCACACGTGTTGCGAAGCATTTTTTTTAAAAATTGTAAGTACACGCCCCTGTTAAACAGGGGCTGAAAAATTGTGCCTTAGGCACTGGTGCTGGTGCCACAACACTGCAACCCCTCACAGATACTGTACTTGGAGCACAGCAGTCACACGTGTTGCGAAGCATTTTTTTTAAAAAATTGTAATTACCCGCCCCTGTTAAACAGGGGCTGAAAAATTGTGCCTTAGGCACTGGTGCTGGTGCCACAACACTGCAACCCCTCACAGATACTGTACTTGGAGCACAGCAGTCACACGTGTTGCGAAGCATTTTTTAAAAAAATTGTAATTACCCGCCCCTGTTAAACAGGGGCTGAAAAATTGTGCCTTAGGCACTGGTGCTGGTGCCACAACACTGCAACCCCTCACAGATACTGTACTTGGAGCACAGCAGTCACACGTGTTGCGAAGCATTTTTTAAAAAAATTGTAAGTACACGCCCCTGTTAAACAGGGGCTGAAAAATTGTGCCTTAGGCACTGGTGCTGGTGCCACAACACTGCAACCCCTCACAGATACTGTACTTGGAGCACAGCAGTCACACGTGTTGCGAAGCATTTTTTAAAAAAATTGTAATTACCCGCCCCTGTTAAACAGGGGCTGAAAAATTGTGCCTTAGGCACTGGTGCTGGTGCCACAACACTGCAACCCCTCACAGATACTGTACTTGGAGCACAGCAGTCACACGTGTTGCGAAGCATTTTTTTAAAAAATTGTAATTACCCGCCCCTGTTAAACAGGGGCTGAAAAATTGTGCCTTAGGCACTGGTGCTGGTGCCACAACACTGCAACCCCTCACAGATACTGTACTTGGAGCACAGCAGTCACACGTGTTGCGAAGCATTTTTTTAAAAAATTGTAAGTACACGCCCCTGTTAAACAGATGCTGAAAAATTGTGCCTTAGGCACTGGTGTGGTGGCATGGATCATTGAGGAGGAGGAAGAGGATAGTCAGTGAACATAAGAGGACAGTCACTCAGCATCAGCATAGGCAGTCTTGAAGGGATGTGACATTATAAATTATTCGGTTATATCCGCCTCAGGTGCCTGGTAGCTGGTGGTGATCCAAGACTGATTCATTTTGATGAAAGTCAGTCGATCAACCGAGGCGGTGGACAGGCGCACCCTATGATCAGTGACAAATCCTCCAGCAGCACTGAATGTGCGTTCGGAAAGAACGCTGGAGGCAGGACAGGCCAGTAGCTCAATTGCATACTGTGCAAGCTCTGGCCAGTGATCCATCCTCAGGACCCAGTAAGCCAGAGGATTTTCGGTGGGAAAGGTGTCCAAGTCTGACCTTGCCCCAAGGTATTCCTGCACCATGTATATCAGACGCTGGCGATGGTTGCTGGAACCGATCATACCTTGGGGCTGCGGACTAAAAAATTGTCTGAACGCATCGGTCAGACGTCCACCTTCCCCACCGCTCCTTCTGCTACTGACCGAAGCCTCAGCAACTCGTCGCCCAGGACCAGGAGTTTGTAACCTCCCAGTTTCTGGGAACGCGTTGCACAGACCTTTCTGCAAGGCCTCCCTGAGATGTCTCATCCTCTGCTCCCTCTGCGACGGCAAGATAAGGTCCGCAACCTTACCCTTGTACCGCGGATCAAGGAGAGTGGCCAGCCAGTAATGGTCCCTCTCCTTGATCCGAAGAACACGAGGATCCTTCCGCAGGCTTTGCAGGATCAGGGAGGCCATGCAGCGTAGGTTAGCTGAGGCATTCGGTCCGGAGTCTTCTGGGTCACTGAGGATGACATGATCGCCAGCCACCTCCTCCCAGCCACGTACAAGTCCACTGGTTTGTTGGGACTGTACATCATCCCTAAAAGACTGCTGCTGCTGATGCTGAGTGCCAGGCTCCACCTCCATGCTCACACAATCCTCCTCCTCCTCCTCCTCCCTCCTCCTCCTCCTCCTCATCCTCTTCCTGTGTGATGGGTGGGACAGAAGGAACACTGTCCGGATAAAGGGGGCCTTGAGAGGCAAGGAAGTCCTCCTCTTCCTGCCTCTGTTCTGCCTCAAGTGCCCTGTCCATTATCCCACGCAGCGTATGCTCCAACAGGTGGACAAGAGGGACAGTGTCACTGATGCATGCACTGTCACTGCTCACCATCCTCGTGGCCTCCTCAAATGGTGAGAGGACAGTGCATGCATCCCTGATCATGCTCCACTGACGTGGGGAAAAAAAACCAAGCTCCCCTGACCCTGTCCTGGTGCCGTAGTCACAAAGGTACTCATTGATGGCCCTCTGCTGCGTGTGCAGTCGCTGCAGCATGGCCAACGTTGAGTTCCACCTGGTGGGCATGTCACATATTAGGCGGTTCTTGGGCAGGTTCAGCTCCTTTTGCAGCTCAGTCAGCCGAGCACTGGCATTATAAGATCGGCGGAAATGCACACAGACTTTCCTGGCCTGCCTCAGGACATCCTGTAAGCCTGGGAACCTGCCCAAGAACCGCTGCACCACCAGGTTGAGGACGTGAGCCATGCAGGGCACATGGGTGAGCTGCCCCTGTCGCAGGGCGGAGAGGAGGTTGGTGCCATTGTCAGAAATGACCATTCCTGGCTTAAGCTGACGTGGCGTCAACCACCTCTCGGCCTGCCCCTGCAGAGCTGCCAGAACCTCTGGCCCAGTGTGGCTCCTGTCCCCCAAACACACCAGCGCAAGCACGGCATGGCATCTTTTTGCCTGCGTACTTGCGTAGCCCCTTGTAAGCCTACGGAGCACCGCTGGTTCCAAGGACAGAGCACTGGAGGAAGAAGAAGAGGAGGGGGTGGAGGAGAGAGGTGTGTCACAACCAGTAGCAGTAGTAGCGTTTTGGAGGCGTGGTGGCGGAACAACCTCCAACACTACTGCACCTTGTCCTGCATCCCTCCCAGCTGCCAATAGAGTGACCCAATGGGCCGTGAAAGAAAGGTACCGTCCCTGTCCATGCCTGCTGGACCATGAGTCAGCGGTAATATGCACCTTACCGCTGACCGCCCTGTCCAACGAGGCATGGACATTGCCTTCCACATGCCGGTAGAGAGACGGAATCGCCTTCCGTGAGAAAAAGTGGCGTTTGGGAACCTGCCACTGAAGAACCGCACATTGAACAAACTCACGGAAGGGGGGCCGAGTCTACCAACTGAAAAGGCAGCAGTTGAAGTGCTAGCAATTTAGCCAAGCTAGCATTCAACCGCTGGGCATGTGGATGGCTGGGAGTGTACTTCTTTCTACGGTCCAGCAGCTGGGGCAGGGAAATTTGCCTGCTGCAATCGGACGTCGGTGTACTGCAAGTACTTGGTTGTGACACACCTAATTCTACACCTTCAGTCCTCTCAGAGCAGCTTTCAGAGAGGACTGAAGGTGTAGTGGGGATGGAGATCCCAGCTGATGAGGAGCAAGGAGAGGTCCGCTTAGTTCTTTGGTGTGGGTCTTTTATGTGTGCCTGCCAACGAGCTGCATGGCAGGTCGACATATGTCTGGTCATGCTTGTGGTGCCCAAGCGGCTGATGTTTTGGCCACGCGAGATACGCTTGAGACAAATATTGCAAATAGCAGTGGTGCGATCTGATGCACTCGTCTCAAAAAAGGCCCACACCAAAGAACTTTTCTGATAACGTGCAGAGGCAGCGCCCTGCACAGGCGGAGCTCTGCGGTGTTGTACAGTTGCTGTGCTGGCCTCTACCTGGCCTCCAGGGGGCATCCTGCCTCGTTGGACATGTGACGCCGCATCCTCCTCCTCCTCGTCCTCCTCCTCATCCTCTCTCCCTTCAGGCACCCACGTGGAGTCAGTGACCTCATCATCCCCTCCCTCTTCACCACTAGAGCAAACCTGGCAGTAAGCTGCAGCTGGTGGAACAGTACTGCCAGATTCCTCAAGCTGGGTATCATCATCCGAGCCTTCGAATCGTTGGGCATCCTCCTGGAGCATGTACCCAACACTGTGCTCAAAGAGTTCGGGGGACTCCTCAGGAGGACATGGTGGGTCTAGGGAAGGGGTGGCTGATGATGCCATTGAGTACGCGTTGGCAGCTGCTCTGCCAGTACCCTGAGCCTGGGTGAGAGAGGATGAGGAGGATGAGGAGGGCTTGGTCATCCATTCTACCAAGCCGTCAGCATGATGCGGCTCCACATGTCCAGCTGCCGAAAACAAAGACGCGCGTGTCCCATGGCCACGTGCTGATGACGATGCACGACCACGTCCACGGCCACGTCCACTAGAAACAGAGCCTGCCTGCCCTGTGTTCTTGGCTCTGCACGCTCTGCCTCCCCTTGGCGGTCTTCCAGCCATTGTAGTCGGTAGTCCTGTGGGTGCTGCTGAGAAGAAAATATAGGAGCTCTGTGTGATGCCACTAACACACTAGAAGTCCTATGGGTGCTTCTGCAAAGAAAATATAGGAGCTCTGTGTGATGCCACTAACACACTAGAAGTCCTATGGGTGCTTCTGCAAAGAAAATAGAGGAGCTCTGTGTGATGCCACTAACACACTAGAAGTCCTGTGGGTGCTGCTGAGAAGAAAATATAGGAGCTCTGTGTGATCCCACTAACACACTAGAAGTCCTATGGGTGCTTCTGCAAAGAAAATAGAGGAGCTCTGTGTGATGCCACTAACACACTAGAAGTCCTGTGGGTGCTGCTGAGAAGAAAAATATAGGAGCTCTGTGTGATGCCACTAACACACTAGAAGTCCTATGGGTGCTTCTGCAAAGAAAATAGAGGAGCTCTGTGTGATGCCACAAACACACTAGAAGTCCTGTGGGTGCTGCTGAGAAGAAAATATAGGAGCTCTGTGTGATGCCACTAACACACTAGAAGTCCTATGGGTGCTTCTGCAAAGAAAATAGAGGAGCTCTGTGTGATGCCACTAACACACTAGAAGTCCTGTGGGTGCTGCTGAGAAGAAAATATAGGAGCTCTGTGTGATGCCACTAACACACTAGAAGTCCTATGGGTGCTTCTGCAAAGAAAATAGAGGAGCTCTGTGTGATGCCACTAACACACTAGAAGTCCTGTGGGTGCTGCTGAGAAGAAAATATAGGAGCTCTGTGTGATGCCACTAACACACTAGAAGTCCTATGGGTGCTTCTGCAAAGAAAATAGAGGAGCTCTGTGTGATGCCACTAACACACTAGAAGTCCTGTGGGTGCTGCTGAGAAGAAAATATAGGAGCTCTGTGTGATGCCACTAACACACTAGAAGTCCTATGGGTGCTTCTGCAAAGAAAATAGAGGATCTCTGTGTGATGGGACTAACACACTACAAGTCCTATGGGTGCTTCTGGGAAGAAAATATAGGATCTCTGTGTGATGGGACTAACACACTTCAAGTCCTATAGGTGCTTCTGGGAACAAAATATATGATCTCTGTGTGATGGGACTAACACACTTCAAGTCCTATGGGTGCTTCTGGGAAGAAAATATAGGTCTGTGTGATGGGACTAACACACTTCAAGTCCTATAGGTGCTTCTGGGAACAAAATATATGATCTCTGTGTGATGGGACTAACACACTTCAAGTCCTATAGGTGCTTCTGGGAAGAAAATGTAGGTCTGTGTGATGGGACTAACACACTTCAAGTCCTATAGGTGCCTCTGGGAACAAAATATATGATCTCTGTGTGATGGGACTAACACACTCCAAGTCCTATAGGTGCTTCTGGGAAGAAAATATAGGTCTGTGTGATGGGACTAACACACTTCAAGTCCTATAGGTGCCTCTGGGAACAAAATATATGATCTCTGTGTGATGGGACTAACACACTTCAAGTCCTATAGGTGCTTCTGGGAAGAAAATATAGGTCTGTGTGATGGGACTAACACACTTCAAGTCCTATAGGTGCTTCTGGGAACAAAATATATGATCTCTGTGTGATGGGACTAACACACTTCAAGTCCTATAGGTGCTTCTGGGAAGAAAATTTAGGTCTGTGTGATGGGACTAACACACTTCAAGTCCTATAGGTGCTTCTGGGAACAAAATATATGATCTCTGTGTGATGGGACTAACACACTTCAAGTCCTATAGGTGCTTCTGGGAACACAATATAGGATCTCTGTGTGATGGGACTAACACACTTCAAGTCCTATAGGTGCTTCTGGGAAGAAAATGTAGGTCTGTGTGATGGGACTAACACACTTCAAGTCCTATAGGTGCCTCTGGGAACAAAATATATGATCTCTGTGTGATGGGACTAACACACTTCAAGTCCTATAGGTGCTTCTGGGAAGAAAATATAGGTCTGTGTGATGGGACTAACACACTTCAAGTCCTATAGGTGCCTCTGGGAAGAAAATGTAGGTCTGTGTGATGGGACTAACACACTTCAAGTCCTATAGGTGCCTCTGGGAACAAAATATATGATCTCTGTGTGATGGGACTAACACACTTCAAGTCCTATGGGTGCTTCTGGGAAGAAAATATAGGTCTGTGTGATGGGACTAACACACTTCAAGTCCTATAGGTGCTTCTGGGAACAAAATATATGATCTCTGTGTGATGGGACTAACACACTTCAAGTCCTATAGGTGCTTCTGGGAACACAATATAGGATCTCTGTGTGATGGGACTAACACACTTCAAGTCCTATAGGTGCTTCTGGGAAGAAAATGTAGGTCTGTGTGATGGGACTAACACACTTCAAGTCCTATAGGTGCCTCTGGGAACAAAATATATGATCTCTGTGTGATGGGACTAACACACTTCAAGTCCTATGGGTGCTTCTGGGAAGAAAATATAGGTCTGTGTGATGGGACTAACACACTTCAAGTCCTATAGGTGCTTCTGGGAACAAAATATATGATCTCTGTGTGATGGGACTAACACACTTCAAGTCCTATGGGTGCTTCTGGGAAGAAAATATAGGTCTGTGTGATGGGACTAACACACTTCAAGTCCTATAGGTGCTTCTGGGAACAAAATATATGATCTCTGTGTGATGGGACTAACACACTTCAAGTCCTATAGGTGCTTCTGGGAAGAAAATGTAGGTCTGTGTGATGGGACTAACACACTTCAAGTCCTATAGGTGCCTCTGGGAACAAAATATATGATCTCTGTGTGATGGGACTAACAAACTTCAAGTCCTATAGGTGCTTCTGGGAAGAAAATATAGGTCTGTGTGATGGGACTAACACACTTCAAGTCCTATAGGTGCCTCTGGGAACAAAATATATGATCTCTGTGTGATGGGACTAACACACTTCAAGTCCTATAGGTGCTTCTGGGAAGAAAATATAGGTCTGTGTGATGGGACTAACACACTTCAAGTCCTATAGGTGCTTCTGGGAACAAAATATATGATCTCTGTGTGATGGGACTAACACACTTCAAGTCCTATAGGTGCTTCTGGGAACAAAATATAGGAGCTCTGTTTGCTGCCAGTGCCTGCCTGCCACGAACACACTACAAGTCCTATAGGTGCTTCTGGGAACAAAATATAGGAGCTCTGCCTGCCTGCCACGAACACACTACAAGTCCTATAGGTGCTTCTGGGAACAAAATATAGGAGCTCTGCCTGCCTGCCACGAACACACTACAAGTCCTATAGGTGCTTCTGGGAACAAAATATAGGAGCTCTGTTTGCTGCCACTGCCTGCCAGTTCCTGCCTGCCACAAACACACTACAAGCCCCTCTTTCCAAATCAATCTTTCTAAATGAATCTATCTAACTCAATCTCTCTAAGTAAATCTCTCTAACTAAATCTAGCAGAGTGACACAGAACGATCCTGCTCTATCTACGCCGGAACAGCATGTGACCGGCGCCGACAGCGTGGCGGCCTTTTATAAGAGGGGGCGTGTACTAAAGCCCCTGAGCTGTAATTGGCTACAGGCGTCCTGCCTGTAGCCAATTATGGCTCTTCGAGTTTCCGACGCTGTGATTGGCCAAGCATGCGGGGTCACAGTGCATGCTTGGCCAATCATCAGCCAGCAATGCACTGCGCCGGCCGCGCCGGCCGCAATGCATTGCGGGGCCGCTCGCATCACACGAACGTGATGCGAGCGGCCAAAATAGTTCTGGGCTCGCCGAGCGAGCGAACACCCGGTGCTCGATGCGAACATGGGTTTGCATCGAGCACCGGGCCCATCCCTACTGGTGAGGATTAGAGAAAAAGGTATAATCCCTCTCTCCTGTGTGCATAGTCCACCAAGCGTCCACTAACTGTAATTCATGTATTCTCCTCAATATTCCTCTTCTGGTACCATGTGGAACAGACGACGTCCCTGAGGACGTGTCTATTTTAGGATCTAGGGGATATTAAAATCCCCTCCAAGAATCAGCTTACCTTCAGAATATTCTATTAATTTTGTGAGGACCTTCTTTAAAAACACATCTTGCATTACATTTGGAGCATATACTGTAGCCAGGGTGACCTTCACACCTCCCACTTGACCCTTCAAAAAAAGGTACCAGCCCTTCATGTCTACCCATTTATCTATCAAAGACCATGGGATCCGGTTAGCAATCATAATCGAGGCCCCTTTTGATTTTGCCTCATAGTTTGAAGCGTGGTATACACTTGGGAAAAATCTATTTTGAAGGCGAGGGAATCCGCTCACCTTAAAGTGGGTCTCCTGTACAAAGGCTATATCTGTACGCATCCATTTCAAATCATTAAGGAGCATCCTTAGTTTTTCTGGGACATTAAGTCCTTTGGCATTTATAGAGGTCACCCTTACTTCCTCCATCTTGCCGGAAAACGGGGGAGGGAGAGAGAAGAGAGAGAAAAAGAAAGAGAGAGAGGACAGTAAAAAAAAAACCCTCCCCCTTATACACAAAAGCAAATTACACCCCCTCTATTTTCCCTCCCGCCTCCCTATAAATCACCCTCCCCCTTTTACAACCCCTAAGGGAGGCACCCTCCTCTGACCCCCACACCTGTGGCTCAGTGGGTGCAAACCTATCTAAGGGATTGGTCCAAAATGACTGAGGGGCTCCGCTCCCTCCTCCCCCCAGGCATGTTTTATAAATGAATATCTTCATTCTCCATTTATTTTTCTCTACAGCTCAGTCCATAGAGAAAAAAAATAAAAAAAAATAAAAAAAAATAGCTGCGAACGAGAGGGAAGGGGCAAGGGGATCAAACCCATTTAATATACTTCTGGTCCTGTAGACCTATATGTCCCTTGCCCCCCCCCCCCCCCCCCATTTGATACTTCTTAACTTGACCCCAGCTCCCCCGCGTCCTTCTTCTTATACCTCCATCTTAACTTTTTCTCTCTCCTTCACACCTCTCCATCTCCCCACTGCTCCCCCCTTTCCATAAGGCCCCTTTCACACAGACGGACCGTCTATCCGTTTTTATTCCATCCGTCAACGGACGACAATGCATTCCTATGGGCAGACGGATGAACATCCGTCACCATCAGTTAATCTCCACTTCCATTTTTATCCGTTTTTTTTAACGTACAAGGCTACGTCCAAATGCGTCAAAACGGATATTAACTGACGTTAACGGTCAACGTCCGATCAGTTAAGATCCGTTTGAAAGAAAAAAAAAAAATGTGTTTATCTGTGAACTCAACCTATGACCTGGCAGTAGTTGGACAATAGGAAGTACATCCCCAGTACATGTACAAGGAGGAAGCACGCGCAAGCATGGCAAGAGATGTCTCCCATGAGGAATTAATTAACCTTGTGCATGAAAGGCCTGGCTTGTGGGACTCAACCTGTCGGGACCACAGCGACAGAGTTAAAATCCAACAACTATGGGATGAAATAACAACCAAATTGGTCCTCCATGACTCCCAAACAGCGTGATCAACGTGGTAAGTGTTGCCCAACTGCAGCTTGCTCTTTATTTGTCTTTATTTATTCATTACATTATGGAATTAGTCTGGTTGGTAAATATTCTATAATGCCGCTCCTAGAATAACTCACCACCCTTGCGCCAATCTTACCAAAAAAATGTGTGGATTGTTCCTCACAACAAGGAAGCTCAACAACCCAAAAAGGGTCAGGGGATGTAGGGCCGGTCGACGGAAACAGCTCCAGAAAACGAGCAAGGGACAATTAGACCAGGGGATCTACAATTTGAGTAAAGTAGTACTTGATCCAAATGAGACTAACATTCTCAACCTGGGTCTTAAATGTGCCCCTAAAAAAGGCTTGAATAAATTTGATGTTTATATCGATACTCACAAGTTCGTTAGAACTCTAAATATGAAAAAATATTTTCTAAGCCAACCGGCAGCTAACCGTCCAACCACTTTATACAGATCAGAAATGATTGATAGCGGCCTTAAAAATAAATCTATTTTTAATCCCCTTAATCCGAGCAACCACTACATTGAGGTCTTTAAAAATCTGGTGTTGAAAGATATTGAAGCTCTGGTTCCAAAGAAAAACATCAATCCTGGATATATTAAGGACGGTATAAAATCCCTGGAGAAACGAAAGGACATCATTGTCCGTCCAGCGGATAAGGGTGGGGGAGTTGTACTGATGGACAAATCTTTCTACATTGAACAGCTTGATAATTTAGTGGGAGATACTAACACATACCACAAATTGTCGGCAGACCCCACTGAACCTTATAGGACCCAATTGGATCATTTGGTCGAATGGGGCTACGCCATTCAGGCTTTAAATGTTAAGGAAAAAAGGTACTTGGTACCCAGCTCATCAAGAATACCTATAATATACACTCTGCCCAAAATTCATAAGAATAGCCAAGTACCACCTGCTCGACCTATTGTTAACGGCATAGGATCCGTTACAGCGAGATTGGGTGAGTACTTGGACAAGTTCTTGCAACCCAGTGTTAAAAGTACGCGAGCTTATCTGAAGGATACTTCAGATCTTCTATCTCTGCTGAAGGACATAAAAATCAGTACAACAGTTGACACATATTTAGTAACTGCTGATGTACGTTCACTATATACCATCATCCAGCATGAAGATGCTGCACTGGCACTCAACTGGGCCCTCAGCAAGAGGGATGATATCCTGCATGTCCAGAAGAGTTTTTTGGGTCATGTACTTGAATTTTGCATGACCCACAATTACTTCTGGTGGAATGGCCACTTCTACTCTCAACAGGTTGGCATGGCAATGGGAGCGAAGTTCGCTCCCAGCCTAGCCAACCTGTTTATGGCTGAATGGGAGGACAGGTACGTTTTCAGCCACCAACACCCTCAACTAAAATTCTACAAACGGTACATAGATGATTTAATATTCATCTGGGAGGGGTCCCAGGAATCCGTTGTAGAGTTTCTGAAGAGGCTGAATCTTTATAACAATAACATTCAATTAGACTATCATGTTGATGGTTACAGTATCAACTTTCTAGATTTAGTCATCTTTAAAGATAAGAACGAGCTGAACACGAAGGTTTACTTTAAACCTACAGATCGGAATAGCTACCTGTCCATTAGAAGCGGCCATCATCCATCTTGGATTAGGAATATACCTAAGGGCCAAATTTTAAGAGTAAGGCGTAATTGTACTAATATCAAGGATTATTACGATCAAGCAGAGATATTAAAAAGCAAATTTGTACAAAAAGGGTATGAAGAAGAGTCTTTGAGACAAATTATCCAGGATATATCAGAGATACCCAGAGATGAGTGCCTAAAAAAGAAAGAACCCAACGTGGTTAACAACGCAGGTGCCACTAACCAACACCAATTAGGGTTCATATCCAATTTCCATGCACAGTATAAGGAGGTAGAGGGCATCTTTAAAAGACATTGGCACATTTTGTGCCAGGATAGGCATTTAGGAGGAGTACTACACGACATTAATGTCGAAGGACTCACCATCCCTATTGGAAAAATTGAGTCTCCCTCTGTTACTGATGTTCACCGTCCTACAGCAAATACACTTTCTGCATGCGTAAAACCCCTTGAGATCAATTTTTGGACCTTGTTTGTCTGGGGGATCCAGAATTTTCCTTACTATTTGGTCCCCAGAGGAAGGAAACGATCCCCCACGTTGGGGTTTTTAGGCAGCATACAATGAAGGGGAGTCAGAGTTTGTGAGTAAAAAAGTTGACCATTTTATTAGAATTAAAAAATGATTAACATCATTGAGTTAGAACATGAGCTCCAATGGGAACAGTGACAAATAACTATACATTTACATAAAAGCAAACATGGATATACAATGGCAGACTAATATTCACATAACAACAGTAGCAATCTGTCGTAAGTATGGGAAATTGTCCCTGACGCGTTTCAACCCAAAAGGGTCTTCCTCAGAGGGAAAGAAAGTCTGCTAAACAGAGAGGGATGGAATGTCAGTGTTAGTGGTGAGTACAATTACAAAGTGAACGTGAGCTCATATGGTATACAGAGCTACATGTAACAATGCATATTGGAATTTATATTTACCACAATGGTGTATATCCTGAAAGTAGAAATTGTAATGTTCCCACTGGAGGGTTTATGGCATGGAGAGGGGCGTCGTCCACACCTCTGGGGCACACCGGACAGGTTCCACCGATTCCCACCCGGATCACGAGGCGCCGTACGCCTTGCGAGACGTCACACGTTGGGGGTTCCCCTCCTACTGGTTCTGCTGGCCGAGCATGAGCACCAGAGGAGAGGGAACAACCTGGGAAGGGCGAAAGAGCGCGCAGATGCCTTCAATGACCGAGTCTAAGGACAAATAAAAATCAAGTAGTAACTTGATGTTTTAGTGGATAGAGCAGTTTAGAGCAGCTGCAAGAGAGGTAGTGGTTAGCCTCAATGTGCAGTTGTTCTGACCAAGTGGGATGACCAAGACATGTGATGATTAAGTGTATGGAGGGGACTGTGCAATTACTCAAAGGGATCTCTATTAACAACAAACAAACAAACCAAAAACCAAAACAAGTGCAATGGCAGAGGTTCCCCTCCAAAAAAGGAGAGGAAGAAAATAAGAAGTAGGGGTGCACAGTGTGTGGGGGGGGCTGGGATGGGTAAGTGTGGTGTATAAGAAGATCAAAGAGTGGGGAGGTGAAGAGGGGGGTAGGTGGGGGATGACGTGAAGTGGAGTGAAGGAAGGAAAGGAGATGATGAGGAGGGGAACAAGAGGAAAGGGGAAACAGGGAACAGGGGAGGGATGGGAAAGGGGAGGGGGGGAAAAAAGGAAGGAAAGGGAGGAGGGGAGGGAAAGGGAAGAGGAAAGGGTGGAGGAAAAGAAAAGACGGAAAGAAAGAGGGAAAAAAAGGAGGAAAAGAAAGGGAAGGGGGAGAAGGGGGAGGGGGGGGGGAAAAAGGGGGGGGGGGACGAAAAAAGAGAGGAAAGGGAGGGGGGGGTAGGGATGTGAGGAGGCAAAGAGAAAGTGGAGGGGAGGTGATTGGGTGTGATGTCAAGATGTGCGGTGAGCATACTACAGAGTTAAAACGAATGATAATCAAAATAGTGACATTGTGTGTGTGTACATGGATTGGAATTATGGTCCTACCTGGGTTGTAGAGACCAATCATAAACTGCTGACCATGGGGTTGTAGTACGATGACCAATAATATATTTTAAAGAGGACCCTCAATCCCGTATCACTCGTGTGGTGATGATGTAATGGGACTGCTGGATCACTGGGGTGAAAGACACCCAATCTGAAAGCAAGAAAGTTAATCATGATCAGTCAGATCAAACCAAGGGTCTAGTAACCAAGTAAACCACAAGGTTTTCCTGTGGGGACCACCGAGAGGTCTGTGGGGTTAGGGCAACGGGTGTAGCCGTCCAATTGTGCCTGTACATACCGCGTGTCAGTCCCGGTGGTGATCTGGTCCTGCAGAGGTAGCTGTACTATGGTGGGTACTGCTTGGTCCTTTTAAAGGGTAGGGGAGGTGCTAATGGCCGGAAAAAGGTCACCGGAAGTACTCAGTGAACTAATGACTCAGTAAGTGGGTGCATCCCCGCGCAAATTTGGTCCCCCTCCAGGTGTGGGTGGCCGCCAAACGGGCAGGCCGCGTGTGGCGTCCCCGGCATTCCCGGCGGCCATCTTGTGGCCCGTAACTGACGTCATCTCTGACGCAAATGGCATGACGTACGCTCGTCATGCGCACCAGCGGCGTCCCGCGCGTGCGCAATGGCGAGCGTCGTCCGGAGATGTGCTGGGAATGCCGCCGACGAGGGTATTCCAACGATCGATCGCACGGGACCAGCCCAGGTGCGTCGATCGTGGAGAGGAAGGAGGCGCTTGTGATGGAATAAGGCGTCACTCCTTACCCTCGTCGGGAAGGCGTTTGGGCGCCCCCCGAAAGTCCGAGCGGCACGGCGGATTCCGGCAGTCCCCAGTGGCGGACCGATATCCCTCCCATGAGAACATTGATCGACCTGCGGTAAAGGGATGGTATGAAGAAGTTGAGCTGGGGTGAAAATAAAGAAAAAAGTGAAAAAATAAATAAAATGAAATAAAAATAAAAATATAGTAATAAAAATAAAATAAAATTTTTTCGGGAGCAGTCATTTTAATGATGCATAAAGTGAACCAAAAAAAAAAAGTGTTAAATTTTCCTTTAAATATGGTACCTGGGGGGTGTCCAAAGTATGCCTGTGAAGTGAAGTGGCATGTGTTTCCCGTGTTTAGAACTGTCCTTGCACAAAATGACATTTGTAAAGGGAAAAAAAGAAGCCATTTAAAACCACTTGCGGCTTTAGGTTTGATCTTAAGTAGAATCTGAACAGGTACATTATGAAGTGTAGCTCCATCCCAAAAAAATCTATTTTTAAGCTTTTTGGAGAACATAGGGAGGGGTTATCACCCCTGTAACATTTGCTGTCTTTGCACATCTGTTCAGAACATGTCACCTCACTTTCCGTCCCAATGACAAATGTTTTTGGAAAAGTGGGGTTTTAATTGAAACAAGGATTGGTGATAAAGTATCAGTAGAGAGGAGATACCTTTTTCCCAAATTAAATCTAACAGGATAGAATTTCCCTTCCTAGGGGTAGATTTCCTCTCACTTCCTGTTTTCTCTTTCCATTTGCAAGTAGGAGTCGTTTGTAAGTTGGATGTTTGAAAGTAGGGGCCTGGCGTATATACTCTGCAGAAATTTGCCCTATTAGATGTTGGTGTAGCCACAAGACTGGTGGGCACAGGAATGGGCCCTGCTGTGAGTTAATAGATCAAGATTTGTAATTGCATGCACCTGTTGAACAGGGCAGAAAAATTGGGGGTGGTGGTGGTGGTGGTGGTGGACGGTTTTGCCACAAGACTGTAAGCTCTCACAGTTACTCTTGGTGGGCGCAGGAATGGGCCCTGCTGTGAGTTATTAGATCAAGATTTGTAATTGCAAGCACCTGATGAACAGGGCAGAAAAATTGGGCCTTTGGTGGTGGTGGTGGACGGTGTTGCCACAAGACTGTAGGCCCTCATAGTTACTCTTGGTGGGCGCAGGAATGGGCCCTGCTGTGAGTTATTAGATCAAGATTTGTAATTGCAAGCACCTGATGAACAGGGCAGAAAAATTGGGCCTTTGGCGGTGGTGGTGGACGGTGTTGCCACAAGACTGCAGGCCCTCATAGTTACTCTTGGTGGGCGCAGGAATGGGCCCTGCTGTGAACTATTAGATCAAGATTTGTAATTACCCGCCCCTGTTAAACAGGGGCTGAAAAATTGTGCCTTAGGCACTGGTGCTGGTGCCACAACACTGCAACCCCTCACAGAGACTGTACTTGGAGCACAGCAGTCACACGTGTTGCGAAGCATTTTTTTAAAAAATTGTAAGTACACGCCCCTGTTAAACAGGGGCTGAAAAATTGTGCCTTAGGCACTGGTGCTGGTGCCACAACACTGCAACCCGGCCCTCACAGATACTGTACTTGGAGCACAGCAGTCACACGTGTTGCGAAGCATTTTTTTTTAAAAAATTGTAAGTACACGCCCCTGTTAAACAGGGGCTGAAAAATTGTGCCTTAGGCACTGGTGCTGGTGCCACAACACTGCAACACGGCCCTCACAGATACTGTACTTGGAGCACAGCAGTCACACGTGTTGCGAAGCATTTTTTTAAAAAATTGTAAGTACACGCCCCTGTTAAACAGGGGCTGAAAAATTGTGCCTTAGGCACTGGTGCTGGTGCCACAACACTGCAACACGGCCCTCACAGAGACTGTACTTGGAGCACAGCAGTCACACGTGTTGCGAAGCATTTTTTTAAAAAATTGTAAGTACACGCCCCTGTTAAACAGGGGCTGAAAAATTGTGCCTTAGGCACTGGTGCTGGTGCCACAACACTGCAACACGGCCCTCACAGAGACTGTACTTGGAGCACAGCAGTCACACGTGTTGCGAAGCTTTTTTTTAAAAAATTGTAAGTACACGCCCCTGTTAAACAGGGGCTGAAAAATTGTGCCTTAGGCACTGGTGCTGTGGCATGGATCATTGAGGAGGAGGAAGAGGATAGTCAGTGAACATAAGAGGACAGTCACTCAGCATCAGCATAGGCAGTCTTGAAGGGATGTGACATTAAAAATTATTCGGTTATATCCGCCTCAGGTGCCTGGTAGCTGGTGGTGATCCAAGACTGATTCATTTTGATGAATGTCAGTCGATCAACCGAGGCGGTGGACAGGCGCACCCTATGATCAGTCACAAATCCTCCAGCAGCACTGAATGTGCGTTCGGAAAGAACGCTGGAGGCAGGACAGGCCAGTAGCTCAATTGCATACTGTGCAAGCTCTGGCCAGTGATCCATCCTCAGGACCCAGTAAGCCAGAGGATTTTCGGTGGGAAAGGTGTCCAAGTCTGACCTTGCCCCAAGGTATTCCTGCACCATGTATATCAGACGCTGGCGATGGTTGCTGGAACCGATCATACCTTGGGGCTGCGGACTAAAAAATTGTCTGAACGCATCGGTCAGACGTCCACCTTCCCCACCGCTCCTTCTGCCACTGACCGAAGCCTCAGCAACTCGTCGCCCAGGACCAGGAGTTTGTAGCCTCCCAGTTTCTGGGAACGCGTTGCACAGACCTTTCTGCAAGGCCTCCCTGAGATGTCTCATCCTCTGCTCCCTCTGCGACGGCAAGATAAGGTCCGCAACCTTACCCTTGTACCGCGGATCAAGGAGAGTGGCCAGCCAGTAATGGTCCCTCTCCTTGATCCGAAGAACACGAGGATCCTTCCGCAGGCTTTGCAGGATCAGGGAGGCCATGCAGCGTAGGTTAGCTGAGGCATTCGGTCCGGAGTCTTCTGGGTCACTGAGGATGACATGATCGCCAGCCACCTCCTCCCAGCCACGTACAAGTCCACTGGCTTGTTGGGACTGTACATCATCCCTAAAAGACTGCTGCTGCTGATGCTGAGTGCCAGGCTCCACCTCCATGCTCACACAATCCTCCTCCTCCTCCTCCTCCTCCTCCTCCTCCTCATCCTCATCCTCTTCCTGTGTGATGGGTGGGACAGAAGGAACACTGTCCGGATAAAGGGGGCCTTGAGAGGCAAGGAAGTCCTCCTCTTCCTGCCTCTGTTCTGCCTCAAGTGCCCTGTCCATTATCCCACGCAGCGTATGCTCCAACAGGTGGACAAGAGGGACAGTGTCACTGATGCATGCACTGTCACTGCTCACCATCCTCGTGGCCTCCTCAAATGGTGAGAGGACAGTGCATGCATCCCTGATCATGCTCCACTGACGTGGGGAAAAAAAAAACCAAGCTCCCCTGACCCTGTCCTGGTGCCGTAGTCGCAAAGGTACTCATTGATGGCCCTCTGCTGCGTGTGCAGTCGCTGCAGCATGGCCAACGTTGAGTTCCACCTGGTGGGCATGTCAGATATTAGGCGGTTCTTGGGCAGGTTCAGCTCCTTTTGCAGCTCAGTCAGCCGAGCACTGGCATTATAAGATCGGCGGAAATGCACACAGACTTTCCTGGCCTGCCTCAGGACATCCTGTAAGCCTGGGAACCTGCCCAAGAACCGCTGCACCACCAGGTTGAGGACGTGAGCCATGCAGGGCACATGGGTGAGCTGCCCCTGTCGCAGGGCGGAGAGGAGGTTGGTGCCATTGTCAGAAACGACCATTCCTGGCTTAAGCTGACGTGGCGTCAACCACCTCTCGGCCTGCCCCTGCAGAGCTGCCAGAACCTCTGGCCCAGTGTGGCTCCTGTCCCCCAAACACACCAGCGCAAGCACGGCATGGCATCTTTTTGCCTGCGTACTTGCGTAGCCCCTTGTACGCCTACGGAGCACCGCTGGTTCCAAGGACAGAGCACTGGAGGAAGAAGAAGAGGAGGGGGGGTGGAGGAGAGAGGTGTGTCACAACCAGTAGCAGTAGTCGCGTTTTGGAGGCGTGGTGGCGGAACAACCTCCAACACTACTGCACCTTGTCCTGCATCCCTCCCAGCTGCCAATAGAGTGACCCAATGGGCCGTGAAAGAAAGGTACCGTCCCTGTCCATGCCTGCTGGACCATGAGTCAGCGGTAATATGCACCTTACCGCTGACCGCCCTGTCCAGCGAGGCATGGACATTGCCCTCCACATGCCGGTAGAGAGACGGAATCGCCTTCCGCGAGAAAAAGTGGCGTTTGGGAACCTGCCACTGAGGAACCGCACATTGAACAAACTCACGGAAGGGGGCCGAGTCTACCAACTGAAAAGGCAGCAGTTGAAGTGCTAGCAATTTAGCAAGGCTAGCATTCAACCGCTGGGCATGTGGATGGCTGGGAGTGTACTTCTTTCTACGGTCCAGCAGCTGGGGCAGGGAAATTTGCCTGCTGCATTCGGACGTCGGTGTACTGCAAGTACTTGGTTGTGACACACCGAATTCTACACCTTCAGTCCTCTCAGAGCAGCTTTCAGAGAGGACTGAAGGTGTAGTGGGGATGGAGATCCCAGCTGAGGAGGAGCAAGGAGAGGTCCGCTTAGTTCTTTGGTGTGGGTCTTTTATGTGTGCCTGCCAACGAGCTGCATGGCAGGTCGCCATATGTCTGGTCATGCTTGTCGTGCCCAAGCGGCTGATGTTTTGGCCACGCGAGATACGCTTGAGACAAATATTGCAAATAGCAGTGGTGCGATCTGCTGCACTCGTCTCAAAAAAGGCCCACACCAAAGAACTTTTCTGATAACGTGCAGAGGCAGCGCCCTGCACAGGCGGAGCTCTGCGGTGTTGTACAGTTGCTGTGCTGGCCTCTACCTGGCCTCCAGGGGGCATCCTGCCTAGTTGGACATGTGACGCCGCATCCTCCTCCTCCTCGTCCTCCTCCTCATCCTCTCTCCCTTGAGGCACCCACGTGGAGTCAGTGACCTCATCATCCCCTCCCTCTTCACCACTAGAGCAAACCTGGCAGTAAGCTGCAGCTGGTGGAACTGTACTGCCAGATTCCTCAAGCTGGGTATCGTCATCCGAGCCTTCGAATCGTTGGGCATCCTCCTGGAGCATGTACCCAACACTGTGCTCAAAGAGTTCGGGGGACTCCTCAGGAGGACATGGTGGGTCTAGGGAAGGGGTGGCTGATGATGCTCTGTCAGTACCCTGAGCCTGGGTGAGAGAGGATGAGGAGGATGAGGAGGGCTTGGTCATCCATTCTACCAAGCCTTCAGCATGATGCGGCTCCACATGTCCAGCTGCCGAAAACAAAGACGCGCGTGTCCCATGGCCACGTGCTGATGACGATGCACGACCACGTCCACGTCCACGGCCACGTCCACTAGAAACAGAGCCTGCCTGCCCTGTGTTCTTGGCTCTGCACGCTCTGCCTCCCCTTGGCGGTCTTCCAGCCATTGTAGTCGGTAGTCCTGTGGGTGCTGCTGAGAAGAAAATATAGGAGCTCTGTGTGATGCCACTAACACACTAGAAGTCCTGTGGGTGTCTCTGCAAAGAAAATAGAGGAGCTCTGTGTGATGCCACTAACACACTAGAAGTCCTGTGGGTGCTTCTGCAAAGAAAATAGAGGAGCTCTGTGTGATGCCACTAACACACTAGAAGTCCTGTGGGTGCTTCTGCAAAGAAAATAGAGGAGCTCTGTGTGATGTCACTAACACACTAGAAGTCCTGTGGGTGCTGCTGCGAAGAAAATAGAGGAGCTCTGTGTGATGCCACTAACACACTAGAAGTCCTGTGGGTGCTTCTGCAAAGAAAATAGAGGAGCTCTGTGTGATGCCACTAACACACTAGAAGTCCTGTGGGTGCTTCTGAAAAGAATATATAGGAGCTCTGTGTGATGCCACTAACACACTAGAAGTCCTGTGGGTGCTTCTGCAAAGAAAATAGAGGAGCTCTGTGTGATGCCACTAACACACAAGAAGTCCTGTGGGTGCTTCTGAGAAGAAAATAGAGGAGCTCTGTGTGATGCCACTAACACACTAGAAGACCTATGGGTGCTTCTGCAAAAAAAATAGAGGAGCTCTGTGTGATGCCACTAACACACTAGAAGTCCTGTGGGTGCTTCTGCAAAAAAAAATAGAGGAGCTCTGTGTGATGCCACTAACACACTAGAAGTCCTGTGGGTGCTTCTGCAAAGAAAATTGAGGAGCTCTGTGTGATGCCACTAACACACTAGAAGTCCTGTGGGTGCTGCTGAGAAGAAAATATAGGAGCTCTGTGTGATGCCACTAACACACTAGAAGTCCTGTGGGTGCTTCTGCAAAGAAAATAGAGGAGCTCTGTGTGATGCCACTAACACACTAGAAGTCCTGTGGGTGCTTCTGCAAAGAAAATAGAGGAGCTCTGTGTGATGCCACTAACACACTAGAAGTCCTGTGGGTGCTTCTGCAAAGAAAATAGAGGAGCTCTGTGTGATGCCACTAACACACTAGAAGTCCTGTGGGTGCTGCTGAGAAGAAAATATAGGAGCTCTGTGTGATGCCACTAACACACTAGAAGTCCTATGGGTGCTTCTGCAAAGAAAATAGAGGAGCTCTGTGTGATGCCACTAACACACTAGAAGTCCTGTGGGTGCTTCTGCAAAGAAAATAGAGGAGCTCTGTGTGATGCCACTAACACACTAGAAGTCCTGTGGGTGCTTCTGCAAAGAAAATAGAGGAGCTTGTGTGATGCCACTAACACACACAAGAAGTCCTGTGGGTGCTTCTGAGAACAATATATAGGAGCTCTGTGTGATGCCACTAACACACTAGAAGTCCTATGGGTGCTTCTGGGAAGAAAATAGAGGAGCTCTGTGTGATGCCACTAACACACTAGAAGTCCTGTGGGTGCTTCTGCAAAGAAAATAGAGGAGCTCTGTGTGATGCCACTAACACACTAGAAGTCCTATGGGTGCTTCTGCAAAAAAAATAGAGGAGCTCTGTGTGATGCCACTAACACACTTCAAGTCCTATGGGTGCTGTGGGTGCTTATGCAAACAAAATAGAGGAGCTCTCTGTGTGATGCCACTAACACACTTCAAGTCCTGTAGGTGCTTCTGAGAAGAATATATAGAGCTCTGTGTGATGGGACTAACACACTTCAAGTCCTATGGGTGCTTCTGCAAAGAAAATATAGGCTCTCTGTGTGATGGGACTAACACACTAGAGAAGTCCTATGGGTGCTTCTGGGAAGAAAATATAGGAGCTCTGTGTGATGCCACTAACACACTTCAAGTCCTGTGGGTGCTTCTGGGAAGAAAATAGGAGCTCTGTGTGTGATGGGACTAACACACTTCAAGTCCTATAGGTGCTTATGGGAAGAAAATATAGGAGCTCTGTGTGATGGGACTAACACACTTCAAGTCCTATAGGTGCTTCTGGGAACAAAAAAATATAGCTCTGTGTGTGTGCTGGGACTAAGACACTTCAAGTCCTATAGGTGCTTCTGGGAAGAAAATATAGCTCTGTGTGTGATGGGACTAACACACTAGAAGTCCTGTAGGTGCTTCTGGGAAGAAAATAGAGGAGCTGTGTGTGATGGGACTAACACACTTCAAGTCCTATAGGTCTTCTGGGAAGAAAATATAGCTGCTGTGTGTGATGGGACTAAGACACTTCAAGTCCTATAGGTGCTTCTGGGAAGAAAATATAGCTCTGTGTGTGTGATGGACTAACACACTTCAAGTCCTATAGGTGCTTCTGCAAAGAAAATAGAGGTGCTCTGTGTGATGCCACTAACACACTTCAAGTCCTGTAGGTGCTTCTGGGAACAATATATATGATCTCTGTGTGATGGGACTAACACACTTCAAGTCCTGTAGGTGCTTATGGGAAGAAAATAGAGGAGCTCTGTGTGATGGGACTAACACACTTCAAGTCCTATAGGTGCTTCTGGGAACAAAATATATAGCTCTGTGTGTGTGATGGGACTAACACACTTCAAGTCCTATAGGTGCTTCTGGGAAGAAAATATAGCTCTCTGTGTGATGGGACTAACACACTTCAAGTCCTATAGGTGCTTCTGGGAAGAAAATATAGCTCTGTGTGTGTGATGGGACTAACACACTTCAAGTCCTATAGGTGCTTCTGGGAAGAAAATATAGCTCTGTGTGTGTGATGGGACTAACACACTTCAAGTCCTATAGGTGCTTCTGGGAACAAAATATAGCTCTGTGTGTGTGATGGGACTAACACACTTCAAGTCCTATAGGTGCTTCTGGGAACAAAATATAGCTCTGTGTGTGTGATGGGACTAACACACTTCAAGTCCTATAGGTGCTTCTGGGAAGAAAATATAGCTCTGTGTGTGTGATGGGACTAACACACTTCAAGTCCTATAGGTGCTTCTGGGAAGAAAGTATAGCTCTGTGTGTGTGATGGGACTAACACACTTCAAGTCCTATAGGTGCTTCTGGGAAAAAAAATATAGCTCTGTGTGTGTAATGGGACTAACACACTTCAAGTCCTATAGGTGCTTCTGGGAACAAAATATAGCTCTGTGTGTGATGGGACTAACACACTTCAAGTCCTATAGGTGCTTCTGGGAAAAAATATAGCTCTGTGTGTGTAATGGGACTAACACACTTCAAGTCCTATAGGTGCTTCTGGGAACAAAATATAGCTCTGTGTGTGTAATGGGACTAACACACTTCAAGTCCTATAGGTGCTTCTGGGAACAAAATATAGCTCTGTGTGTGTGATGGGACTAACACACTTCAAGTCCTATAGGTGCTTCTGGGAAGAAAATATAGCTCTGTGTGTGTGATGGGACTAACACACTTCAAGTCCTATAGGTGCTTCTGGGAAGAAAATATAGCTCTGTGTGTGTGATGGGACTAACACACTTCAAGTCCTATAGGTGCTTCTGGGAAGAAAATATAGCTCTGTGTGTGTAATGGGACTAACACACTTCAAGTCCTATAGGTGCTTCTGGGAACAAAAATATAGCTCTGTGTGTGTAATGGGACTAACACACTTCAAGTCCTATAGGTGCTTCTGGGAACAAAATATAGCTCTGTGTGTGTGATGGGACTAACACACTTCAAGTCCTATAGTCCTATAGGTGCTTCTGGGAAGAAAAATATAGCTCTGTGTGTGTAATGGGACTAACACACTTCAAGTCCTATAGGTGCTTCTGGGAAAAAAATATAGCTCTGTGTGTGTAATGGGACTAACACACTTCAAGTCCTATAGGTGCTTCTGGGAAGAAAAATATAGCTCTGTGTGTGTAATGGGACTAACACACTTCAAGTCCTATAGGTGCTTCTGGGAACAAAATATAGGAGCTCTGCCTGCCTGGGACGAACACACTACAAGTCCTATAGGTGCTTCTGGTAACAAAATATAGGAGCTCTGCCTGCCTGCCACTAACACACTTCAAGTCCTATAGGTGCTTCTGGGAAGAAAATATAGCTCTGTGTGTGTAATGGGACTAACACACTTCAAGTCCTATAGGTGCTTCTGGGAACAAAATATAGCTCTTTGTGTGTAATGGGACTAACACACTTCAAGTCCTATAGGTGCTTCTGGGAAGAAAATATAGCTCTGTGTGTGTAATGGGACTAACACACTTCAAGTCCTATAGGTGCTTCTGGGAACAAAATATAGCTCTGTGTGTGTAATGGGACTAACACACTTCAAGTCCTATAGGTGCTTCTGGGAACAAAATATAGCTCTGTGTGTGTGATGGGACTAACACACTTCAAGTCCTATAGGTGCTTCTGGGAACAAAATATAGCTCTGTGTGTGTAATGGGACTAACACACTTCAAGTCCTATAGGTGCTTCTGGGAACAAAATATAGCTCTGTGTGTGTGATGGGACTAACACACTTCAAGTCCTATAGGTGCTTCTGGGAACAAAATATAGCTCTGTGTGTGTAATGGGACTAACACACTTCAAGTCCTATAGGTGCTTCTGGGAACAAAATATAGCTCTGTGTGTGTGATGGGACTAACACACTTCAAGTCCTATAGGTGCTTCTGGGAAGAAAATATAGCTCTGTGTGTGTGATGGGACTAACACACTTCAAGTCCTATAGGTGCTTCTGGGAAGAAAATATAGCTCTGTGTGTGTAATGGGACTAACACACTTCAAGTCCTATAGGTGCTTCTGGGAACAAAATATAGCTCTGTGTGTGTGATGGGACTAACACACTTCAAGTCCTATAGGTGCTTCTGGGAAGAAAATATAGCTCTGTGTGTGTAATGGGACTAACACACTTCAAGTCCTATAGGTGCTTCTGGGAAGAAAATATAGCTCTGTGTGTGTAATGGGACTAACACACTTCAAGTCCTATAGGTGCTTCTGGGAAGAAAATATAGCTCTGTGTGTGTAATGGGACTAACACACTTCAAGTCCTATAGGTGCCTCTGGGAACAAAATATAGGAGCTCTGCCTGCCTGCCACGAACACACTACAAGTCCTATAGGTGCTTCTGGTAACAAAATATAGGAGCTCTGCCTGCCTGCCACTAACACACTACAAGTCCTATAGGTGCTTCTGGTAACAAAATATAGGAGCTCTGCCTGCCTGCCACGAACACACTACAAGTCCTATAGGTGCTTCTGGTAACAAAATATAGGAGCTCTGCCTGCCTGCCACTAACACACTACAAGTCCTATAGGTGCTTCTGGTAACAAAATATAGGAGCTCTGCCTGCCTGCCACTAACACACTACAAGTCCTATAGGTGCTTCTGGTAACAAAATATAGGAGCTCTGCCTGCCTGCCACGAACACACTACAAGTCCTATAGGTGCTTCTGGTAACAAAATATAGGAGCTCTGCCTGCCTGCCACGAACACACTACAAGTCCTATAGGTGCTTCTGGTAACAAAATATAGGAGCTCTGCCTGCCTGCCACGAGCACACTACAAGCCCCTCTTTGTCAATCAATCTTTGTAACTGAATCTATCTAACTCAATCTCTGCAAGTGAATCTCTCTATCTATCTAAATGCAGCAGAGTGTCACAGAAACAGCCTGCTCAATCTGCGCCGGAACAGCATGTGACCGGCGCAGACGGCGTGGCGGCGAGGGGGGGGGGCGTGTTCAGCCCTGTGATTGGCCAAGCATGCGGGGTCACTGCATGCTTGGCCAATCATCAGCCAGTTTCGCGGGGGGGGGGCGTGTACTACAGCCCCTGGGCTGTAATTGGCGAACGCCCGGTGCTCGATGCGAACGTGGGTTCGCATCGAGCACCGGGCCCATCCTTAGTGATGAACAACTCTGGCAGGTTCAAGTATGGAAACATAAAATAAAACAAAGATAGTTTCACAAATCATGTTAATCAAAAACATACTTTGGTTTGTACAAAAATATATATAGGACACATTTGTTAAATGTATATCGTATATATACACAAGACTCTGGTTAGAAAACGTCACCCTATCTGTATGTCAGTTTGGTATAGTCTCAATTCATGTCCTCGTCTGAGTAGGAGACGGGGTAAAAGTGGCGTATTGTAGATTATAGAGTATGTTCCTGGGGAGAAGGGGGAATTTGTCAACATTTCTGTTTGCAAAAGGATATGAATATTTTTGATATTTGTTCATATACTATCATGGAGGAAAGAGGGGGGGGGGGGGGGTCCCCAAAACTCGGGGCTCGCCTGTAAATGAACCTAGGATAGGTTCATTTACAGGCGAGCCCCGAGTTTTGGGGACCAAATAGTAAGGAAAATTCTGGATCCC
Source organism: Lithobates sylvaticus (assembly GCA_028564925.1). Classification (NCBI taxonomy): domain Eukaryota; kingdom Metazoa; phylum Chordata; class Amphibia; order Anura; family Ranidae; genus Lithobates; species Lithobates sylvaticus. The sequence continues at coordinate 175,708,129 of CM053028.1, read as the reverse complement.
CCAGACAAACAAGGTCCAAAAATTGATCTCAAGGGGTTTTACGCATGCAGAAAGTGTATTTGCTGTAGGACGGTGAACATCAGTAACAGAGGGAGACTCAATTTTTCCAATAGGGATGGTGAGTCCTTCGACATTAATGAGTTTATCACATGTAACACAACACATGTGGTTTACCTCATGTGGTGCCCATGTGGACTTTTCTATGTCGGTAGGACAAAAAGGCTTCTCAGAATACGGATAGCGGAACATTTAGCGAACATCAAAAAAGGGTTCCGCTATCACAGTGTTTCTTTACACTTCAGAGAGAAGCATAATCGTGATCCATCCTTGATTCAGTTCTGTGGAATTGATACAGTAAAACCACCCTGGAGGGGCTCTAACAGGGTGAGGGATTTATCACAGCGAGAAACCCGCTGGATTTTCTCTATGAAATGTCTCAGCCCCAGGGGGTTGAATATTGAGGTAGACCTCAACTGTTTCATCAATCATTTTTGATATTTGTACATTTTTTTGATGGTCTAATCTGTACGGACCTTGGCGGGTATGATAGGCCTCCTGCCCATATCCAAGGAGGGTAATTATATTGCCTATTGTCATACTAACTTTTTATGAGCAGTGATTCATCATTGCGTACTTTTTGCTAATATTTACAGATCCAATCATGATCAGTAACTGACGATGCGAGATTGGAGTGTACATAATATTATACACATTATGGACTCTTGATATGAGAATATTGTACTTAGTTTTTTATGCATTTTAGATTTGGTGTCAGATGAAGATTTGCGCCAATTTTTATTAATACATCCATGTACTCACACACATATGAGTATAGTGGTCTAGCCGTATACTTCTGTGTATTCATTTATTCCAAGGGCACTGATCATTACCAATTAATGTCTTTTCTATATTCAGATAACATTTTGGGGTAATGTGTGTTTTTAACCTTCATTTCATGTGCATATTGCATACATATATAATTCTATAATTTAGACAACATTAACACTTCTCCCAAATTTGTATTTTTGTCTAAATATATATGCTTATGATTTTTAGAATTTTTTTAATGCCGACTCTCTATTAGATATGTTACATTCATTAGCCATGTAAAATCAGTTACTAATTGTTCATGGATGGAACGGCTGAGCGCACCTATATTGCAGTTGGGGGTCATATCTATGCAGGCAGTGATTGTTTCCATGCTGGTTTAAATTGCTGGATTGGTTCAATTCAGCGTTCCATCTGCGCAGGCGCGATAGGCGGACCAACCACCGCCTTGTACGCTGGTGCGGCGATGGAAGTGACCTACCAATGGGGGATGCGCGCGCATCAATGCACGCAAGCATTACCTCACTGCACATGCGCCGGTTTAGACGAGAGAGACGCACGCAAGTGACGCGCGCGCAACAGACATTGCTCTATTGCGCATGCGCTGATGCGAATTACGGGGGGGGGGAGTAGGGACTCGTTCGTAACATGGAAGGAACTCTACATGCCAATTTCCCCTATGAGACACATGTGTGGAACACAGCATGCCAAATGGGAAGAGCTAGCTGGCGCGATTGAGGGGATCAAGTACACCTGAGCATCCACAGGTAATTGGTCCATTGGCGATCATGTGATCGCTGGCATTATCATTTAAGGCAGCTCTGGTGTCCGTGTGGCCAACCTCCCCTTTTTGAAGAAGTCTTACTGACGAAACATGTCAAAGGGGGTGGCCACACGGACACTGAGATACTAACTGTTACAATTTTTTTGTGTCTGGTTATCTAATTTTGTGCGCGGACTCCTCTATTACAATTTTTTTGGGATCTCTGCCCAGGAACCTCACTGGAGTGACTCCTGGAGAAAGTACCCACACCAGGATTAGAGCTGCGGGAGGCGGTGTGATCATTTGTTACCCAGTTTACAACCCAGTTTTTCTACCCATTGGTGATCATATGTGCGCTCTGCCGGCCCATCTGTTATCCAAAAGTTGCAGTGGATTGTGTGCTGTATTTGGCTTTTTTACACTATTTTTCTTGTAAGTTGAATCATTGAAGTGTGAGTGAGGCTGAGTTTGAATAAATAAGTTTTATCACAGTATCACGCTGTGTGGAGGCATATTTGTTGTTTATTTTCACATATGGAGTTTTCAAGCTTGCAGTGATCGCACAAGTAACCCAGGTGGGGTTCAATCGCTGTATTTGCCAACCACGTGAGTGTGAGGCAATACCATCCGGTGAGTGCGGTCTCATTGGGAGAGGGAGCACAAGTTGGTGTGGTGGAAGATTTATTTGATCATTCTATTGGAGATATTTTGGTGGACTTGTTTTTTTTTTTGGAAGATTGATTCACAATTTTTTCCGTGCCAGCACAATTATTAATGAAGATTGTTGTTTGTATCATCATTTGGACACTATTTCACGTGGTGTTATCCATTTAAGTTTTTTTTGTTTTTTCTTTTATGGTTTTCTAGCGCCACTTGATTATATTTTTCACTTGTCACTATAAGTTTGATTATAATCATCATTTCACATGATGGGATTGGTTGTAAAAAAAAAATGTCGTCGGGGTAATGTTTAGTATTTATTTCACTATAGTATGCCTGTATTATAAAAAATGTTGCAAACACTCTGACATTTTTTTAAATGCAATGTTCAGCAGAGAGGGTATGGTTATTTACATGCATTACTGCAAACGTTAAACGTTAAAAAACAATACATACAAAGCATAGTGACACATGGTTTGGCTCTGCTGCAGTGAGAGACTGAACAGTACATTACTCACATGTTTCCATAATCTCTTTAATGTCAAAATACTCAAATTTTCTTTGCTATGTGTGTTTACAGGAACTGAAATTAACAGAAGGTGGCGTTCTCTGAGAGACCGTTTCCGTAGAGATTTGCACGATGAGGCAGAGGTTGCAAGTGGTTCCAGAGGTACCACAAAGAAAAAAAATCGGTCTACTTTGAAATGTTGTCCTTCCTAAGGAAAGTCATGGATGTTAGACCGTAAGTCTCGTTTGGATGTTCCATCTAGAAAGTGTAAAAATTAGGTCTCCATATAGTAAGTTTTTTTTAGCAAATGTTCCTTCTTTTTATTGTAGTACATCAAACGTGTCAGAGTGTGAGGAGAACACTGACAATCATACAGAAGCAGTGCAGGAAGATGAGCAAGCCACACAAGAGGGAGAAGGCCAGTCCCAGTCTGTGGATGAGACAGCACGTCCAATTGCAGGTCCATGATCTTCTCAAAGATCCGTACATGTAAGGATACTATTGATTACTATATCTGTTGTACCCCAAGGCAACATTGCATTTCTCAATCGGCATATTATTATTCTCTACAGGTTAGTCATGACAGGCCGATAACATCACGGTTCTCTAGCCACTTTTTGCCGTGGGCATATGGACCGATCTGAGGTGACAATGTGCGGGTCCAGCTCTTGTTGACGGTGTCCGCACAGCACGTCTTCCTCTCGTTCCTTCCCTTCCGGCGACAGCCTCTTGTGGCGCGGGCACCTCTCCCCATTGTCCGCTTGGCGCCAAAACGGCCGCGTGACGTCAGACGCCCGCACGTTTTGGCGCCATGGGGAGGATTATAAGAAGCACACACGCTTTGGAGTGTGTGCAGGAGCCCGGAGACTTTTTCGGAAAATACAACAAGGTAATTGATAACGCTTCCCCTCATCTCTTCAAATTGAGACTATATAACCTCTGAATTTGGATGTCTCACTATTATGCAAATCTGACACTGAGTTCCCCCCTTTTCTTTATTTAAGGTGGCCACTTGGTGGGTCTCTACTTTCTCCCCTTTTGCCTGCCCTGTGACCTTTAGCCCATAACATCATTGGACCTTATGGACATAGGTCCAATGTGGACCTCTGGGTACGATTTGATCCTCTGTTTTGAGCGACATGATACAATAATAGAGGTAAGCCGTATTTCCTATTACATTTTATGATCATTTTTTGCGACACACATCCTTTATACATTATTATTAATTGTTTTTTATACATAATAACTTTTTTAGAGTGTCGAAAATGATCATGAATGTAATTGTTCCCTTTTGAACATTAATAGATGTTGGGCAGATCTACACCATTTGCCTTTCCGGGCTCCCAGTCGTCACTATAATTTCAATAATAAGGACACCTTCATGTGGTAAGCGGCAATATTGAATGGACATTCCTCGACCTGTTTATCAGAACATTCCACCTAATATTTACATATATACATATATATTATTTTTATACTTTATTTTTAGATATATGATTTCCATGAAATTGTGACTGTCACACTATACCGAGCTCCATATTTTCCTCCCTACGAGTTACCCATCATCTCACAGAGATTTATTGTGTGTGCTGTATATTTTGGGCTAGCACCCTATGACACTCTTCAGAGATTATGTGATACTGGACCCGACATGAGAGGTAGGGCCCTTTCCATTTACCTTCTGAGGATTTTTTAGCCCTCGATTTTTTGGGGGGATTGTCTGGGGACTACCTGTGGGTGGCCTAGAGTTGTGTTTGAATGAGGGTGGGGGTGGGTAATTTTGAATTTGGTCGTACAGATCATGTCCTATTGTCTTCAAAAATATTTATATAAACATTGTAATTTGTTTACTAACATGTAATTAATTTATGTCATTGTTTTTTTCTTCCTCTCTCTTTTACCAATATACACCTAAGGTTGAACATCTAAATGAAAATTATTTCTTAAATTTTAACTCCTTGTGATCATGTTAAATCTTCCTGATGAAGCCTTTACAGGCGAAACATGTAGAAGTCCTTTGAACACATGACCACATACCAACGATCATTGCATTACCTACGGTTACTATAGGAATAGGTGTATATACCCTGTACTGTGGATATTTGCTTGATTGTTCACTTTTTTACTACCTTTTTTTTTTTGTGTAATAAAAATTATGTCTTTAAATAATAACTTACGTATCTGTCTTTCTAATTAAATTAATTTTCTTATTAACGTACCCATAAAGTCCCATATCCTCACTTTTTTGTATATATACTATCTGAGGGATGATGGTACGATAGAATCAAAAACATATTAAGGACTAATTGACTTCCAATCATACTTATAATCGTATATTACTCACATGTTTCCATAATCTCTTTAATGTCAAAATACTCAAATTTTCTTTGCTATGTGTGTTTACAGGAACTGAAATTAACAGAAGGTGGCGTTCTCTGAGAGACCGTTTCCGTAGAGATTTGCACGATGAGGCAGAGGTTGCAAGTGGTTCCAGAGGTACCACAAAAAATAAAATCGGTCTACTTTGAAATGTTGTCCTTCCTAAGGAAAGTCATGGATGTTAGACCGTAAGTCTCGTTTGGATGTTCCATCTAGAAAGTGTAAAAATTAGGTCTCCATATAGTAAGGTTTTTTTGAGCAAATGTTCCTCCTTTTTATTGTAGTACATCATCAAACATGTCAGAGTGTGAGGAGAACACTGACAATCATACAGAAGCAGTGCAGGAAGATGAGCAAGCCACACAAGAGTGAGAAGGCCAATCCCAGTCTGTGGATGAGACAGCACGTCCAATTGGAGGTCCATGATCTTCTCAAAGATCCGTACATGTAAGGATACTATTGATTACTATATCTGTTGTACCCCAAGGCAACATTGCATTTCTCAATCGGCATATTATTATTCTCTACAGGTGAGTCATGACAGGCCGACAACATCATGGTTCTCGCGACGTAGCAAAAAGCCGGAAAATCAAGACATGGAGAAAGCCATGAAGTCCTTTATGGACGAGATGAGTTCCTTAAAAAGACAGGAGAGTAAAGATCCATTCTGTGATCCAACTAACTCAAATGCATCCTTCCTGCGGAAAATTTATCATGCACTTCAAAAAGCACCAGCAGATAGGCAGATAGACATACATATGTCCATATTTAATCGTGTGGGAGGATGTATTAGAGCTGCTGAGTCAGGAATGCCAATGCCCACTATTAGCCAGTATGAATCCCCTCAGAGGTCATACCGTCAATATCCCTATGAGCCACCATGTCTTCCTGCTCAGCCATATATACCGCCATATCCACAGACTCCTGTGCGTGCATACAGCTCAATGCACAATACCCAGAGGCCTTATGGTTCGTCTCCTGCTCCTTCCTCACAGGGAACATATCCTCAGAGTGTAAATACGAGCTTAAATTCTGCTGATGGTTCTCAAGGTAATAGCCAAACCAACTCTGGTTCTTCTTCCCAAAATTCCACTTCCTATTCCCCATCCCACACTTCTTTTTATCAGGGTTTGTAACACCTGATATCCGCGTTTACTGCGGCCTCCCTAATTGGGAACATCAGCTCGGTGTAGTCCAAAAATGTCAAAGCTCTACAAAATGGAACATGGCGCTGTTTAAAAAAAAGATTTTGTAAGAAAAGACCTATGTGTAAATTCCAAAGTAGAATCTGCTACCGCTATTCTATATATATATATATATATATCATTTTTTTTATTATTATTATTATTATTTATTTTTATTATTGAAGCAATATATTCACTTTCCATGGAGTGTACACCTAGGTTTTTTCTAACAAAAATTTTTGTTTAATAGCGCCAATTTCCCTTTTGTAGTGCTGCTTTTTATGGTTTTTATGTTAAACTACAATTGTATGAAATAGTTGGCATATTTTATGCTTTGTTATGCTTTGTTCTTACTTTGATAAATAATAATAAACAGTTATTAATCAAAAAAAATGTTTTATTATAAACGGATGAAGAATAATGAAAACATTTTGAACATATCATGTGCTTTTGTATTTTTTGTATGCTAAACAAAATTAGTAACTAGTAAATTTATTATTAACCCAAATTTTTTTTTATTATAAACGGATGCTGAATAATAAAACATTTTAAAAACACATTAAGTAACTACTAAATTTATTTACATATATTGGTACTGTCATGGAACTGATGGAGATAGAAAGTAGTCAGCAAATTGTTCACGCATGGCAATGTTTGTTCTCGCTGCACGTACTCTGCTGTACTGTACGGAGGGCAGGTGGAACATTCTCAAGACTGAGTTGCAAAGGTGTTTGAAAAACATGCCATTTACTAGACAGTATTCCAAATGTGCATTCTATGAGTCGTCTTGCCCGGCTCAGCCGATAATTAAATATCCTCTTCTTGCCGTCAAGATTACTTCTGGCATACGGCCTAAGAAGATATTGCGAAAGTGCAAATGCCTCATCTGAGACAAGGACGAAAGGTAGGTCTGGTCCTTCAGTTCCAGGCAGAGGCCGATCAAATGGTATGTTGAATCGCCCTGGTCGCAGTCTTCGACCCATTAATGACTCACGGAACACTCTTGAATCAGAACTGCTGCCATACGCCCCAATGTCCACAGCAATAAACTTATAATCACTATCGCAGATAGCCATGAGGACCAAAGAAAAATATTTTTTATGGTTATGGAATCTAGACCCAGAACCTGGAGGCTTTTGATACGGATATGCTTTCCATCTAGTGCCCCGATACAATTGGAAAAAGTTTGCTCGATTCCAAAACCCTTCCGTGATTCTTTGCCACATGTTTACATCTGGTGATGGCATCACTGCCGGACACAGCTCTTCCCATATGGCTAGGCAAGATTCATGAACTATCTCAGAAATTGTTGAAATGCCCAGTAGAAAATAATGATTCAAAGACGTGTGGGACTGGCCAGTTGCAAGAAACCTAGAAAAAAACGATAAAGATCATTTTAGCTTTTTCTTTTAAGTAAAAACATTATACTGACACATAAATTGAGAAGATATTTATTATCTATACATACTGTATACACACAGTAGACCAGGGGTAGGCAATAGGACACTTAGGCCCCTTTCACACTGGGGCGGGGAGCCGCGGTGACGGTAAAGCAGCGCTATATTTAGCGCTGCTTTACCGTCGTTTTAACCGCGGTATTCGGCCGCTCGCGGTGCGGTTTTACCCCCCGCGAGCGGCCGAAAAAGGGTTAAACACCCCCGCAGAGCGCCGCCGTAGCTTTTACCGCTGTTTCCCATTCAAATCAATGGGAAGGAGCGGTATAGGAGCGGTGAACACACCGCTCCTATACCGCTCCAAAGATGCTGCTAGCAGGACTTTTTTTGCCGTCCTGCTAGCGCACCGCTCCAGTTTGAAAGCCCGCCGGCTTTCACACTGGAGTTAAAGGGGCCGGATTTTTTCAGGCGGTGAACAGGCGCTATTTTTAGCGCTGTACTGCATGAAAAACGCCCCGGTGTGAAAGGGGCCTTAATGAATGACTTCTTACCTCAAGGTCACTAGGAGACGTTCATCTGCAGGCACACATCTTCTCATATTGGTATGTCTGCGCTCCAGCCATGGGTGCAGTTGGTCCAGTAAGAAGTCAAATGTGGCTACGGTCATCCTGGTGAATTTAAAATACGTATTCAGATACTGGCGGAGATGTGCATAGTGCAAAGCCACAAATCCTTTAGAAGGCCGCTTCAATAGCATGGGGTGGGTCCAAAATCGACGTCCCCTAGGCACAATAGGCTTTTTCTTCCTCTCCATGCTCCTCATATAGGCAAATAGGACAAATACTGTCACGCTGTCCCAAAAATTGCTGGAATACATTGCTCAATGCTGCTAGCACACACAAGAACAAGGACAAAGGAAGGACACAGCAAGGAGAACTCACTCACTGTAACTGCAGCATGGGAGGAGCAATGCTTTCTGGGTAATTTTCTTAAAGGCACAGGCACAGATATAACTACTGTAAACGGAACAAAACGTATACAAAAACGGATGAAAAAACGGATGTAAACGTGGACATTTACGGATACAAACGGACATTAAGGGAACAAAAGTCGGATGATAATGGAGATTAACGGAACGTATGATGGATGAAGACGGATGAGACAACGGATAAGAACTGATACGTTTTTAACGTGGCTAAACTGACTGTGCCCGTGTGAAAGGGGCCTAAAAGTCTCGCTCCTTTACTGCTTTCTCTCCCTCTTCTCTCCTCCCTCCCCCCTCGCATTCCACATTCCGACACGTGGGAGGTCTTAGGTTTAAGGACTGCTCCTCTCCTCTCTTTATATAACCACCTCTTTACCTTTTGTTGCCCCCTCTCGTTTCTCTACACCGCTTCACTAGCTAAGATTTCTAATCTGATTGGGTCTAAAATAGACCTCCCATCCTTCACATTGTAATTTAATATCTTCTATAATGTCCCCGACCTCTGAACTTTTCTGCGCATCATCAGGATCTGATTTATTTAAATTGTGATCCCTCCCCCTTAGTTCTTTTCCTAACAAGTTTCTATTTTCTAAACCCCCCACCTCCCCCCCCCTCCCTCCCTTTTTTTCCTTTTCCCTTCCCTCGTACAGCAATGTTTTTTGTCTGATTTTTTTACTCTGCCCAACCTTCAGCTTCAGGCTGCAGAGGAGAGACTCAGAGAAGGGGGAGGGTGTCATTGTTTGTCATGTGTGACAATGCACAGATGACTGATTGATTTGTACCAAAAGCCCTTCTCTTGCTTACCTTCCAGTCTTGTTGCATGGGTTTATGTGTGCAGCTAATGGGAAGTAGGGGATGATGAGACAATTTCTTGTGTAGCACCCTGGTCCTAAACAGGGCTGCTAATAAATCTAGTTGTGCTGGGTGGTAACTGGCCTGGCTAATTGGTAGTTTTGATTTTTGTCCTAAGTCTGAGTTTAATTTGTAGTCTCTCTCTTCTGTCAACAGGTGGCGCTGTTGCCTATGGCATTAGGATGATGGATTGCAGTGAATTCAGGTGATGGGTAAATAAGTTGTCTCAGCCAATCAGCAGGAGTTCCTTTTGCCACAAGGCATGCTGGGATAGGCTATTTATTCGGGAGGAGTCAGGTGATCAGGGTTCTTCCTGCCCTGGGCTGTGGCCTGGGTGGACATGTGTCAAACAACTCCTGGCTGCTAGGCCTGAAGCCTGAGGCCTATCCAGGAGTCCTACAGGCTGCTAGGTCTACGTGAGGCCTATCCAGTAATTCAGGGTTCTCCAAAGGAGCAGCAGCAAAGGTTAAGCCGGAAGCCTGGGGCGGAACCGAGTGTGTTAGAGGCTCGGTCCGAGGGGAGCCTGACAGTTGCCGGAGGTAAAGGAGAAGCAGTTGCCAGAGGGATGACCACTCCTGTTATCAGAGGCAAATTTGGAAGGGATGAAGTTCTGAAGGAGTACCAGAGCAGATGCTTCACTAGCCTGGGACGGTGAAGTAAGTGGGAAAGCTTCAGTGGAGGCTCATCCAGGAATACAGCGGGTAGCTGTAAGTAAAGCTTAACCACTTCAGCCCCGGACCAATTGGCAGCCAAAGGACCAGGCCCCTTTTTGCGATTCGGCACTGCGTCGCTTTAACTGACAATTGCGCAGTCGTGCGACGTGGCTCCAAAACAAAATTGGCGTCCTTTTTTTCCCACAAATAGAGCTTTCTTTTGGTGGTATTTGATCGCCCCTGCGGTTTTTATTTTTTGCGCTATAAACAAAAATAGAGCGACAATTTTGAAAAAAATGCAATATTTTTTTCTTTTTGCTATAATAAATATCCCCAAAAAATATATAAAAAAACATTTTTTTTCCTCAGTTTAGGCCGATACGTATTCTTCTACATATTTTTGGTAAAAAAAATCGCAATTAGCGATTATTGATTGGTTTGCGCTAAAGTTATAGCGTTTACAAAATAGGGGATAGTTTTATAGCATTTTTATTAATATTTTTTTTTTTACTAGTAATGGCGGCGATCAGCGATTTTTATTGTGACTGCGACATTACGGCGGACACTTCGGACATTTTTGACACATTTTTGGGACCATTGTCATTTATACAGCAATCAATGCTATTTAAATGCATGGATTCCTGTATAAATGACAGTTGTAGTGAAAGAGTTAGGGGGAGGGGAGGGGTTATGGGCTCTGACGTGTGTGTGTTTTTTTACATTAGGGGGCGGGGCTGACATCTGACGTCATTGATTGGCTTTCCCGATGACCGGGAACAGCCAATCAATAACAGACAGCGTAGGAAGCGCGGGGAGAGGTTTGTTTACACAAACCTCTCCCCGTTCTTCAGCTCCGTAACCTGATCGCGGGATACCAGCGGCGATCGGGTCCGCTGGTCCCGCGGCCGGGGTCACGGAGCTCCCGACCGGGCGCGCTCGCGACCCACGGGCAGGCATTTAAAGGGCCACGTACAGGTACGTGGTTTTGCCTGCCCGTGCCATTCTGTAGACGTGTATCTACATAGGGCGGTCGGGAAGCGGTTAAAGGAGTACAGTGGGTAGCTGTAAGTAAGGCCCCTTTCACACGGACGCAGTCAGTTTAGGCACGTCAAAAACGCATCAGTTCTTATCCGTTGTCTCATCCGTTTTCATCCGCCATCCGTTCCGTTAATGTCCGCTTTCATCCGTCTTTTGTTCCGTTAACATCCACTTACATCCGTAAATGCACACGTTTACGTCTGTTTTTTCATCCGTTTTCGTATACGTTTTGGTCCGTTTACAGTAGCTATATGTGTGCCTGTGCCTTTAAGAAAATTACCCAGAACGCATTGCTCCTCCCATGCTGCATTGCAGTTACAGTGAGTGAGTTCTCCTTGCTGTGTCCTTCCTTTGTCCTTGTGCCTGTGTGTTCTAGCAGCATTGAGCAATGGATTCCAGCAATTTTTGGGACAGCGTGACAGTATTTGTCCTGTTTGCCTATATGAGGAGCATGGAGAGGAAGAAAAATCCGATTATGCCTAGGAGACGTCGATTTTGGACCCACCCCATGCTATTGAAGCGTCCTTCTGAAGGATTTGTGGCTTTGCACTATGCACATCTCCGCCAGTATCCCAATAAGTTCTTTAACTTCACCAGGATGACCGTACCCACATTTGACTTCTTACTGGCCCAGCTACACCCACAGCTGGAGCACCGACATACCAATATGAGAAGATGTGTGCCTGCAGATGAACGTCTCCTAGTGACCTTGAGGTAAGAAGTCATTCATTATGTGTCCTATTGCCTACCCCTGGTCTACTATGTGTATACAGTATGTATAGATAATAAATTTCTTCTACTTCTTCTTCTCAATTTATGTGGAAATATAATGTTTTTACTGATCTTTATTTTTTTTTTCTAGGTTTTTTGCAACTGGCCAGTCCTACACGTCTCTGAATCATTACTTTCTACTGGGCATTTCAACTATTTCAGAGATAGTTCATGAAACTTGCCTAGCCATATGGGAAGAGCTGTGTCCATCAGTGATGCCATCACCAGATGTAAACATGTGGCAAAGAATCGCAGAAGGGTTTTGGAATCGAGCAAACTTTCCCAATTGTATCGGGGCACTAGACGGAAAGCATATCCGTATCCAAAAACCTCCAGGATCTGGGTCTCGATTCCATAATTATAAAATACTGCTTCAGCACGTAGAAAAAAAAAATGTGTATATATATATATATATATATATATATATATATATATATATATATATATATATATATATATATATATATATATATCTACACACATTTTTCTTGACCTGCTGAAGTAGTATTGAGAGAGAGAGAGAGAGAGTGTGAGAGAGAGAGAGAGAGATAGAGAGATAGATAGATAGATAGATAGATAGATAGATAGATAGATAGATAGATAGATAGATAGATAGATAGATTTTGCGATTGAACCACTATTCACTTCACATGGAGTGTTGGCAATATTCACAGTAGCAGATTCTAATTTAGAATTTACACATAGGTCTTTTCTTACAAAATCATTTTTTTACACAGCGCCATGTTCCATTTTGTAGAGCTTTGAAATTTTTGGACTACACCGAGCCGATGTTCCCAATTAGGGAGGCCGCAGTAAACGGGGATAGCTGGGGTTGTAACATCAAAACCTTGTTACAAATCCTGATAAAAAGGAGGTGTGGGATGGGGAATAGGAAGTGGAATTTTGGGAAGAATAACCAGAGCTGGTTTGGCTATTACCTTGAGAACCATCAGCAGAATTTACGCTCGTGTTTACACTCTGAGGATATGTTCCCTGTGAGGAAGGAGCAGGAGACGAAGCATAAGGCCTCTGGGTATTGTGCATTGAGCTGTATGCACGCACAGGGGTCTGTGGATATGGCGGTAGATATAGCTGGGCAGGAAGACATGGTGGCTCATAGGGATATTGACGGTATGACCTCTGAGGGGGTTCATACTGGCTAATAGCGGGCATTGGCATTCCTGACTCGGCAGCTCTTGAATTGCATGATATATTGTACGCAGGAAGGATGCATTAGAGTTTGTTGGATTACAGAATGGATCTTTACTCTCCTGTCTTTTAAAGGAAGTCATCTCGTCCATAAAGTACTTCATGGCTTTATCCATGTCTTGATTTTCGGTCTTTTTGCTACGTCGCGAGGACCGTGATGTTGTCGGCCTGTCATGACTAACCTGTAGAGAATAATAATATACCGATTTAGAAATTAAATGTTGCCTTGGGGTACAACAGATACAGTATAGTAATCAATAGTATCCTTACATGTACGGATCTTTGAGAAGAACATGGACCTGCAATTGGACATGCTGTCTCATCCACAGACTGGGACTGCTGGGACTGTCCTTCTCCCTCTTGTGTGTCTTGCGTGGCTTGCTCATCTTCCTGCACTGCTTCTGTATGATTGTCAGTGTTCTCCTCACACTCTGTCACGTTTGATGATGTACTACAATAAAAAGGATGAACATTTGCTCACAAAACCTTACTATATACTATATGGAAACCTAATTTTTAGATGTAACATCCAAACGATACTTACGGTCTAACATCCATGACTTTCCTTAGGAAGGCCAACATTTCAAAGTAGACCGATTTTTTCTTTGTGGTAGCTCCGGAACCACTTGCAACCTCTGCCTCATCGTGCAAATCTCTCCAGAAACGGTCCCTCAGAGAACGCCACCTTCTGTTAATTTCAGTTCCTGTAAACACATATAGCAAAGAAAATTTGAGTATTTTTACATTAAAAAGATTATGGAAACATGTGAGTAATGTACTGTTCAGTCTCTCACTGCAGCAGAGCCGAAACATGTGTCACTATGCTTTGTATGTAATGCATGCAAATAACCATGCCCTCTCTGCTGAACATTGCCTTAAAAAAATGTCAGAGTGTTTGCAACATTTTTTAATACAGGCATACTATAGTGAAATAAATACTAAACATTTTTTACAAACAATCCACTAATAGAAACACACTGTCAAGAGAGCAAGCTGCAGTTGGGCATCACTTACCACATTGGTCACGCTGTTTGGGAGTCATGGAGGACCAATTTGGTGTCACCAGCTTTGTAATTTCTTCCCATAGCTGTTGGATTTTAACTCTGTCGCTGTGGTCCCGACAGCTTGAGTCCCATAAGCCAGGCCTTTCGTGCACCAGGTTGATTAATTCCTCGTGGGAAACATCTCTTGCCATGCTTGCTTGTGCTTCCTCCTTCTAAATAAACTTACAGGGGATGTACCTCCTATTGTCCAACTACTGCCGGGTCATAGGTTGAGTTCACAGATAAACACAATTTTTTATTTTTCTTTCAAACGGATCTTAACGGATCGGACGTTGACGGACTATGTCTTGTACGTTAAAAAAACCGGATAAAAACGGAAGCGTGGGTTAACTGATGGTGACGGATGTTCATCCGTCTGCCCATAGGAATGCATTTTCGTCCGTCGACGGATGGAAGAAAAACGGATAGACGGTCCGTCCGTGTGAAAGGGGCCAAAAGCTTGAAGATAAGTACAGCGGTTAGCTGTGGGTGAAGCTTGAGGGATCCAGCAGGTATCTGATTGTCCAAGAAGTCTAGTGAGAGACAGGGCCGCACTGGGAATAAAAACCAGCCCTGGAAATAATTTCATACCAGCCCCATAGCATTATTCTACTAGCCCAATGTCATTATTTAGTAGTTCATGAAAGAGAAAACCATGCATTTTAAAGCACATTTGAAGAGCGTATTAACCACTTCAGCCCCGGACCATTTGGCAGCCAAAGGACCAGAGGTCTTTTTTCAATTTCGCACTGCACTACTTTAACTGGTAATTGCGCGGTCATGCAATTTTGTAACCAAACGAAATTTGCGTCCTTTTCTTCCCACAAATAGAGCTTTCTTTTGATGGTATTTGATTGCCTCTGTGATTTTTATTTTTTGCGATATAAACGGAAAAAGAGCGAAAATTTTGAAAAAAAAAGAGATTTTCTACTTTTTGTTATAAAAAAAATCTAATAAACTCAATTTTAGTCAAACATTTGGGCCAAAATGTATTCAGCCACATGTCTTTAGTAAAAAAAATGCCAATAAGCGTATATTTATTGGTTTGCGCAAAAGTTATAGCGTCTACAAACTAGAGTACATTTTCTGGAATTTACACCGCTTTTAATTTATGACTGCCTATTTCATTTCTTGAGGTGCTAAAATGGCAGAGAAGTACAAAACCCCCCCCAAATGACCCCATTTTGGAAAGTAGACACCCCAAGCTATTTGCTGAGAGGCATGTTGAGCCCATTGAATATTTTTTTTTTTAGTCCCAAGTGATTGAATAAAGACAAAAATAAAAAAGATTTTTTTTTTTTTTTCAAAAAGTTGTCACTAAATGATATATTGCTCACACATGCCATAGTTATATGTGGAATTGCACCCCAAAATACATTTTGCTGCTTCTCCTGAGTATGGGGATACCACATGTGTGGGACTTTTTGGGAGCCTAGCCGCGTACGGGGCCCCGAAACCCAAGCACCGCCTTCAGGATTTCTAAGGGTGCAAATTTTTGATTTCACTCCTCACTACCTATCACCGTTTCGAAGGCCATAAAATGCCAAAATAGCACAAAACCCCCCAAATGACCCCATTTTGGAAAGTAGACACCCCAAGCTATTTGTTGAGAGGCATGGTGAGTATTTTACAGCTCTCATTTGTTTTTGAAAATGAAGAAAGTAAAGAAAAAAAATTTTTTTTTTTCTTTTTTTCAATTTTCAAAACTTTGTGACAAAAAGCGAGATCTGCAAAATACTCACCATACCTCTCAGCAAATAGCTTGGGGTGTCTACTTTCCAAAATGGGGTCATTTTGGGGGGTTTTATGCCATCTGGGCATTCCATGGCCTCCGAAACTGTGATTGGCAGTGAGAAGTGAAATAAAAAAATTACACCCTTAGAAAGCCTGAAGGCGGTGATTGGTTTTTGGGGTTCTGTACGCAGCTAGGCTCCCAAAAAGTCCCACACATGTGGTATCCCCGTACTCAGGAGAAGCAACAGAATGTATTTTGGGGTGTATTTCCACATATGCCCATGACATGTTTGAGCAATATATCATTTAGTGACAACTTTTTGTAAAAAAAATATATATATTTTTTTTTTTTCATTATTCAATCTCTTGGGACAAAAAAAAAAAAATATTTAATGGGCTCAACATTGCTCTCATCAAATAGCTTGGGGTGTCTACTTTCCAAAATGGGGTCATTTGGGGGGGGTTTGAACTGTCCTGGCATTTTATGCACAACATTTAGAAGCCTATGTCACACGTCACCCACTCTTCTAACCACTTGTAGACAAAGCCCTTTCTAACACTTTTTGTTTACATGAAAACATATTTTTTTTTTGCAAGAAAATTACGTTGAACCCCCAAACACTATATATAATGTTAAAGCAAAGGCCCTACAGATTAAAATGGTGGGTGTTGCATTTTTTTTTTTCCACACAGTATTTGCGCAGCGATTTTTCAAACGCATTTTTTGTGGAAAAAATACACTTTTTTTTATTTTAATGCACTAAAACACACTATATTGCTCAAATTTTTGATGAAATAAAAAATATGATCTTAGGCCGAGTACATGGATACCAAACACGACATGCTTTAAAATTGCGCACAAACACGCAGTGGCGACAAACTACATACATTTTTAAAAGCCTTTAAAAGCCTTTACATGATACCACATTAGATTCACGGAGGAGGTCTACTGCTAAAATTACTGCCCTCGATCTGACCTTCGCGGTGATACCTCACATGCATGGTGCAATTGCTGTTTACATATGACGCCAGACCAACGCTTGTGTACGCCTTTGCGCAAGAGAAGGGGGGGCAGGGGTGCTTTTTTTTTTTTTTTTTTTGGTTTTTTTTTTATTTATTTAGCTTTTTTATTTTATTTTTAAACTGTTCCTTCCATTTTTTTTCTTTGTTATGATTTTTATTGTTATCTCAGGGAATGTAAATATCCCCTATGATAGCAATAGGCAGTGACAGGTACTCTTTTTTTGAAAAAATTGGGGTCTATTAGACCCTAGATCTTTCCTCTGCCCTCAAAGCATCTGACCACACCAAGATTGGTGTGATAAAATGCTTTCCCAATTTCCCAATGGCGCGGTTTATATCCGGGAGGGGGGACATTCCCTCCCACTGCTTGTAAAAGCAGTCTAGAGGCTAATTACCTGCTAGAATTGCTTTTACATGAAAGCCGATCACTGGCTGAAAAGAATGATACCAAGATGATACCTAAACCTGCAGGCATCATTCTGGTATAACCATTCAAAGTCCAGCAACATACTGGACATATATTGTAATCTTTTTTTTTTCATGCAGCCTCTTGGCTGAACGAAAAAAAGAGATTGGTTGGTGGGTATGCCCACCATTAGAATACCTCCCTTCATCCACCCACTTCTAATGATGGGCATACATGCACCATTTATATATGCCGATGCATGGGGGCATCCTCCCGCAAAAGTTATGCCGTGTACACACGGTCGGAATTTCGACCGTATGTACGTGGCATTAGGAGCCAATCGCTCCTCCCCCCCCCTGCTGCCCCCATGCTTCGGCATATATGCTCTTTTTTTTAACTGTGGTGGTGAAATCACCTCCTACAGCGTTGGAGTCGCGGCTTTATGTATCGTGGGAGCAAACGCTGTTGCTGTCAAGATAAATAAATCCGCGTTGCAACTGAATGGCGCACCTGAAAACAAAAAAATGCTTAACACTAAAACACAGTAAACAAAATTACATACCTGAAAAGCAAGCATGATAAAACATGATAAAACATAATAAAACATTGCAGAATAGAATGGAGTAAAAAAAGAGCAACAATAGAGAGAGAATAGAGTGAGAGAGAGAACAATAAAACGACAACTATTTTTATTTTTTTTATTTTTTTGAGATTCACAGGTAAAAAAGCTCCTGACTGAAGCGACTGAATCAAAACGCTACCACAAAAAAAATGTTAGCGATCGCAGGGATCAGGCCTGACTCTGCGAACGCTGCAGTTATGTGTGCTTAGTGTTTTGTAAGTGACAGTGATCGATCGATACTGCACTTGGGTGGGCTGGGCTGGGCGGAGGGGGAAAACGCAGGTGCTAGCAGGTATCTGGGCTGATCCCGCTAACAATGCGTTTTTTTTTTGGAACCCTAAACTGCTGGGACGCTAGTATAGATCTGATCAGATCAGATATTGATCTGTTCAGATACTGTGCCACTAAGGGAGGTGTATGCTTTGCGCGTGGGTGTTTGCGGTACTGGCACTAACCTGGGGCGACGCAGACCTTATTTGACCCTAAAACCTAATTGATATCACCCGCCGGGCGATCAGGGGGTTAAACCGTTATTGGGTAATAAATGGCGGGTGCCCTGACAGTATAAAAAATAAAGCTAACTAACCAGCGTCACCCGTAACAGTAATACAAAAAAAAACTGGTTACCTAGCGACACTAATGCAGCGATCAGAAAAACGATCGCTTAGTGACACTGGCAAAAGGGGGTGAAAGGGTTAACTAGGGGCAATCAGGGGGTTAAAACCTTTATTAGGTAATATATGGGGGTACCTGACGCTATATAAAAACCTGACGGGGAACCTAAATAACGAAATAACTAACTGGCTAACCAGCGTCACCAGTGACAGTTATACAGTGATCACTGGTGAAAGGGTTAACTCTAGGGGCAATCAGGGGGTTAAAACCTTTATTTAGGTTGTAATATGGGGGTACCTGACCTATAAACCTATTTATGAACCTATATAAACATGGCGGTTACCTAAAAAAAAAAAAATGGTTACCTAGCGACACTAATGCAGCGATCAGAAAAACGATCGCTTAGTGACACTGGCAAAAGGGGGTGAAAGGGTTAACTAGGGGCAATCAGGGGGTTAAAACCTTTATTAGGTAATATATGGGGGTACCTGACGCTATATAAAAACCTGACGGGGAACCTAAATAACGAAATAACTAACTGGCTAACCAGCGTCACCAGTGACAGTTATACAGTGATCACTGGTGAAAGGGTTAACTCTAGGGGCAATCAAGGGGTTAAAACCTTTATTTAGGTTGTAATATGGGGGTACCTGACCTATAAACCTATTTATGAACCTATATAAACATGGCGGTTACCTAAAAAAAAAAAATGGTTACCTAGCGACAGCAGTGACACTAATACAGCGATCAGAAAAACGATCGCTTAGTGACACTGGCAAAAGGGGGTGAAAGGGTTACCTGGGGGGCAATCAAGGGGTTAAACCTTTATTAGGGGGGGGTAGGGGGCTACCTTGGACCTAAAACTAACTGCACTGACAGTTATTACAGTCACACTGACACTAAATGCAGTGATCAGTAAAAAAATGATCACTGCAATTAGTGACACTGTGACTGGGGGGGGAGGGGGTGATCTGGGGGGTGATCTGGGGGTGACAGGGGGGTGTTTTGTGTGCCTAACTGTACTGGTGTCAGTGTACTGTTGGTGCACTAACCTTTAGACGTTCACAGCTCGGCGTTCCGGTCACATAGACCGGCGCACCGAGCGTGACATCACTTCCTCTGCCTGTGTTTTGATTGACACAGACAGAGGAAGCATCTGATTCGCCAGGAGCGATCGCGAGGGGGTGGCCAGAAACCACTGGCCGTCCCCTCATCCCGGATCGCTCCTGAAGCGATCCCGACCGTCCCCGCCGGCCGGGGGGGTCCGATCGGACCCCCCACCCGCCGGAAGAATGGCACGTACAGGTACGTGATTCTGCCTGTACGTGCCATTCTGCCGACGTATATATACAGGGGGCGGTCGGCAAGTGGTTATACAGTATATAGATAAGACAGATATGAAAGCACATTGGGCTAGGAATATATATATATAACAGCAAATTTCAGTTAAAAGTGAAGCAATCATCAAGGGGGACACCTGGGACTCTGGGAATGTGAGGGGGAGGGGGACTCTGGTGACCAGAGACCACCTTCCGCAGAAAATACACTAAGGTAAGAGGGGGGGTTACTGATATAGGGGGAAAACCTTTATATCAGTGCCCCCTTACATTATTGTATTCACGCCCCCCGTACATCAGTGACCCCCCCCCCTCAGACTGGCCTGGCGGTGCTGTCACTGACTTCCTCTGCAGGGATCAGTCAGTCGGCTCCAGCTTGGTGGCTCTGGTTTTCTTATAGTCTTCAATCCACAGTCCACACATGTCTTACTTCTTCCATGACCCCCATCCCAGTGGCGCTCCCACTCTTGACTCCTCTCCAGACTCCCTCAGAGACTGCAGACATGATATAAGACAAGAGATGGTCAGAGGCTGCGGTCATAGTACAGCAGATTGTCAGAGGCTGTGGGCATATTACAGGAGATGGTCAGAGGCTGTGGGCATATTACAGGAGATGGTTGGAGGCTGCAGGCATAGTACAGGAGATGGTCAGAGGCTGTGGGCAACATGGTACAGGAGATGTCAGAGGCTGCAGGCATATTACAGGCGATCGTTAGAGACTGAGGACATGGTAATAAAGATGTTAAGAGAATGTATACATGATACAGGAGATGGTCAGAGACTACAGACATGGTACAAGAGAACAAATGCAACCTCACTGTGCCCATCATTGCTGCCTTACTCTGCCCATAATTGCCGCCTCACTGTTCCCATCATTGCCGCCTCACCGTGCCCATCATTGCAGCCTCACCGTGCCCATCATTGCAGCCTCACCGTGCCCATCATTGCAGCCTCACCCGTGCCCATCATTGCAGCCTCACCGTGCCCATCATTGCCGCCTCACCATGCCCATCATTGCCGCCTCACCATGCCCATCATTGCCGTCTTACCGTGCCCTCATTGCATCCTCGCCATCGTTGCAGCCATACTGTGCCCATCATTGCAGCTTCACATGCCCATCATTGCAGCTTCACCGTGCTCATCATTGCATTCTTACTGTGCCCATTATTGCTGCCTTACTGTGCCCTCATTGCAGCCTTACCATGCCCTCATTGTAGCCTTACTGTGCCCATCATTGCCACCTTACTATGCCCTCATTACAGCCTCACCATGCCCTCATTGCAGCCTTACTGTACCCATCTCATTGCCGCCTTACTGATCCCTCATTGCAGCCTCATTGTGCCCTCATTGCTGCCTTACTGTGCCCATCATTGCCACCTTACTGTGCCCTCATTGCAGCCTCACTGTGCCCTCATTGCAGCCTTACTGTGCTCATCATTGCCACCTTACCGTGCCCTCATTGCAGCCTTACTGTGCCCATCATTGCAGCCTCACCATGGCCATCATTGCCGCTTTACTGTGCACTCATTGCAGCCTTACTGTGTCCATCATTGCCACCTAGCCTTACTGTGCCCATCATTGCAGCCTCACCATGCCCATCATTGCCGCCTTACTGTGCCCTCATCACAGCCTCACCGTGCCCTCATTGCAGCCTTTCTGTGCCCATAATTGCCGCCTTACCGTGCCCTCATTGCCACCTTACTGTGCCCAAAATTGCCACCTTACTGTGCCTATCTCATTGCCCTCATTGCAGCCTTACAGTCCCCTCATTCAAGCCTCACCATCGTTGTAGCCTTAGTGCGTGGATTATGCACAGGGGGCATCTCCAGCTGTGTCACGGAGCTGAGTGTGAAATCATGTTCGACTGTGCTATGACAAAAGTCCTGCCCTCCTCCTAGACCAGCTCGTGTGATAGACAGAACACTGCGTCTATCACATGAGCTGGTCTAGGAAGAGGGCGGACTTTTGTCATAGCGCGGCCGAACATTTCACAGCTCCGTGACACAGCGGTATCCCGCTGTGCGTGAGAAGGAGGGAGGGGAGCACTGCGCTGCAGCCACAGCAACAGCATAGCCATAAATCCAAAGCGGCCCCAGGGCTATGTCCCGGTATCCCAGTAGGCCAATCCGGCCCTGGTGAAAGATGGCAAGCTGAGCTTGAGGATCTACAATGGGATACTGCGAGTTAAGCTGGAAGATCTACAGGGGAATACTGTGTGTTAAACTGGTAGATCTACAATAGGAGTTGTGGCTATAGGAGACAGCAGTTGCTACAAGATACAGATTGCTCTATTCAGCTTAAAGGAACTTTATCTGTATTGCTCTCTGCCTAGTTCTATTTTTGGTCTGCGAAATTTGCCTTAATTGCTATTGCATTTGCCTAAGAGTGTCCTGTGCCCTAACCCTCTCTCCCACCGTTCCTGTTAAGAGAAATAAAATATTTGTTAATTTTTACAAAAAAGTGACTGGCACCCAATCTTTCCATCTTGCACCACACCCACTATGCCTAGTAACCTGCACCCCAGGAGGAATGTCAGTTCTCCCTGCCTCTGGGGGTCATCATCAGGCCCTTGGAAGTTGGGGAGCCCGCTACACTTAGTAGCGTAATAGTTTAGAATGCGAGGGACCCCAGTAAAGTGGTTGTTGACACTGGCTTTATAAGTCTCAAAAGAGCTGAGGTACAGGAACAGTCTTTAAAATTGTTAATAATCAGACAACTTTTTTTTGCAGGCTGTACATTAACCACTTAAGCCCTGGACCATTTGGCTGGCCAAAGACCAGAGCACTGTTTGCGATTCGGCACTGCGTCGCTTTAACTGACAATTCCGCGGTCGTGCGACCTGGCTCCCAAACAAAATCGACGTCCTTTTTTTCCCACAAATAGAGCTTTCTTTTGGTGGTATTTGATCACCTCTGTGGTTTTTATTTTTTGCGCTTTAAACAAAAATAGAGTGACAATTTTGAAAAAAACGCATTATTTTTTACTTTTTGCTATACTAAATATCCCCAAAAAATATATAAAAAAAAACTATTTTTTTCCTCAGTTTAGGCCGATACATAATCTTCTACATATTTTTGGTAAAAAAAAAAAATCGCAATAAGCGTTTATTGATTGGTTTGCGCAAAAGTTATAGCGCCTAGGGGGTAGTTTTATGGCATTTTTATTAATATTTTTTTTTTTACTAGTAATGGCAGTGATCTGCAATTTTTATTGTGACTATGACATTATGGCGGACACATCAGACAATTTTGACACATTTTTGGGACCATTGTCATTTTTACAGCGATCAGTGCTATAAAATTGCACTGATTACTGTAAAAATGACACTGGCAGTGAAGCCACTAGCTGGCTAGGAAGGGGTTAAGTGTGTCCTAGGGAGTGATTCTAACTGTTAGGGGTGTGGCTACGAGTGAGACGTCACTGATCATAGCTCCCGATCACAGGGAGCTATGATCAGTGACAGTGTCACTAGGCAGAACGGGGAGATGCTTGTTTACATTAGTTTCTCCCTATTGTTGTTCTCCGTGAGATGATCGCGGGTATCCCGAGATCCTACTCGCGGAGCTCACGCGAGCCGCCGGCGGCGTGCACGCGACCACATGGCGGCAAATTCAAAGGGACGTACAGGTGCGCCCATTTGCCCAGCCATGCCATTCTGCCGACGTATATGTACATGCGGCGGTTGGCAAGTGGTTAAGCCAAATTTGTTTAGCTGTTTTAAATTTATTTTCCTCAGAACTTCTGGTCATTCTGGCCAGTGCTAAACTCAACCCTATCAATCCTATCTTCTCAGCTAAAAACGAATTTGACATGCTAAGTAGTTCCCTGTGCAGAGAAAAAAAGTCAGCCCACAGATTTTAAAAAGTTTGGAATATAATTATAATATTTATGTTAGCATTAGTAATATTGTGTAGAACTAACAATGATGGGGTAATGTAAAATACATAAGTATTTATTATTTTATTTTAAAATATATTTCTACTGCTTCTACTTTTCTGTTACTAGACCACCTTCTCTAGCACTTGGTCCCACTCCTATCCCGTCAAAGAAACCAGTGCCACTAGGACATATGACTCTCGCCCTCCTGCTAATCTTGCTGAACCTGGCACAAATCTGATGCATATTGAGTTAGGGCACATATTCTTTGCTTTAACCACTTCAGCCCCGGACCAATTTGCAGCCAAAGGACCAGGCCCATTTTTGTGATTCGGCACTGCGTCGCTTTAACTGACAATTGCGCGGTTGTGCAACGTGGCTCCCAAACAAAATTGGCGTCCTTTTTTTCCCACAAATAGAGCTTTCTTTTGGTTGATATTTGTTCGCCCCTGCGGTTTTTATTTTTTGCGCTATAAACAAAAATAAAGCGACAATTTTGAAAAAAATTCAATATTTTTTACTTTTTGCTATAATAAATATCCCCAAAAAATATATAAAAAAACATTTTTTTTCCTTAGTTTAGGCCGATACGTATTCTTCTACATATTTTTGGTAAAAAAAAAAATCGCAATTAGCGATTATTGATTGGTTTGCGCAAAAGTTATAGCGTTTACAAAATAGGGGATAGTTTTATAGCATTTTTATTATATTTTTTTTTTTTTACTAGTAATGGCGGCGATCAGCAATTTTTATTGTGACTGTGACATTATGGCAGACACATCGGACACTTTTGACACATTTTTGGGACCATTGTCATTTATACAGAAATCAGTGCTATTTAAATGCACTGATTCCTATGTAAATGACAGTGGCAGTGAAGGAGTTAACCACTAGGGGGCGGGGAGGGGTTAGTGTGACGTGTGTGTGTTTTTTTTTACAGTAGGGGGCATGGCTGACGTCTGACTTCACTGATCGGCGTTCCTGATGACAGGGAACAGCCGATCAGTGACAGGCAGTGTAGGAAGCGTGGGGAGAGGTTTACACAGACCTCTCCCCGTTCTTCAGCTCTGTGACCCGATCGCGGGACACCAGTGGCGATTGGGTCCGCTGGTCCCGCGGCCGCGGAGCTCCCGACCAGGTCGCGAGCGCGCCGGCGGCGGCGCGTGCGTGACCCCACGGCTAGGCAATTAAAGGGGACGTATATATACGTGCTTTTGCCTAGCCGTGCCATTCTGCCGACGTATATGTGCAGGAGGCGGTCGGGAAGCGGTTAAACTCAGAATTTAGCTGAACCACAAAAGCGAGAGATCATTATTGAACCAAAGGTGGTAGCGAATCCGAACCTTGACCCAAAAAACAAGAGTATCACTTTAAAAACTTATTGGTGGCCCAACAACAGGAAAAATATTGAATAATTTGTTGCAGCCTGGCATTAGATACAGTATGAAATTAGCTTAAAGCGGTTCTGCACACAATAATTAAAAAAAAAAAAATTCTACTCACTTTTTTGATGTTTGTCCATGTCCGTTTGTTGATCCGATCTGCACTAAATAATAACCACGGAATTTCCATTTTGCTTGTGGGCATTTGAAGCCCACAAGCAATCACTTCCTTGTTCCCATTTGTTAATATCTACCAGCATGCCTCGCTGGTTCCCGCGCATGCGCACTGGCAACAGCTCCGAGCGGCGTAAATAACTATGTTGCCATAACAACAGGTGGTGTTAAAAAAAAAACGGCCTTTTACCACTATTTAGATGCTATGGAATATAATGACCTAATGTTAAATTATTGTGTGCAGAACCGTTTTAAGTGTTCTTAAGTGCTTCCAAAAATTCTCCAGTTCATTTAGGGCTTTTATTACCCACTTTTATAAAAATAAAAATAAACCAATGTTATTTCAGCAATCCACAGCAAACACACGTACCCACCTCCTGGCTTGCTCTTGAAGCAGTTTTGTTCTGGCCTCAAGCATAGGCCTTTGTTCTTAGACATGACTCAACTACTGCACACATATATGCTCTAATGGCTAGTCCTTTGTAGCCACATTGAGTACCTTGAAAAAGTATTCATACCCCTTGAAATTTTCCATACTGTGTCATGTTGCAACCGAAAACGTAAATGTATTTCATTGGGATTTTATGTGATAGACCAAAGTGGCACATAATTGTGAAGTGGGAGGAAAATTATAAATGTTTTTTTTACAAATAAATATCTGAAAAGTATGGCGTACATTTGTATTCAGCCCCCTTACTCCGATACCCCTAACTAAAATCTAGTGGAACCAATTGTCTTCAGAAGTCACCTAATTAGTAAATAGAGTTCATCTGCATCTAATTTAATATCAATATATATACAGCTGTTCTGAGATTTGTTAAAGAACCTTAGTGAACAGACAGCATCATGGAGGCCATGGAACGCCCCAGACAGGTCAGGGATAAAGTTGTGGAAAAGCAGGGTTATGTTATAAACAAAATTTACCAAGCTTTGAACATCTCAGGGAGCACTGTTCAATCCATCAGCCAAAACTGGAAAGGAAATTGCACAACTGCAAACCTACCAAGACCTGGCCATTCACCTAAACTGACAGGCCTGGCAAGGAGAGCATTAATCAGAGAAACAGCCAAGAGGCCCATGGTAACTCTGGAGGAACTGCAGAGATCCACAGCTTAGGTGGGAGAATCTGTCCACAGGACAACTATTAGTCCTGCACTCCACAAATCTGGCCTTTATGGAAGAGTGGCAAGAAGAAAGCCATTTTTGAAAGAAAGCCATAAGTACTGTTTGCAGTTTGCCATGTGGGGGACACAGCTAGCATAAGGAAAAAGGTGCTCTGGTCAGATGAGGCCAAAATTTTACTTTTTGGCCTAAAAGCAAAATGCTATGCATGGTGGAAAACTAACACTGCACATCAACCAGAACACACCATCCCCACAGTAAAACATTGTGGTGGCAGCATCATGTTGTGGGGATGCTTTTCTTCTCCAGGGGCAGGGAAGCTGATCAGAGTTGATGGGAAGATGAATGGCGCCAAATACAGGGCACTCTTAGAAGAAAACCTGTTAGAGTCTGCATAAGACTTGAGACTTGGGCAGAGGTTCACCTTCCAGCAGGACGAGGCCCTTAACATACAGCCAGAGCTGTATGTTAAGATCAAAGCATATTTATGTGTTAGAATGGCCCAGTAAAAGTTCAGACCTAAATCCAATTATGAATGTGTGGCAAGACTTGAGCTATTTTGCAAAGATTGTCACTTTCTAGATGTGCAAAGCTGGTAGAGGTGTGACAGACCTAGCCAGGACAGAGGCTGTTGGAGGGGACGGAATGCGAGCCTCTTGCCTTGTGATTATGGGCCCTGGCATTTGGGGCTGTTTGTGAGCTGTATGCCTGGGGACTGCTGAGCTGGTTTTACTTGGATTCAGGTCCATGCTGGCCCCCCAAGACACATAGACTCTGGATATGTATATGCCATATCAGCATTAGACTGGTCACACTGTTGGGACACAAGCTGTCAGATGCTAATGTCATCAACTCCAGCCACCTGTCTGTTATGTAAATGTATTTAGTCTGGCTTGTAAGACTATTCCACAATGTTGTTGTGCTAATTAACCACTTCAGCACCGGGCCATTTTACACCCTTCCTTACCAGAGCACTTTTTGCGATTCGGCACTGTGTCGCTTTAACTAACAATTGCGCGGTCGTGCGATGTTACACCCAAACAAAATTGACATCCTTTTTTTCCCACAAATCGAGCTTTCTTTTGGTGGTATTTGATCACCCCTGCAGTTTTTATTTTTTGCGCTATAAACAAAAGAAGAGCGACAATTTTGAAAAAAAACACAATATTTTTTTACTTTTTGCTATAATAAATATCCCATTTTAAAAAAAAAAAAAAAATTTTTTTACTCAGTTTAGGCCGATACGTATTCTTCTACATATTTTTGGTAAAAAAAAAAAAAAAAAAAAAAAAAAAAAAAAAAAAAATCGCAATAAGCGTATATTGATCGGTTTGTGCAAAAGTTATACCGTCTACAAAATAGGGGATAGATTTATTGCATTTTTTTTTATTTATTTTTTTACTAGTAATGGCGGCGATCTGCGATTTTTTTTTCGTGACTGCGACATTGCGGCGGACACTTCGGACACTTTTGACACATTTTTGGAACTATTCACATTTACACAGCGATCGTTGCTATAAAATTGCATTGATTACTGTGTAAATGTGACTGGCAGGGAAGGGGTTAACACTAGGGGGCGCTGCAGGGGTTAATGTGTTCCCTATAGGAGTGATTCTAACTGTGGGGGGAGGGGACTCAAGGGGAGGAGACCGATCATGTGTTCCTCCGTACTGGGATCACATGATCGGTCTCCTCTCTGCTGACAGGACGTTTACACACACAGCTCCATGGTCCCGTTGTTTTAACGGGCAATCGCGGGTGCCCGGCGGACATCGCAGCGACTAATGACTCGAATGACTATTGAATAGTCATTCAATGAGATAGGAGCCTTAAAGTCTTACCCTAAAAAGTCTTCTCTCAGTCAACTAGTCTGGGTCAATGATTAGATAATTAGCTCATGCTAATTAGGTTAGGTTTTAGTCATCCGGCTGTATAAATTTGTGTGACATGTCAAATAAAAGTTATTCCTGATGTACCCTACACTGGTGTTGTCTGGTGACTGGGTGTCTTGGATTGTGTGGTACCGGACAGAGGAAGCATTTACGGCGGACATCTTGAGTACGGGGTCCGTCACAAGAGGCATCCCCAAAAAGTCTTGCAGCTGTAATTGCAGTGAAAGGTGGTTCTACAAATTATTGACACGGGGGGGGGGGGGGGGCTGAATTCAAATGCAAGCCACACTTTTCACATATTTATTTGTAAAAATAATTAAAAACTATTTATCATTTTCTTTCCACTTCACAATTATGTGCCACTTTGTGTTGGTCTAGCACATAAAATCCCCCACATTTTTTTTTTACGTTTTTGGTTGTTTCATTACAAAATATGGAAACTGTCAAGGGGTATGAATACTTTTTCAAGGCACTGTATTACAACATCTTATCATAAGGGCTGTTCACTTCTGTCCAGTCAGGAGTGAACTATTGTGCTTGCTATTGGCAAAACAAGGACCCAAGAATGAGAATGGATATTTCATCTTTCCCAAATTTCTAAAAAAGCTTCAGAGCTCCAGGACCCACAATTCCAGAAATTGGAATTGAGTAATACATTTGTTTACAAAGGGGTTCAACTTACAGGTTAGTAACTACAGTCTAATTAGGCAAATACCACTTTTTAATCACATCAAAAATAATGTTCTAAATGCCACATGCCTTAAAGTGGTGTTGCCACCAAAAAAAAATTGCTTAAAAATCATAAAAAAAATAAAAAAAAAAATTGGAAGAAAAAAAAAAAAAAAAAAATTGTATTCGCCTCTAAATGCCTGTTGCTAGGGGGTCCCTCATAGTCTGCCACCTTCAGTGCCCGGGCACTGACATCACTTCCCCTTGGTGCCGCACAGTCATCTGGGACCTGTCACGTGTCCCAGATGACTGAGCGTCGTATCGCGGCGCCGCTCGTGCATGCGCAGTGGGTGCCCGGCTGTGAGGCCACAGCCGGGTGCCCACAGTAAAAATGCCAGCGCTGCAAGCGGAGGGGGGAACGAGGGGGGGACAGGTAAATGTCCGATTATTAAAAGTCAGCAGCTACAGTATTTGTAGCTGCTGACTTCTAAAAAAAAATTTTTAGGGGGCACCCCACTTTAAGCGCAAGCCCAAGACAATATTTCAACACGCTGCAGCTCACCAATCCTTAGATGAGATGGTTGCACTAGTTTTCTTTTTTCTTCCATTATTTTTCTCCTGATGTTTCAGAAAATAATACTTCCTGACCTAAGGTGACTATGCTCACTTAAGTCCACTGTGGATGTAGTCATGTTTCTTACACAGGCCTGATTCCTAAATATGTCTTCCTTTCTTCATCTTTATTAGAATTGGGGTGAAATAAGTAGTTTATAGGATAGAAAATAAATTTTTTTGTGATTTCAGTTTGGCTCACAGGGAGTGACAGGGGTGCTCTAGTTCCTGGGGAGGATCATCGTTATTTTCTGTACTTCTTAGGAATGTTCATAGTCTGAAAAATTACAACTAATTCTGCCCCCACAATTAAGGATTGCAATGAGTTTAGATATCCTTCAAATTAGCATATAACCATGTTGTACCTTTAACACTGACCAAAAGTAAAATAAATGTAATTAGATATTAATGAGGTTGATTAAATATCATGCAGAAACGTAAAGTTGAATGTTAAACACAAAATAGAGTAATGCTTTAACAATGACCATTTTTATTTTTGCTTTACTTACCTGTAAACTTTGAAGTCCTCCAAAAGCAGTAAAGAGTAATAAAAATCCAAAGGATACAACAAGAACGTTTTTAAGGTACTTGTCCATTTAGGCTAAAGTAAGATCAATTCAATTTTCTTATGTTTTGTTAGCATAAATATGCAGTTTGTATTTTTTTGATCTGGAAGGCAGCAAATGTTGTCTGTAAGACTTTGAGCTTTTAAAAGTTATTGATCCTGCAATGTTTTTTCTATAAATGGTTACTCATTTACTCGATGAACTGCAAAGGCAAGCAAAAGGGCAGCTTTTATTAGGTCATAAAAGATAAAATATCTTCATTACAAATTACGTAAAAAAAAGAAAACATTGATGGCCTTTGAAAAGGGCAGTGAACCCCTTACTTTGAGGCTTACCTCCCCTCTTCTCCTTTTTTTCCCCCTAACTTTATTAATTTTCTTGTTTTTCTTTCCTTTCTTTCTCATTCTGTCATGCTACCTGAATATGCTGTCAATACATGCAATGAATACTGATTATATACCCCAAATTCGTCTGATATAGCCTGCATTTTTTTTGTACAAGTTGTATTTTTGTATAATTGTGTCAAATGTTTTCTTGTTTGTCAAGCTGTACAGCTGTCTATTTTTTTTTTCTTAACGAAAACTTTTTCAATTGAACAAGAAAGTAGGGTAGTGATTGGCAGTGTGTTAACATAATTTCTTTAGTTATTTCAGGAGACAGGTTAAGTGTATTTCATGAAACAGGTCAAGTGTTTTTAATATATCTTTACTAAACAATGGGAGTCATTTACTATAGCGCTGCGGCGCAAACATTTGCGTGAATTTGCGGCAATTAGCGCTAATCTCGCTAATTAGCACTAAAACTGTATTCACTAAAACGCTTGTGAGAAAATGCTCCCAAAATCGAATTTACTATAGTTCCCTAAAATCAAATAGCGCCCAAACCCTTACTCTGATAAAACCTGGAGAATTGCACATGGAAATAATGTTTAGAGCATGATATAAATGCCTAAATGGTACTGAAATATGCAGTATATTATTTAAAGATAATCTGCTTTTAAACTGTGTGAAAAAGTGATTTCTACATTGAAATATCTTTAAAGCCTGAGAAGTGAAAAATTCCCCGTTTTGGACAACTAGGTGCCAACACAACTGAGCATGCTCAGACCTGCAAATAGCTCTCATTTTAGCTCCAGTGTCTTTTTTTTTTTGTTACCCGGCACTGGAACAATTGTAACTTTCACAAAAAAAAACTTTTAATGTTGAGATGAAATGTATCTTTCTCTGAAATAAAATTTCTTTTGCAACATTATTGCTACTACATAAAACATTTTGTTTTTAAGAATGTTAGAATGTGTAATGTTTTGATGTTTTGGTAAAATATTTTTCTCTGTCACTTTCACTTGTTACTCTCCATCTCACAGCAATCTTTACCCAATTGCACAAACAATACCATTGCTAATACAAATTTTAAATGAATCACAATTTTCGTTGCTTTTTATTATTTCCAAATATTCATAATTTGAGCCCAAAAATTTGATATGTGTACCAACATCAGAAATCAAAATGTAATTACCAAAAATGTGAGTGTAATATTCTACTCTCACCCACAAATAACGACTCTTGAGTAATGTAATTCCATCACCTGTCCAAAGAAATGCAGTATTTATGTGTAGGAGGTTATCACATGTGGCAGCTCTGTGGCTTAGAACTTCTGCTGAGTGTCTGGGTTCAAATCCCAAACATGCCGCTTCATGAAGAGTGGTTGTCTCGTCTCCCAGGTCCTATAACTATGTGTAAATGTAGTATTTATGTGTAGGAGGGTTCCACCATCATTGTAAATCTTGCCAGGTACACTATTTAGCCAAAAGTATTGGGATGCCTGCCTTTACACACACATGAACTTTAATGGCAGCCCAGTCTTAAGGCCCGTACACACGATCTGACTTTTTGACAACCAACATGCAAATTAGCGGTTTTGGACCAAAATCCGACCGTGTGTATGCTCCATCGGACCAACTTTTTCAGTTTTCATCGGACTTTTGTTGGCTTTGCAAACGGACCAACTTTCGAACGGACTTTCCGATCGTGTGTCGGCAAGTCCTTTCATTTCCAAAAGTCCCGCAGACTTTTTCCCGCGGATTGTCCGCCGGAAAAGTCCGGGCGTGTGTGGGCAAGTCCACACACTCGGAAAGTCTGGCAGACCTCCACTGGAAAGTCCGGCGGTTTGTCCGCTGGACTAGGTCCGGCGGACAATCCTGCCGGAAAGTCAGAGCGTGTGTACGCCGCATTACCAGAAGAGTTGAAGCTGTTGTAGCTGCAAAGGGTGGGTCAACTCAAGATTGATCCCTACGGACTAAGACTGGGTTACCATTACAGCTCATGTGCATTTAAAGGCAGGCGTCCCAATACTTTACAATATATTGTAAATTGCTTGTGACACTGAGCATGGCTATGGACTTAGGGCTGGTTCACACCACAGAGATGCAGACACCATTTGTGAGGCTGCTGCTGGCTTAGTGGGTAGCAATTCTGTCTAGCACTAATGCTTGTGTTGAAATTTATATGTTCTCCCTGTGTGGGTTTCTCACTACAAACCAAAGACATGCTGGTAGGGATGAGCCGAACACCCACCTGTTCGGTTCGCACCGGAACCTGCGAACAGACCTAAAGCTCGTGTGAACTTTAGAACCCTGTAAAAGTCTATGGGAGAAATTTCAAGTGCTAATTTTAAAAGCCTATATGCAAGTTATTGTCATAAAAAGTGTTTGGGGACCTGGGTCCTGCCCCAGGGGACATGTATCAATGCAAATTTTTTTTTTTAAAACGGCAGTTTTTTCAGGAGCAGTGATTTTAATAATGCTTAAAGTGAAACAATAAAAGTGTAATATTCCTTTAAATTTCGTACCTGGGGGGTGTCTATAGTATGCCTGTGAAGGGGTGCATGTTTCCCGTGCTTAGAACTGTCCCTGCACAAAGTGTCATTTTTGCAGGAAAAAAAGGTATTTAAAATCACTCGCGGCTAATGAATTGTCGGCTTCCGTAATACAGAGAACAGTCATTCATTGAAAGTCATTGATAAAAAAAAAAAGTCATTAATAAAAAAAAAAAGTCATTGATAAAAAATGTTTTAAAAAAGCATGGGGGTCCCCCCAAACTCAATTACCAGGCCCTTCAGATCTGCTATGGATATTAAGAGGAACCCTGGCCCAAAAAAAATGGCGTGGGGTCCCCCTAAATATCCATACCAGACCCTTCAGGTCTGGGATGGATTTTAAGGGGAACCCCAGCCAAAAAAAATTGCGTGGGGTCCCCCTCAAAATCCATACCAGACCCTTATCCAAGCACGCAACCTGGCAGGCCACAGGAAAAGAGGGGGGACGGGAGCGCCCCCCCTCTCCTGAACCGTACCAGGCCACATGCCCTCAACATTGGGAGGGTGCTTTGGGGGTCTGTGACCCCCCAAAGCACCTTGTCCCCATGTTGATGAGGACAAGGGCCTCATCCCCACAACCCTGGCCATTGGTTGTGGGGGTCTGCGGGCTGGGGGGCTTATCGGAATCTGGAAGCCCCCTTTAACAAGGGGACCCCCAGATCCCACCCCCCACCTGTGTGAAATAGTAAGGGGGTACAGAAGTACCCCTACCATTTCACCAAACAAGTGACAAAAATTGTAAAAATGACAGGTCTTTGACACAATCGGGCTTGACCACTCACTCTGTGATTCCTCAATAATCTCCAGGTCCAACATCTTCTTCACTTCCTCTGAAACAGCCTTCCTTTGGGCCTCTGGAATGCGGTAAGGCCGGACAAAAACTTTGACTCCTGGTTCCGTGACAATATCATGCTCTATGACACTAGTGAGCCCTGGCAAGTCTGAAAATTTCTCTTTATTTCTCTGCAAGAACTCCTTTGCCTGCTGACTTTGGACTCTAGACAGGGTATTTGCTACTTGGACACTCTCCACCCCAACCCGAGGCTCAAGTCTTGCACCAGCCAGGGAGGTCACCGGTTCCCTGTCTGTCCAGGGCTTTAACAAGTTTACATGGTATATCTGATAGGGTTTCCTCTTACCTGGTTGGTGGACTCTATAATTTACCTCTCCCACTTTTTCTACAACTTCAAAGGGGCCTTGCCACCTGGCCAAGAATTTACTTTCCACAGTGGGGATCAACACCGCTACTCGATCCCCCACTTGGAAGTTCCTTATTCTAGCAGCCCTATTATAGACCCGTCGTTGAGCCTCCTGGGCTTTTTGCAAATGTTCTTTGACTAGAGGCATCACAGTTCGGATCCTCTCCTGCATTTGGGAAACATATTCAAGAACACTCTTATGCTGAATAGGTTCACTTTCCCATTCCTCTTTAACAAAATCCAGTAGTCCGCGAGGTCTCCGCCCATATACCAACTCAAAGGGCGAAAACCCAGTGGAGGCCTGGGGCACTTCCCGGATAGCAAACAGGAGAGCGGGTAACAGGCAGTCCCAGTCTTTCCCATCCCTTTGTACAACCCGCTTGAGCATAGACTTAAGGGTCTTATTAAAGCGCTCTACCAACCCATCCGTTTGTGGATGGTAGACCGATGTGCGCAGCTGTTTAATCCAGAACAGCTTGCACACATCAGCCATAACCCTCGACATAAACGGGGTGCCCTGGTCCATGAGTATTTCCTTGGGAAAACCAGTCCGTGTAAACAACTGGAATAATTCCCGAGCAATAGCCTTAGAGGAGGTATTCCGCAGAGGTAGCGCTTCAGGATATCGGGTGGCATAGTCAAGGATCACCAGTATGTAGGAGTGACCTCGAGCTGACTTTACCAAAGGACCCACTATATCCATGGCTATTCTCTCGAATGGGACCTCAATTATGGGCAGAGGGACCAAAGGGCTCCGGAAGTGGGTCACCGGCGCGGTCAACTGACAGGTGGGACAAGAGGCACAGTATCTTCTTACCTCTGCTTTCAGACCTGGCCAGTAAAAACGGTCGGTGATCCGTGCCTCTGTCTTTTCAACTCCCAGGTGTCCCCCTAAAACATCATCATGGGCCAGGTCCAGGACCTTGCGTCTATACTGTTGGGGTACCAATAATTGTTCTACCACATTTTCTCTCACTTTGGTAACCCGATAAAGCAATTCATTATATATGGCAAAGTGGGGCCACCGCTCATTCGCACCTGGCTCTTGGGGTACCCCATTTAATACTACAACTTGTTCCCGTGCACGGGCCAAAGTGGGGTCCTGCATCTGGGCAGTACCAAATGTCCCCTGGGGAACACCCAAATCCGGCAGGGCAGGCTTGAGGCCACTTCCTCATCCTCTTCACCCAGCATTACCTGAAGTGGGGAAGGTTCCCCCTCCTCAGTGTTCAGGTAGGTCTGCGAACCACACATGTTGACACCCTTCACAGTATCAGCACTACTTTCATCACCCTTAACCCAATCATTAGCATTTGTATCAACTGGATCCACATTAGGTTCATTTGGCATCTCAGGGTTATTACCCTCAACCGTAGGAACAGAGGAACTAGTTTCTCCCCAGTCTTGGGATCGTTCAGATAGTTCTCCTTGTCCCCACAGTTTTTCAAAAAACGGACAGTCTCGTCCTATGATAACATCATGTATCAAGTTCTTTACCACCCCCACCTCTTGAGTACCAGTGCCATATGCTGTGGAGATGGACACCGAGATGAGAGGGTACTCTCTAGTGTCCCTGTGAATGCACACAACCCGTAAAGTTTTGCTTACCGGACCGATCTTCCCAAGTACTCTAGGATGAGCATAAAAAGACCCCCTCCGAAGAACCCCGCATTCCATGGGCTCCTCTTGCAGTGGGCAGTGGGCCCGGGTATGGCCCCAGGAATGACACCGCCAACATTGTACATCCCCTCCTCTCCGAACAGGAACAGATCGCTGAGGAGGTACTGGGAGTGACTCTTGACCTTCCGGGGTGTTGATTCCAGGGCTCCAGGGGACATCCTTTCAAAGGGCGCCAGTCGATCGAATAGGCCGTGGCAGACTGGGCCCTTGGCGCTTGGTAGGGCCAAGCAGATCCTCCACCACTGTATATCGCTCTACCATCTCGACAAGGAGGTTCACTGTTTTGGGGTCTCCATGGCTGACCCACCAGTGAAGGTCGTCTGGCAGTGACCGTAGGTATCGGTCCAGGACGACTCGCTCCACGATTTGGGGGCCCGACAACACTTCGGGCTGCAGCCATTTTTTTACCAGTTGCACCAGGTCATGCATTTGAGACCGTGGTGGACGATCTGGACAATACTTCCATTGGTGCACTCGTTGGGCCCGAACGGCCGTAGTCACCCCCAAACGAGCCAGTATTTCTGCCTTTAGTTTTTGATAGTCTTTAGCGTCCTCTGGTGGCAGGTCGAAGTAGGCTTTTTGAGGATCTCCGGTGAGAAAAGGGGCAATTAGGCCGGCCCACTGGTCCTGGGGCCACCCTTCTCTCTCTGCCGTCCTCTCAAATGTAGCAAGAAATGCCTCTACATCATCACTCAGGGACAATTTCTGCAAAAAATGGCTTGCCCTCACGGTCACCTGGTTGCCAGGGGCAACAGCCGCTTGCTCACGACCCTGAGACAATTGCTGTACTACTTCTTTTAAGGCAGTCACCTGAGCCTGCATAACCCCTTGCTGGGTTGCTTGCTGGGCTGCCAACTGAGCCACTAACAGGCGAGTATTTTCTTGCTGTACCTCCAGCTGGGTTGCTAAGCGCTGATTAGCTTCCTCATGGCGGGTCTGCGCTTGTATATTAGCCAGGGACAGTTGTTTAATTAGTTCCTCCATTGCTTCAGCTTTCAGGGTTTGGGCAGCTTTAACCCAGGACATAAATCCACTGTACTGTCCCTTTAAATGTCAGTTTTAAATTCAAATGCAAAAAAAAAAAAACGCCTGTTACTCTGTCCTGCCCGCATTCGAGCACCACTTGTAAAGTTCGGGGGACCAGCTAGACCGCAGGACACAGGCTTTTAGTTCAAAAGGAGGTTTATTAAACTTAAACAGCTTCACAGCAGCAAAACAAAAGAAAAAGGTTTCAGTCTCACCGACTATCAAAGTCCAGAATTGCTATCGCAATCAAACACAGTCCTGGGGTGCTGTCGCAGGTGACTTCAACTGCTAGGAGGCTTCCAGGCCGAACGCTGCTGTCGACTTTGGTTGCTGCAAATCAAGCCACACACAAGCCACACACAAACCACGATCTCCTCTGCACTCCTCCACACCCATCTACAACTTCCCGTCTTGTTTTTAAACCCACCTCCTCTGACAGGTGAGTTAACCCTTTTTGTTCCCTTAAAGGGATCACAGACCAAACAGAGGGGAAACATAGCGTCCTTCCAGGACCCAGCCACTGCGTCCTGTACAATATATATATATTTACATTCAAATGCTATCACTCACATTTACATATATATATGTTCACTATTATACTATTTCCCCAGTGAAAAGGAAAAAAAAAAAAAAGGTAGGAAAAAAATTTATATTTAAAAACGTAAAAAAAATATAAATAAATAATTAGATAAAAAAATAAAAAAGATAAAAAAAAGGGGTAACCCCCCCCCCATCCTCCTCATGCATATATATGTACATTCCAATGCAATCACTCACATTAACATATATATATGTTCACTATTATACTATTTCCCCAGTGAGAAGGAAAAAATATATATATATATATATATAAATATATATATATATATATATATATATATATATATATATATATATATATATATATATATTATATATATAAAACATATTTAAAAAAAAAAAAAAAATATGAAAAAAAAA
This sequence comes from Lithobates sylvaticus, assembly GCA_028564925.1. Taxonomy (NCBI): domain Eukaryota; kingdom Metazoa; phylum Chordata; class Amphibia; order Anura; family Ranidae; genus Lithobates; species Lithobates sylvaticus. The sequence continues at coordinate 175,670,093 of CM053028.1, read as the reverse complement.
ATAAAAAAAAAAAATATATAATAATAATAAAAAAAAAAATAATTAAAACCCCCTACCATCCAAATCATTTCATATATCATAAACATTATTGTGTTCCTGAGGTATAAATCATATCTATATTACATTGTACTACAGTGTGGAAAAAATAAAATAAAAAAAAAATAAAAATTTCCTCTAATTTTATCATATATCATATACATTACTGTGTTCCCATAACTTCAATCGTGTTATCATTATATCTGTATCAAAATTGTGCTACAGTGTAAAATAATAATAATAAAAAAAAAAAGATAAAAAAATTCCAATAAAAACTCCTATTAATCTATACAATGTGCTATTTCTTCCAGTGAAAAGGAAGCCGAAAAGAAGGGCAAGGGTAAAAAATAAAATAAAAAAATAAATAAAATAAAAATAAAAATTGCTCCTCCTCATTACCATATCTCATGTACATTTCTGTGTTTAAATATTACCAATCATATTGACATATGTATCGCCGTGTTAGAAAAAAAAAGGAAATCCTCCAAAAGGAGGGGGTGGGGACACACAACAAAAAAAAGAAAAAAAAAGGAAAATCCTCCAAAAGGAGGGGGTGGGGACACACAAAAAAAAAAAAAAACAAAAAAAAAAAGGAAATCCTCCAAAAGGAGGCGGTGGGGACACCCAAAAAAAAACAAAAAAACAAAAAAAAAATTAAGAAGATTACAATAAAAACTCCTATTAATCTATATATTGTGATATTTCTCCCCGTGAAAAGGAAGACTGCATTTCCAAGTGCATTTTTAAGTGCACTTTGCACTTGTAGTTTGCACTTGTAGTGGAAAGTTGAAAGTGGATTTGCCTTTCGTAAATAACCCCCAATGTTTGTTAGCACTAATCATGGCCAGGGAATTGGACATTTAAAATTGTAGGGTTTACACTGCACAGGTACATATGATTAGAAAACTGTTGCTTTGTGGATGCAAATACACTTCGATCTTTGGCCTGTAGTTGGAGATTTGATGCACATAACCAAGGGCTAACAGAGGTGCAAAACGGAAAATTGTATCATACTTACCGTCATTTTCCTTTCCTGGTGCCTATCCATGGCAGCATACCTGTGATAGAGCTCCGCCTCGACTCCTCCCTCAGGACTAGTGAATAGCATAAATTAAAGGCACAGTCCCTCCCCCAACATTCTCTGTAATATAGCATACCGAGGGTGGGAGCGTATGCTGCCATGGATAGGCACCAGGAAAGGAAAATTACGGTAAGTATGATACAATTTTCCGTTTTCCTGGTGCCTCCATGGCAGCATACCTGTGATAAATAACTAGCTGACAAGGGTGGGATAATGCTTGCTAAGTGTTTAATCAGAAAAGGACATTGCAGCCTGGACTGCCCTCCTTCCGAACTCAACAGTTGTGAGAGATCCTGGATCAATATGGTAGTGCCTGAGAAAAGTATGGCGAGAAGACCAGGTGGCGGCCCTGCAAACCGTCTCCAACGAAACATTAGCCCTTGCTGCCCAGGAAGCTGAGACTGCCCTTGTGGAATGAGCATTCACTCGGGAAGGAGGTTCCATATTATTCACCCTGTAGGCCTTCTGAATCAGCTTTACGACCCAAGATGCCAGAGTTCTGATGGAAGCTTCTTTCCCTCTGTATTTACCGAAAGGTACCACAAAAAGCCTCTCGGAGTCTCTGAAGGGTCCGGTGGCTTCTAGGTAAGCCCTGAGCACTCTGGAGATGTCTAGCTCGTGACAAGACTCTGAATCTGCATTTGTGAATACTGGTAGTGCCCAGGGTTCTGACATGTGGCTTGTGGTAGTGACTTTAGGCGTGAAGCCCCTAAGGGGACGAAGTTCTACTCTGTCTGGGAAAAAGGAGATATGGTCGTCACCTATCCCTAAAGAGTGCAGTTCTTAAACTCTTCGGCCAGATGTGATGGCTAGCAGGAAGGCAGTTTTCAGTGATAGGTTCCAGATTGCCGCTTGTTCTACTGGAGCAAATGGATGGCCAGATAGGACCTCAAGGACTAGGGACAAATCCCACTTAGGGAATGACCGTCCGAATTTTTAGTACCCCCTGAGGAAGGTGACCACCAAAGGATCCTCTACCCATCTTCTATTTGTTGCTGCAGAAATTGCTGCTACCTGTACTTTGAGAGAACTCAGACCAAGTCCCAGGTCAAGACCTGTCTGAAGGAAGCCCAAAATATTGGACGTGGAGGGAAGGATTGGGTCAAAGCCATTATCCGTAGCAAAAGACAAGAATTTGTTCCAGATTCTTGAATAGATAGCGTTAGTCGCCGGCTTTCTGGCCCTCAGCAGTGTTGAAATAACCTCTGGGGAACATCCTAAGGCTTCAAACCTTCGCCTCTCAACTTCCAAATTTGAAGATCTAATTTCTGTGGGTTTGGATGAACTAGGCTGCCCTGCGACAGAAGTTGAGGGAAAGGAGGGATCCTGATTGGAGGGCTCACGCTGAGACGCATGGCTAGAGGAAACCAGGGTCTCTTTGGCCAATACGGGAGTACCGCCAGCACTTGAACTGATTCTCTGAGGACCCTCAGGAGGAACTTGAATATTATTGGCCGGGGAGGGAAGGCATATGCTGTTGTGAACCTCCAGGAGCACGTCAGGGCATCCACTGCCTCGGCTTGAGTGTGTGGTAGGCGAGAGAAAAATCTGTCCAGTTTTGCATTCTCCGGAGTGGCAAATAGATCTACCTGAGGGGGATCCCACAGGTTGGAGATCTGATGGAAGACCTGGGGATGGAGGGCCCACTCGTTGATGTCTTGGAAGTTCCTTGATAGCGAGTCTGCTTCCGTGTTTAGCTTTCCCGGAAGATACATTGCTCTGAGATCCAGGAGGTTCTTTTCCGCCCAGAGCATGATCGGCTCTACCTCTCTGAGGAGTGATCTGCTGCGCGTGCCTCCCTGATTCTGCAGATATGCGACAGCCGCCCTGTTGTCCAGGCATAGGAGTATTCTCTGCCCTCTGACTTGAGATGTCAAAGTAGTCAGTGCCAAGAATGCTGCCCTCATTTCCAAGATGTTGGATACCACTCCCCGGGTAGGACATGACCATCTCCCTTGAATCCTGGTTTCCCCGCAATGGGCCCCCCAGCCTTGCCCGCTTGCGTCGGATGTAACCGTGATCCAGGAGAGGGAGCCCAGGTGACGAGGCTTGGAGAGGTTCTCTGGGATTGTCCACCAGCGCAGACTCCTGCGCATCACTCCCTCTTGTGTAAGGTAAGGTCTACAGGTTTGGAAATATCGGTTTGTAAATGGATAGAAAACTGGCTAAAAGACAGAATTCAGAGAGTCGTGGTTAATGATTCTTACTCTGAATGGGCTAAGGTTATCAGTGGTGTACCCCAAGGTTCAGTGCTGGGACCCTTACTTTTTAATATCTTTATAAATGATATTGGGTCTGGGATCAAAAGTAACATTTCTGTCTTTGCAGATGACACCAAGCTATGCAGTGGAATAACGTCCTTACAGGAGGTCTCCAATTTACAAGCTGACCTCAATGCTCTGTCAAATTGGGCGACTATGTGGCAGATGAGGTTTAATGTTGATAAATGTAAAGTTATGCACTTGGGGGCTAAGAATATGCATGCATCATACATGCTAGGGGGAGTACAACTGGGGGAATCCGTAGTGGAGAAGGATCTGGGGGTTTTGGTAGATCATAAACTCAATAATAGCATGCAATGCCAAGCTGCGGTTTCCAAAGCGAGCAAAGTCCTTTCTTGTATTAAGAGAGGTATGGACTCCAGAGAGAGAGATATCATTTTGCCCCTGTTCAAATCATTAGTAAGACCTCATCTGGAATATGCAGTTCAGTTTTGGGCACCAGTTCTCAAAAAGGATATTGGGGAACTGGAGAAAGTGCAGAGAAGGGCAACCAAACTGATAAGAGGCATGGAGGAGCTCAGCTATGAGGAAAGATTAGAGGAACTGAATTTATTCACCCTTGATAAGAGGAGATTAAGGGGGGATATGATCAACATGTATAAATATATAAGGGGTCCATATAGTGAACTTGGTGTTGAGTTATTCACTTTACGGTCAACAAAGAGGACAAGGGGGCACTCTTTACGTCTAGAGGAGAAGAGATTTCATCTCCAAATAAGGAAAGGTTTCTTCACAGTAAGAGCTGTGAAAATGTGGAATAGACTCCCTGCAGAGGTGGTTCTAGCCAGCTCAGTAGATTGCTTTAAGAAAGGCCTGGATACTTTCCTAAATGTACATAATATAACTGGGTACTGACATTTATAGGTAAAGTTGATCCAGGGAAAATCCGATTGCCTCTCGGGGGATCAGGAAGGAATTTTTTTCCCCTGCTTTAGCAAATTGGAGAATGCTCTGCTGGTTTTTTTTTTTGCCTTCCTCTGGATCAACTGTGGGTATAGAATGGGGTATATGGGATTGTATGATATATATATGTATATATATATATTTTTTGTTTAATTTGTGGTTGAACTGGATGGACTTGTGTCTTTTTTCAACCTAACTAACTATGTAACTATGTAACTCCCGTCAGCAGGATTGTCTGAGAGAGTCGCTGTCTCTTCCACTGAGCCAGGAAACCTGTCTGAAAGTATCTCAGGTGCCAATGGGTCCAAGGAGTCAGGGGGATGCAGGAGGATATTGTGCCAATGAGACTCAGGCATTGTGATGCCGTCAGATACTGGCTCTGGATGGTCTTGAGCATTCTGCGGATGATGATCCTTGCCTTCGAAGCAGGTAATGACACTGTCCCTTCCTGAGTGTCGAACATCGCACCCAGATAGATCATCTGCTGAGTTGGTGTTAGTTGACTTTTGTCCACATTTATCAGCCATCCTAGTCTTCTTAGGGACTGTAGAAGGATCTACCGGTGATATACCAACTGATCCGGACTGCTGGCTAGCAGGAGGATGTCGTCTAAATAGTGGTATATCCTCAGGCCCTTCTCCCGTAAGGGGGCCAGAGCGGATATCAATATTTTGGTGAATACCCTGGGAGAGGTGCACAGCCCGAAGGGCAGGGCTTGAAACTGTAGGTGGGTTTGCCCCACTGCAAACCTTAGGTATTTCTGGATTGCAGGAAGAATTGGGACATGCAGGTATGCATCCTGTAGGTCGATCGAGATCATCCAATCCATCGGCTGGACGGCTTGGATAATTGTTTGCAGGGACTCCATTTTGAAGCTTTCGGTGCTGATGTACAAATTGAGCTTCTTCAGGTCTATCACTGGTCTCCACCCGCCGGTCTTCTTGGGCACTAGGAACAGGGTAGAGTAGAAGCCTGTGAAGCGCTCTGACAAGGGAACCGGCACAGCCGCCTCCTGGAGCTGGAGGGATGTTATGAACTGTATTAGGGCCTGCGCTTTTGACGGAGAGGATGGAATCTCGGTTCTCTTGAAAGATATGGGAGGTGGAGGATGAGAAAAATTCCAAAAGTGCCCCCACTGGATTGTTGACAAAACCCAGGGGTCCTGGCAATGGGTAGCCCAGACTGGGACAAAGGACCTTAGTCTGGCTCCTACCGGTGGTTTCTGGACTAATCTGGCGTCAAAAGGACTGCTTCTGCTCCTGTGGAGTCCTAAGGGTTTTATTTTTCCTACTCAGAAAAGATGCTTGGGTGCCTTTCCAAGGCCTTCTGTTGTCTCTAAAGTGCCTTGACTGTCTGAAGTCCCTGGCGTTCGACTGGCGGAACCTAGACGAACCTCCTCTGGGTCCTCGCACCCTTCTGTCCTGGGGGAGCATACCGGATTTCCCCCCTGTCACCCTGGAGATAGCCTTATCCAACTTGTCTCCGAATAGTGCTTTCCCATCGAATGGGATCTTACACCAATTTTGCTTGGAAGCCAGATCAGCCGTCCAGGGCTTCAGCCACAAGGCTCTCTTTGCCATCACAGAATGTAGCATAGATCGGGCTGAGCACCTGATGGTGTCAATGGCCGCTTCCCTGACGAAATCTGCCGATAGTCTAAGCTCCTCCAAGGCCTTTATTATGTCTTCCTTGGGGACATCTTGTCGTAAGGCCGTCTCGATGTTGTCTGTCCAGGTCCTGATGGCGTTTGACGCGGAAGTGAGGGCAATGGCCGGTTTACAGGCAGCTCCTGTGGCCAAGTAGCTCCTCTTAAGCTCCAGATCGATCCGCCTATCTAGAGGGTCTTTAAAGGAAGCGGAATCCTCCATTGGGAGAGTGACATTCTTCGCTAATCGTACCACGGCCCCGTCTACTACCGGCATGGAGTTCAGCGACTGCGTTTCAGCCTCCGGTAAAGGGTAAAGCTTATTGAGCCGGCCCACGGAAAGCTTTTTATCGGTCTTTAACCACTCATTTTGAATGACTTCAGTGATCTCACCCATCAGAGGGAATAGAATCTGCCTCCTTTTGAGGAATGGGAAGTAACTCCTGGATCTTTGAGGTGGTTCCTCTGCCTCCTCCCAGGCGATCGCAGTCTTGACTGCTTGGATGAATGGTGGGACCAGGGCATAGCTGAACCCAGACGGCTCTGATTCCTCTGAAGAGTCCCCTGAGGGGTCTTCAGGTGGTAATTTCTCAGCCAGCTGGCCTGATGGTGGCGGGGGGGTACTGACTGCCGAAGGACCGGGGTCTTCAGGATCCGTCTCCCCTGCCTGGGATGTCCGAGGGACTGGCTGAGCGGGGACTAAGGCTGCTAGCTCAGAGAATGAGTCCTTCATTGTCCGCTTAAGCAGATCCACGACCTGCTGACTCTCGAGCTCGCGGTTGGCCGCATAGTCCCTGAAGCAGTCTTTACAGACCAGTTTGCCCGGTAGTGGCGTAGCCCCACATGTCCAGCACTTCTTCTTTGCGCAACTTCTAGGAGAAGGAGACCGGTCTCGTCTTCTGGATCTTGACCTCTCTGATTCATGGCGTGAAGACCGGGACCCATGATGAGAAGAACGGGACCTGCGGTCTGGGCTGTCATCATTGTCGCGGTGTCTTGAAGATTTTCTGGTGCTCTTAGAGTGGGCAGGGCTACGATGCAAGGAATCTATGTTAGATTCATGCAGTGCACTTTTTTTTTTTTTACTTACGTACAGTTGGTCTCATACCTAATGGAAGTAGGAGGATCTTTGTTACGGGATGAATAACTCATTGCGCGGTTGGGCAGAAGGATCAGCTGCGGAAATATAGTAAGATAGGAGAGAAAGAAAAAAAAAGGACTATGTAGATTTTAGCGAATACACGAATACCTACATGCAACATATACTTGCATACATGAGCTTATATACCTGTATACACATACGCCCATCCTGCCCCCCTTCCCCCTTTTTTTTCTTTTTTTTTTTTTATATATACAGACTTCCTATGTATGCCCAAAAAAAGTATATTATATATATATATATATATATATATATATATATATATATATATATATATATATATATATATATATATCTTGTCTCTTGCTATTATAAAGTAACCTTTAAATATTTATTTAATTTGAGGCCGCCTACCAAGAGAAGGGCAGCACGAGGCTTGCAGGGCATGGCTGAGGCAATACTGACAGCCATGACCCTGCTGCTAGCCTTTAAATACAAAAGGAGGTGGATGGGCTAATCCCAGACCACCTCCTACCTAAACAAGATAGAGGAAGGGCAAAACTGGAACTTTTTCCAGTACCCAAAATGGCCGCCGGGTGGTCAGGCAACTGCGCATGCGCACGCGCATGCGCAGTAGCTATCGGCCCCGAGGGCTCTATACGGAGCCCTCGCCAGACGGTATCCCCTCACCGCCCTGGAACGCGCATGCGTCCATATGGCGGCGAGGACGCCGACCACGGGGCACCTGTCAGGGGAGTAATAAAGAGCGCTCCCGCGGCCCCCCCATGAAAAACGGATATGGTGACATTCTTTCCTCCCTGTAAAAAGGGGAGAGCAATGCAAACAAACAAAAAAAAAAGAACAACATCCAAGGTAAACCAATATGGGAGGGAGAGAGAGAGAGAGAGAGAGAGAAAGAAAGGAAGAAGGGGAAGAGGGAAAAAATAAAAATAACCGGCCTGAAGCTGTGAGCTGATCCTCCTGCGACTCGCTGCGATTCATCATAGACAGTGGCAGACTGCATTCCTGTGAGGAAACTCTGCAAGAAGACCCCACAGATCCACAGAGGGGTTCCTAGTCTTATCAGTGCATTGAGCGACCCAAGAACAGGGACTGCGCACGGGAAAGGCTAAACCCGGCGGACGCTGCCGAAGGCAGAGGTATGGACGTACTGCTACTCTTCACCAGCACAAGAGGTATGAGGAAAAAAAGGAGAATGTTGGGGGAGGGACTGTGCCTTTAATTTATGCTATTCACTAGTCCTGAGGGAGGAGTCGAGGCGGAGCTCTATCACAGGTATGCTGCCATGGAGGCACCAGGAAATAGCATTATGTGTTCCTGCCCATCAGGTGCAATCACTTTAGACATACACGAAGAGACAGATTGAAAGATACTGGTTGGCGTGTAGTTTTATTGGGCCTGTGTCAGTGTGCTAACAATACAACCTCTCTAAGGGCTCTTTCACACGGGGCGGATCAGTGCAGATCCGCCCCGTGGATAGCCGCTTGCTCAGCAGGGATCGCCGGAGCGATCTCCGCTGAGCAGAAGATGACAGGTCCGTCTCTGCACTCCATGCAGGGACGGACCTGTCAGAGCGCCGCTCTCCCCTATGGGGGATCGGGTGACGACGGACCGTAGAGTCCGTCGTCACCCGATCTGCTCTGCAGACGGATGAAAAAATGGGGTATTCCTCCGTCTGCAGAAACGGAGCAGAGCGGGCACGGACGAGAGCGGGTGTCAGCGGATGCTCATCCGCTGACCCCCGCTATCCCATAGGGATACCTGTATGTCCGTTTTTCATTTTTTAAAAACTGCCCCTTTAAAAATAAAAAATAAATTGAAAAAAGGTCCTAAATTGCACTGTGTCCAGGCGCCGGACGCAGTGCACTATGGGAACTGCCACGTCTATGCAATCACAAGATTGCAGACGTGGAGCCTCATTTGCGGGCTTTTAACCCGCCTTGTGGCGCGATCCATTGCTCCGAGCTGCATCCGCTTGGATGCTTTGTTGTTAACGTTACTTCCGGCTTCCCTGTTCCAGAGACCAGATGGAAACCGGAAGTGGGACGCACTGCCTGAGCGGAGCTGCCTGTGTAAGTGTAAGGTAAGTTTCCTGCCTGGCAGCCTGGGAGATCACATTAGTCATGTTGTGTGGAAAGTCTGCCTTGTATACAAACATAAAGCTGGGAGTTAGTCACACATCACATGGACTATAGATGCAGCTTGGCTGAGTTCTGAGGAGAGGTCATACTAGACAGGAGTGCCGTTGCTCCTGATAGAAGGTGATGTCACTATTGTATGAGTCAGAGGAAAGTTCCAGCCAGGAGTGATATTGTCTCTGCAGTGTGTCGTCAGCCAGCAGTGTGTGGACGCTGGTCACATACTGACTTCACTCAGTCATTGCCAGTGAAATATACAGGACATTATCAATTAAAGATGACTGCTCTGACTGCAGGGGGGGGGGGGGGGGGGGGGGTCCATTGCTAAATACATAGATGCAGAATTGAAGAGCTTTTTTGATTGTCCACAACAAGTCATTACTATGCCTTCATGTTTTAACCTGTACAGCACACCTCCACTACACTGCACAGCACATCCCCCACTACACCACATCCCCCACTACACCGCACAGCACACCTCCACAACGCCACACAGCACAACACACCTCCACCGCACAGCACACCTCCACTACACTGTACAGCACATCCCTTCTACACTGTACAGCACATCCCTACTACACCACACAGCACACCCCCACTACACTGCACAGCACACACCCCCACTACACTGCACAGCACACACCCCCACTACACTGCACAGCACACACCCCCACTACACCGCACAGCACACACCCCCACTACACCGCACAGCACACACCCCCACTACACCGCACAGCACACACCCCCACTACACTGCACAGCACACCCCCACTACACCAAACAGAACACCCCCACTACACAGCACACCCCCACTACACCGCACAGCACACCCCCACTACACTGCACACTACAACGCACAGCACACCTCCACTACACCGCGCAGCACACCCCCACTACACCGCGCAGCACACCCCCACTACACCGCACAGCACACCTCCACTACACCGCACATCACACCTCCACTACACCGCACAGCACACCCCCACTACACCGCACAGCACACCCCCACTACACCGCACAGCACACCCCCACTACACCGCACAGCACACCCCCACTACACAGCACACCCCCACTACACAGCACACCCCCACTACACAGCACACCCCCACTACACTGCACACTACACCGCACAGCACACCTCCACTACACCACACAGCACACCCCACTACACCGCGCAGCACACCCCCACTACACCGCGCAGCACACCCCCACTACACCGCGCAGCACACCCCCACTACACCGCGCAGCACACCCCCACTACACCGCACAGCACACCCCCACTACACCGCACAGCACACCCCCACTACACAGCACACCCCCACTACACAGCACACCCCCACTACACAGCACACCCCCACTGCACAGCACACCCCCACTACACTGCACAGCACACCCCCACTACACTGCACAGCACACCCCCACTACACCGCACAGCACACCCCCACCGCACAGCACACCCCCACCGCACAGCACACCCCCACTACACAGCACACCCCCACTACACAGCACACCCCCACTACACAGCACACCCCCACTACACTGCACACTACACCGCACAGCACACCTCCACTACACCACACAGCACACCCCCACTACACCGCGCAGCACACCCCCACTACACCGCGCAGCACACCCCCACTACACCGCTCAGCACACCCCCACTACACCGCGCAGCACACCCCCACTACACCGCGCAGCACACCTCCACTACACCGCACAGCACACCCCCACTACACTGCACAGCACACCCCCACTACACTGCACAGCACACCCCCACTACACCGCACAGCACACCCCCACTACACAGCACACCCCCACTACACAGCACACCCCCACTACACTGCACAGCACACCCCCACTACACTGCACAGCACACCCCCACTACACAGCACACCCCCACTACACAGCACACCCCCACTACACAGCACACCCCCACTACACTGCACACTACACCGCACAGCACACCTCCACTACACCGCACAGCACACCCCCACTACACAGCACACCCCCACTACACAGCACACCCCCACTACACTGCACAGCACACCCCCACTACACTACACAGCACACCCCCACTACACAGCACACCCCCACTACACAGCACACCCCCACTACACAGCACACCCCCACTACACTGCACACTACACCGCACAGCACACCTCCACTACACCCCCCAGCACACCCCCACTACACCGCGCAGCACACCCCCACTACACCGCGCAGCACACCCCCACTACACCGCGCAGCACACCCCCACTACACCGCGCAGCACACCTCCACTACACCGCGCAGCACACCCCCACTACACCGCACAGCACACCCCCACTACACTGCACAGCACACCCCCACTACACTGCACAGCACACCCCCACTACACCGCACAGCACACCCCCACTACACCGCACAGCACACCCCCACTACACAGCACACCCCCACTACACAGCACACCCCCACTACACAGCACACCCCCACTACACAGCACACCCCCACTACACAGCACACCCCCACTACACTGCACAGCACACCCCCACTACACTGCACAGCACACCCCCACTACACTGCACAGCACACCTCCACTACACCGCACAGCACACCTCCCCTACACCACACCCCTACTACACCGCACAGCACACCTCCCCTACACCACTCCCCCACTACACCGCACAGCACATCTCCACTACAGCACACCCCCACTACACCTCACAGCACACCCCCACTACACCGCACAGCAAACCTCCCCTACACCACACCTCCACTGCACAGCACACCCCCACTACACCGCACAGCACACCTCCACTACACCGCACAGCACACCTCCCCTACACTACACCCCCACTACACCGTATAGCATACCTCCACTACACTGCACAGCACACCTCCACTACACTGCACAGCACACCTCCACTACACTGCACAGCACACCTCCACTACACTGCACAGCACACCTCCACTACACTGCACAGCACACCTCCACTACACTGCACAGCACACCTCCACTGCACAGCACACCTCCACTACACTGTACAGCACACCTCCACTACACCGCATGGCACACCTCCACTACACCTCACAGCACACTGTTGCATTTGATGGCATAGTGGCTGTATTTGATGGGCACAGTGGCTGTATTTGATGGGCACAGTGGCTGCATATGATGGGAGCAGTGAGGCTGCAATTGATGTTTTTTTTAAGTATTTTTCAGAATTTTTCAGTTTGTTTGCACCCCCCAAAAAATTTTGAGCACCGGACGCCACTGCCGAACCCTATTAGTTACAATGGGCGCGAACGTTCGACATCTAAAGTGCTAATTATAACGGCCAATATGCATGTTAATGTCATAAAACAGGTTTGGGGACCCGGGTCCTGCCCCAGGGGACATGTATCAATGCAAAAAGAAGTTTTAAAAAACTGAAGTTTTTTTGGGAGCAGTAATTTTAATGATGCATAAAGTGAAAAAAAAAAGTCAAATATTCCTTTAAATATGGTACCTGGGGGGTGTCTAAAGTATGCCTGTGAAGTGGCATGTGTTTCCCGTGTTTAAAACTGTCCCTGCAAAAAAATGACATTTGTAAAGGAAAAAAATAAGCCATTTAAAACTGCTTGCGGCTTTAATGTCATGTCTTGTCCTGGCAATATGGATGAAAATCTTTGAGAAAAATGGCATGGCTACCCCATCACCGCCTCCCTCCACCACAGCCCATTACCAGCCCCTTTGGGTCTTGTATGGATATAAGGGGAACCCCGCACCCAAAATAAAACCCTATACCTACAACCCTATATACTCTGAACAGCAATATACAGGCGGTGCAAACAAGACAGGGACTGTCGGTTTGTAGGTTTGTTCTTAAGTAGAATCTGTTTGTAATTTTGAACAGGTAAATTTTTAAGTGTAGCTCCATCCAAAAAAAATCTATTTTTATGCTTTTTGGAGAACATAGGGAAGGGTTATCACCCCTGTAACATTTGTTTTGCTGTCTGTGCACCTGTTCAGAACATTTCACCTCACTTTCCGTCCCAATGACAAATGTTTTTGGAAAAATGGGGTTTTTATTGAAACAAGGATTGGTGATAAAGCATCAGTAGAGAGGAGATACCTTTTTCCCAAATTAAATCTAACAGGATAGAATTTCCCTTCCTAGGGGTAGATTTCCTCTCACTTCCTGTTTTCTCCTTCCGTTTGCAAGTAGGAGTCGTTTCTAAGTTGGATGTTTGAAAGTAGGGGCCTGCCGTATATACTCTGCAGAAATTTGCCCCATTAGATGTTGGTGTTGCCACAACACTGTAAGCCCTCACAGTTACTCTTGGTGGGCACAGGAATGGGCCCTGCTGTGAATTATTAGATCAAGATTTGTAATTGCATGCACCTGTTGAACAGGGGCAGAAAAATTGGGCCTTTGGTGGTAGTGGTGGACGGTGTTGCCACAACACTGTAAGCCCTCACAGTTACTCTTGGTGGGCACAGGAATGGGCCCTGCTGTGAATTATTAGATCAAGATTTGTAATTGCATGCACCTGTTGAACAGGGGCAGAAAAATTGGGCCTTTGGTGGTGGACTGTGTTGCCACAACACTGTAAGCCCTCACAGTTACTCTTGGTGGGCACAGGAATGGGCCCTGCTGTGAATTATTAGATCAAGATTTGTAATTACACGCCCCAGTTAAACAGGGGCTGAAAAATTGTGCCTTAGGCACTGGTGCTGGTGCCACAACACTGCAACCCCTCACAGATACTGTACTTGAAGCACAGCAATCAGACCTGTTGCAAAGCATTGCATAAAAAATTGTAATTACACGCCCCTGTTAAACAGGGGCTGAAAAATTGTGCCTTAGGCACTGGTGCTGGTGCCACAACACTGCAACCCCTCACAGATACTGTACTTGGAGCACAGCAATCAGACCTGTTGCAAAGCATTGCATAAAAAATTGTAATTACACGCCCCTGTTAAACAGGGGCTGAAAAATTGTGCCTTAGGCACTGGTGCTGGTGCCACAACACTGCAACCCCTCACAGATACTGTACTTGGAGCACAGCAATCAGACCTGTTGCAAAGCATTGCATAAAAAATTGTAATTACACGCCCCTGTTAAACAGGGGCTGAAAAATTCGGTCTTAGGCACTGGTGCTGGTGCCAAAACACTGCAACCCCTCACAGATACTGTACTTGGAGCACAGCAATAAGACCTGTTGCAAAGCATTGCATAAAAAAAATTGTAATTACACACCCCTGTTAAACAGGGGCTGAAAAATTGGGCCTTAGCCACTGGTGGTGGCACCCAGAAACAAAAATGTTCTTACAAGCTATCATCAGGATCATTGGGGAGGAAGAGGATAGTCAGTCAACATAACAGGACAGTCACTCAGCATAGGCAGTCTTGAAGGGATGTGACATTTCAAAATAAATTATTCTGTTATATCAGCTTCAGGTGCCTGGTAGCTGGTGGTGATTCAAGACTGATTCATCTTTATGAAGGTCAGTCGATCAACCGAGTTGGTGGACAGGCGCACCCTGTGATCGCTGACAAAGCCTCCAGCAGCACTGAATGTGCGTTCGGAAAGAACGCTGGATGCAGGACAGGCCAGTACCTCAATTGCATACTGTGCAAGCTCTGGCCAGTGATCCATCCTCAAGACCCAGTAAGCCAGAGGATTTTCGGTGGGAAAGGTGTCCAAGTCTGACCTTGTCCCTAGGTATTCCTGCACCATGTATATCATATGCTGGCGATGGTTGCTGGAAACCGATCAAACCTTGGGGCTGCGGACTAAAAAATTGTCTGAACGCATCGGTCAGATGTCCACCTTCCCCACCGCTCCTTCTGCTACTGACCAGCCTCAGCAACTCGTCGTCCAGGACCAGGAGTTTGTAACCTCCCAGTCTCTGGGAACGCGTTGCACAGACCTTTCTGCAAGGCCTCCCGGAGATGTCTCATCCTCTGCTCCCTCTGCGACGGCAAGATAAGGTCCGCAACCTTACCCTTGTACCGCGGATCAAGGAGAGTGGCCAGCCAGTAATGGTCCCTCTCCTTGATCCGAAGAATATGAGGATCCTTCCGCAGGCTTTGCAGGATCAGGGAGGGCATACAGCGTAGGTTAGCTGAGGCATTCGGTCCGGAGTCTTCTGGGTCACTGAGGACGACATGATCCGCAGCCACCTCCTCCCAGCCACGTACAAGTCCACTGGTTTCTTGGGACTGTAAAGTGTCAGGCTCCACCTCCATGCTGACACAATCCTCCTCCTCCTCCTTGTCCTCTTCCTGTGTGATAGGTGGGAGAGAAGGAACACTGTCTGGATAAAGGGGGCCTTGAGAGGCAAGGAAGTCCTCCTCTTCCTGCCTCTGTTCTGCCTCAAGTGCCCTGTCCATTATTTCACGCACTGTATGCTCCAACAGGTGGACAAGAGGTACAGTGTCACTGATGCATGCACTGTCACTGCTCACCATCCTCGTGGCCTCCTCAAATGGTGGCAGGACAGTGCATGCATCCCTGATCATGCTCCACTGGCGTGGGGGAAAAAATCTGAGCTCCCCTGACCCTGTCCTGGTGCCGTAGTCGCACAGGTACTCATTGATGGCCCTCAGCTGCGTGTGCAGTCGCTGCAGCATGGCCAACGTTGAGTTCCACCTGGTGGGCATGTCACATATAAGGCGGTTCTTGGGCAGGTTCAACTCCTTTTGCAGCTCAGCCAGCCGAGCACTGGCATTATATGATCGGCGGAAATGCACACAGACTTTCCTGGCCTGCCTTAGGACATCCTGTAAGCCTGGGTACCTGCCCAAGAACCGCTGCACCACCAGGTTAAGGATGTGAGCCATACAGGGCACATGGGTGAGCTGTCCCTGTCGCAGGACAGAGAGGAGGTTGGTGCCATTGTCACAAACCACCATTCCTGGCTTAAGCTGGCGTGGCATCAACCACCTCTCGGCCTGCCCCTGCAGAGCTGACAGAACCTCTGCCCCAGTGTGGCTCCTGTCCCCCAAACACACCAGCGCAAGCACGGCATTGCATCTTTTTGCCTGCGTACTTGTGTAGCCCCTTGGATGCCTACGGAGCACCGCTGGTTCTGAGGACAGAACACTCGAAGAGGCCATGGAGGAAGAAGAAGAGGAGGGGGTGGAGGAGAGAGGTATGTCACAACCAGTAGTAGCATTTTGGAGGCGTGGTGGCGGAACAACCTCCAACATTACTGCACCTTGTCCTGCATCCTTCCCAGCTGCCAAAAGAGTGACCAAATGGGCCATGAAAGACAGGTAAAGTTCCTGTCCATGCCTGCTGGACCATGAGTCAGCGGTAATATGCACCTTACCGCTGACCACCCTGTCCAGCGAAGCACGGACATTGCCTTCCACATGCCGGTAGAGAGACGGAATAGCCTTCCGTGAGAAAAAGTGGCATTTGGGAACCTGCCACTGAGGAACCGCACATTGAACAAACTCACGGAAGGGTGCCGAGTCTACCAACTGAAAAGGCAGCAGTTGAAGTGCTAGCAATTTAGCCAAGCTAGCATTCAACCGCTGGGCATGTGGATGCCTTGGAGTAAACTTCTTTTGACGGTCCAGCAGCTGGGGCAGGAAAATTTGCCTGGTAGAATCGGACATCGGTGTACTGCTAGCAGAGTGCCCGCAAGTACTTGGCTGTGACACCTACACCTTCATTCCTCTCAGTGCAGCTTTCAGAGAGGACTGAAGGTATAGTGGGGTTGGAGATCACAGCTGATGAGGAGCAAGAAGAGGTCCGCTTTGTTCTTTGGTGTGGGTCTTTAATGTGCGCTTGCCAACGACGAACTGCATGGCAGGTCAACATATGTCTGGTCATGCTTGTGGTGCCCAAGTGGCTGATGTTTTGGCCACGCGAGATACGCTTGAGACATATGTTGCAAATAGCAGTGGTGCGATCTGATGCACCTGTTTCAAAAAAGGCCCACACCAAAGAACTTTTGTAATAACGTGCAGAGGCAGCGCCCTGCACAGGTGGAGCTCTGCGGTGTGATTCAGTTGGTGTGCTGGCCTCAAGCTGGCCCCCGGAGGGCATCCTGCCTCGTTGAAGATGTGCCGCCTCCTCCTCCTCCTCGCTGCGTTCAGGCACCCACGTGGAGTCAGTGACCTCATCATCCCCTCCCTCTTTACCACTGGAGCAAACCTGGCAGTAAGCTGCAGCTGGTGGAACATGACTGCCAGATTGCTATCCTTGAGCATCCCCTCTCTCTGCGCTCACGCTACTGCCTTCCTCTAGCTGGGTATTATCATCCGAGCCTTCAAAACGCTGGGCATCCTCCTGGAGCATGTACCCAACACTGTGCTTAAACAGATCGGGGGACTGCTCAGGAGGACATGGTGGGTCTAGGGAAGAGGTGCCTGATGATGACATTGAGTACACGTTGGCAGCTGCTTTGCTAGTACCCTAAGCCTGGGTGAGAGAGGATGAGGAGGATGAGGAGGAGGAGGATGAGGAGGGCTTGGTCATCCACTCTACCAAGCCTTCGGCATGATGCGGCTCAACATGTCCAGCTGCCGAAAATAAGGACAAACGTCTCCCATGGCCACGTGCTGATGACGATGCACCACGTCCACGGCCAGCACTGTTGTCTCTAGACACAGAGCCTGCTTGCCCTGTTTTCTTGGCTCGTGACAAGCTGCCTCTCCTTGTTGGTCTTCCAGACATTGTAATGGGTAGTGTATATTGTGCTGGAGTCACACAGCACACACTAACTCCTGCAGATGGCTGCCTTAGATGACAACAGGCCAGAAGGGCAGATACAAGGTAATGTGGTTTAGTGTGCTGTGTTATAGTCACAGAGCACACACACACACTCCTGCAGATGACTGGCTGGCTGGCTGCCTGCCTTAGATGACAACAGGCCAGAAGAGCAGATACAGCGTAATGTGGTTTAGTGTGCTGTGTTATAGTCACAGAGCACACACACACTCCTGCAGCTGGCTGGCTGGCTGCCTGCCTTAGATGACAACAGGCCAGAAAAGCAGATACAGCATAATGTGGTTTAGTGTGCTGTGTTATAGTCACAGAGCACACACACACTCCTGCAGCTGGCTGGCTGGCTGGCTGCCTGCCTTAGATGACAACAGGCCAGAAGAGCAGATACAGCGTAATGTGGTTTAGTGTGCTGTGTTATAGTCACAGAGCACACACACACACACACACACACACTCCTGCAGCTGGCTGACTGGCTGGCTAGCTGGCTGCCTTAGATGACAACACGCCAGAAGAGCAGATAAAGGGAAAGGTGGTTTTGTGTGCTACTGCTGTGCTATATTAACACAGCCCGCACACACACTAACTACTCCTGCAGATGGCTGACTGGCTGGCTAGCGGGCTGCCTTAGATGACGACACGCCAGAAGAGCAGATACAGCGTAATGTGGTTTAGTGTGCTGTGTTATAGTCACAGAGCACACACAAACACACTCCTGCAGCTGGCTGACTGGCTGGCTAGCGGGCTGCCTTAGATGACAACACGCCAGAAGAGCAGATACAGCGTAATGTGGTTTAGTGTGCTGTGTTATAGTCACAGAGCACACACACTCCTGCAGCTGGCTGACTAGCTGGCTAGCTGGCTGCCTTAGATGACAATACGCCAGAAGAGCAGATACAGCATAATGTGGTTTAGTGTGCTGTGTTATAGTCACAGAGCACACACACACACACTCCTGCAGCTGGCTGACTGGCTGGCTAGCTGGCTGCCTTAGATGACAACACGCTAGAAGAGCAGATAAAGGGAAAGGTGGTTTTGTGTGCTACTGCTGTGCTATATTAACACAGCACGCACACACACTAACTACTCCTGCAGATGGCTGGATTGGTAGAGATTGAGAACAGCACTGAGAAGAATAAACTACCCTGCCTATTTTTCCTCTTTCCCTACACTAATCCCCAGAACCCACAAGCAGATAATGCAGATAAATCACAAGCAGATAATGCAGATGAATCACAAGCAGATAATGCAGATGAATCACAAGCAGATAATGCAGATGAATCACAAGCTGATAATGCACAAGCAGACACTGTACAGTACAGTACAGTCTGTCACTGTTCCTAACACCGGAACACACTACATGAGGCCGCCGGCGCGGCGGCCTTATATAGTGTGGGGCATGTACTAAACCCCCTGAGCTATAATTCTCCTCGCCGCTGGCTGTATGATTGGCCAAGCATGCGGGGTCACAGTGCATGCTTGGCCAATCATCAGCCAGCAATGCACTGCGACTGGCGCAGTGCATTGTGGACCGTTCGCATCACACGAATTTGATGCGAACGGTCCACATAGTTCTGGGCTCGATGAGAGGACGAACGGCCGATGTTCAATTCGAACATGGGTTCGAATCGAACACCGGGCCCATCCCTACTCTCTTATATAAAGGGCTGCAGTAGGGGGGTTTGTTTGGCCTGAGAAGGTCAGGTTTTTTTTTTTTTTGTGCTGTGATGGGTGGTGTGGGAAAGATAGTGTGCAGATTGACAAACGCCCAACTAGGATTGTTTGCTGAAATTCTTGTGCATTTTTTCCATCAAAAGTGGCTTTTTGTGGCCATGCTGTCAATGTTGTGTGTGTATTGTTCCTGTCTGACTATGTTTGGGAGCATGTGCTGACCTTCTACTCTTTGATCACTAGTGATAGACAAACTTCCGATGGGACGTTTCGCAAACGCGATCCGCGAACATGCCCAAATGTTTGCGAACCGCAGGTTCGTGGCGGGCCCCATTGACTTTAATGGCAGGCGAACCTTAAAAACCTCAAGGTCTTAATACTTACTAGCTGTGCACTCAAAGTCCCACAACATGGACACTGACATACCAGAAGTATTAAGTGAATCTGGGATCGACAACGACAACCTTTTTTTTTTTTTATCTGTGAAATTTTGTCAATTCAAGGCCATGGAGGAGAGGCAAGGTCAGGCCATGTTATGAAGAGAGTGCAGGAAATGATTGATCAGTGCCACAGTCAGGGCAGCGCAGTCCTGTGCCAGTGTCCCAGTGTGCCAACCTGTGCTTGAGCCCCTGACCCCTCCCTCTGTCCGCCCCTTACCCCCACCTATGCAGGACTCCACTGCGGTGGTCCGGAGGTGCCAGTCCAGTGCTGAAAATATTACCCCGCTCAACCTCTTCAAACAGGAGGGTACGGGCATATAGTACGGTGTGCTTTTTTTGTACAAGTGAGCCAAAGGTATAAAAAAGGTCCGTGTGCTAGATTATATAAATCGTTTATAGAGTTATGCATATACATGGTCCACTGGTCACATGTGTTGAATTCCTCCGAGATCCATGCCTCATTTATTTTTAGAAATGTGAGGTAGTCAACACTGTCGTGAGCTAGGCGAGTGCGCTTATCGGTCACGATCCCCCCTGCTGCCCTGAACGTCCTTTCGGACAGGACACTGGACGAGGGGCAAGCCAACAGTTTCATTGCAAATTGTGCAAGCTCTGGCCAGAGGTCAAGCCTGCCCACCCAGTAGTCCAGGGGTTCATCACTTCTCAGAGCGTCCACATCGGCCGTTAACCCGATGTAGTCGGACACCTGTCTGTCTAGGCGTTCCCTGATGCTGGACCCGGATGACACCTGTCGATTGGTCGGCTGAAAGAATGATCTCATATCAGAAGCAGAGGCGGCTCTAGACTTTGTGAGGCCCTAGGCATAACTTGGACATGAGGCCCCACTCATGTCCACAAGGGAAAAAATAATTCAAGCAATAAAAATGAATTGCATATATATTGGTGTCATTGTACACTCTCTCAATGCTGGTGTTAGTGCTCTGTCTTTCTCTGTGCTGGTGTCAGTGTCCTCTATCTCAGTGCTGGTGTCAGTACTGTACTCACATAGAGCTCTTTGAACTCGGCCTCCTAGGAGAGAAGGGGCTGTGCGAAATTTCACCACCTCGGAGGTCTCATCGTCCCTGTTTGGCAGCAGTAGGTCCCCTTGGACTCCCCATAGTGGAAGTGCTCCTGGTGGGAGATAGCCGCAGAGAAGCCGATCATGAGCAGTGCCATTGCAGAATGAAGAACGCCTTGCCCACCATGGCTGAGGATCGGCACTTGACTGAGCTGGGACCTCCCGACCACCGCAGTGGAGCCCTGGGTGGCCGGGGATGAGGGGGGATGGAGTCAGGTCAGGGGGACGCACTGGGACACTAGCAGAGGACTGAGCAGACCAGACGGTAAACCCCAGGTACATGCACACCCCCCACAAGCCAATGCCCCCCCCTAGTTACATATACCCCCCAGTCACATGTACACCCCCAAGTCACATGCACACCCCCCAGTCACATGTACCCCCCCAGTCACATGCACACACCCAAGTCACATGCACACCCCCAGTCACATGTACCCCCCACCCCAGTCACATGTACCCCCCAGTCACATGCACACACCCACCCAAGCCCATGTACCTCACACATAGCAAGGCTCTGTCCTCTCACAGCTCAGTGAGCGCATCCTCAGCTCAGCAGTCAGTCGACTGCACACAGACAGCGAACTGGAATTGTCTCCGCCTCCACCAGGGAAGCCCCGCCCAGGAAGATTGACTCGGCAAGCTTGCTCAAGTGACAGACAGGATTTGCTGGCTGGGCAGAGTTAGTCTCTGTGAGTGTTTCTACCAGTTGTTCCAGTGGAGTTTTAATGACAGCAGAGACTGGGCAGTGCCCTGGTTGTGCGTGGTGGTACAGAGCAGAGAGGAGGACTGACTGTACACTGAACAAGGGGGCACGAAGCTCCGCTGACTGTACTGGGACTGATGTATAAGGATAGCCAAAAGCGGCTCTTTATGCAAACTAGACGGCCGCGAGGCCCCTGTGAGGGTGAGGCCTTAGGCGACTGCCTAATTTGCTTTATTAGAAAGCCGCCTCTGATCAGAAGTGACCAACACATCTTCAAACCGCCCTCTTCTTGCAGGCGCTGTTGGATTGGTACCCGCAACTCTTTCTCTGGGAGTGGGAATTCCTCTGCCAGTGCACCCAAAAGCAGAATGCAGCATTTCTCTAAGCAAGGCCTGTAAGTGCTACATTCTGACAGCCCTCTGTGATGGTGGTAACATTTCCGCCATTTTGTGTTTATACCGGGGGTCTAAGTACGTTGCCACCCAGTACTGGTCCTTTGACCTTTATGCTTTTTATACGGGGGTCCCTGTTAAAACACTGGAGCATGAAGGCCCCCATTTGCACTAAACTGGAAGCGGTGTGGTGGCCTGGCTCCTGCTCATCATCCAGGATAATGTGGTCCTCCTCATTCTCCTCCCCCCATCCACGGACGACAACAACAGGGTTTCCAGAAAGGTTTAAAGCATGCTCTTTTTGCTCCTCCCTATTCTCCTTTGACTCCTCTTCAGACTCCTGTTGTTGACTTGTCTCAGATAGAGTAGCCCCCCTGGGAATTCATCCAGCATTGCGACTTCCTCATCTTCCTGCTCCTGCTCCTCAACGGCTTGATCAATGACACGACGCAATGCACGCTCCATAAAGAAGGCGTTAGATACGATGTCACTGATGGCACCATGGCTGCGACTGACCAGTTTGGTGATCTCATCAAATGGCCGCAGAAGTCTGCATGCGTCGCGCATGAGCAGCCACTGGCGCGGTGAAAAAAAACCAAGCTTCCCAGAACCTGTTTTGCCGCAGAGTTCGTACAGGTAGTCGTTAACTGCACGTTTCTGCTGAAGCAGCCTATCAAGCATATAGAAGGTTGAGTTCCATCACGTTGGGCAATCACAAATAAGTCGTCTGATCGGCAGATTGTGACACCGCTGAATGTCAGCAAGTCGAGCCATGGCTGTGTAAGATCTTCTGAAATGGGCCAAGATTTTCCTTGCTTGCCGCAAGATGTCCTGGACCCCAGGGTATTTGACAACGAATCACTGCACAACCAAGTTTAAGACGTGTGCCATGCGCTAAGTAGATTGGCACCTTTGTCGCACACCACTTTACCAACTGTCAAATTGAGCCACTGATCCGCCTCTGAACGCAAAGCTGAAAGGAGTGTAGGGCCAGTGTGGCTCTTGGCTTCCAGGCACAACAGACGCAGCACAGCATGGCAACGTCTCACCTTGCATGTCGAAAAGGTTCTGGGGATCTTGGGTGGCGCAGCGGAAGAGACGCTAGCAGCGCAAAAGGAGAAGTCAGTCAAGGAGGAGAGGGAGGATGGAGTAGGAGGAGGAGAAGAAGAGGCAGGCCTGCATGCAATCCATGGCGGTAAAACCAAATCTACACGGGTGCCACGGGTTACATGCTTGACGGCCGTCAGAAGGTTCACCCAGTGGGCAGTAAAAGTTATATACCTTCCCTGCCCGTGTTTGCTAGACCACGTGTCTGTGGTTAGATGTATCTTGGCACCAACACTGTGTGCCAGAGATACATTCACTTGCTGCTGAACATGGCCATACAGCTCTGGGATGCCCTTCTGTGAGAAATACTTCCTTTCTGGGACCTTCCATTGTGGTGTTCCAATGGCCACAAATTTTCGAAAGGCCTCCGAGTCCACCAGTTTATATGGCAGTAGTTGGCGGGCTATCAGTTCTGACAAGCCAGCGGTCAACCGTTGGGCAAGAGGGTTATCCGGCGTCATCATTTTTTTACTCTTGAACATTTGGCCAACGGAACCCTTCCTTTTTCCAGAAAAACGTGAGGACGGCATGATGGAAGGTGGAGTGGAGGACAATTCTGAGGAGAGAGGAGAAGTAGAAGAGGCTGGACGGTGAGAGCCTGGAGTGTGGCTTTGTGGGTTCTGACGGCATTGCTCCCACTGGGCTTGGTGATGGCAGCTCATGTGCCTTCTTAAGGCGGTCGTCCCTAGGTGAGTGTTGGGCTTACCACGACTTATGCGTTGCATGCAAAGGCTGCAGATGGCAACACTATTGTCAGCAGCGGACACGTTAAAAAAAGCCCACACTGCGGAGCCATGTGCCGTCGTCCTGGGAGCGACAGATGCGACCGTACATGGTTGATGCCTCGCTCCTGATACATTAGCAGTCTGGTTTGTCCCTCCTGTGCAATGTAAGTTCCGCCTGCTTCTCCTCCCTATCTGCTGTTCCATCTCTCCCTCTGAACTCCCTTCCTCTTCCTCTCTTGTGGGCACCCACGTGACGTCCCTAGACACGTCATCATCGACGTCACCTTCCCCACCGCTATAATTAGAGATTTCGGAGTAGGCAGCAACAGCGGGACCAACCTCCTTGGGCTGATCTGGGTACTGTCGTCAGACTACTGAGTGGCGGTTGTTGCTACCTCCTCTTCCTGATCCAATGCCAAGAATGGCTGCGCATCGGAAATATCTTGTGATGATGGATCGGAAAATAATTCCTGTGACTCAAGCGGAGGGTATATGGTGGTGGTGTTGGTGGTAGTGTCTTTGGGGGTGCACACAGCAGAGAGTGAAGGGGGTGCAGATCGAGAGGATGAGGAGGGTGCAGAAGAGTAAGGCAGAGTGAGCCACTCAACCAAGTCTGGTGCGTCCTTTGACGTAATCGAATGCACCTTCTGCAACTTCCCACTTTGGCTCAAGCCTGTTGCTCCTGCCCTACCCCTACCACCCCTGCAGAAGGGCCTGCCTCTTCCTCTGCCTGTCATTTTTATAGACAGACGGACAAATAGACAGGAAATAGACAGGCAGACAAATAGACAGACAGACTGACAGACAAATAGACAGACAGACAGACAGACAGATATTGGGTGGGAGGGGGAGAATTACAGACAGACAAATAGACAGAATGACAAATAGACAGACAGACAAATAGAAAGACAGACAGTCAGACAAACAAATAGACAGACAGAAAGATATTGGGTGGGAGGGGAGAATGACAGACAAACAAATAGACAGACACACATTGGGTGGGAGGGGGGAATGACAGACAGACAAATAGACAGACAGAGAGACAGACAAATATACAGACAGAAAGACAGACAAATAGACAGACAGGCAGACAAATAGACAGACAGACAGTACCATCATCCAGGTCAATAATTTTGGAAGCAAGGAGGTTCTAGAATTACTGGGTCGGTAATTGCTAATGCTGTACCATAAGTGTCTATACCTACAAGATTTGGAATAAGTGGACTATATTGGTACTAGATATTGGGTCAAGAAAATCATACAATATAAAAAAAATACAAAATTTGTTTAATAAAGAAAAATATAAAATATGTACATATTGAAGGGATATTTAGCTTAACTACTTCTTTGTATTATAATCAGTTTCCATTTTGTGTCTCTCTAACATCCATTTCACAAATAGATATGCTCAAGTCTTGCTAATCAAGTTTTGTTTTTCCATAATACTGCTATCTTCTCTTGAGTTTCGTTTCTTGTAAAGCACGTGATATTTTAGAAATAATTAGTTTCACTTTGGGCATAGACTGTACTTATATGTCTCTGTATATGATTGGATAATTTGTCAAAGGGCGGTACTTTCTGAAAGCCCCTTTTATATTCACACCCAAGAATAAAGATTAGATTTGCTTGGAGAGAACATTGCTATATGTTTCATTGTGTCTCAAAGAGCGAATCTCACAGGCCTGTTTCGGAATTGGGAAGAACACCATAGCAGAGAGAGACCCCTAACTCTACATTTATTTCCTTTCACATCTGTACAGTCAAATTCAGTTAAAATCAAATCAACTGCACCACAACAAAACAAATCAATACAAATTTTATCAGGTTTCCCCACAAGAATCGTGTTGAAAGGAAGTGTGGAGCAATTCCTCTACCGGTTTCGCTGTTTACCGCTTCTTCAGGAGGGTGGTCTAAAAGGTAGATGGTAATTTTATATACAGAAAAGAACACAATAAAGCAAAAACATGTATAATATAATAATACACATTAGATTAAAGAATAAGGAGGCTGGCTCACCAATACAGACGGAGGCAGTAGATCATGGGACCCAACAATTCCCCCTGCGGCGAATGTGGGGGATTGTGCAGGACAGGCTCTGGTATTGTAGGAATAATAAGACTTAAGCATCATAGTGTGGATACAAGTACACATATCAGTGTAATAGCGTGGTAGGGAACCCAAAGGGTTTCAAAAGAATGTGGGGGGGGGAGGGAAGAAACGGAAATAGGGGGGGAATGGTTGGGATGGGAAAGTAATGGAAAACAAAGAAGAAAAAAGGTGGAGGGGAAAGGGAGGTGGGGGGAGGGGATGGGGCACAGAAGACCAGGTAGGGAATGAGGGGGAGGGGTGGCATCCCCTAGAGGGGTGGGGAACGGGAAAATAGGGGGGGAAAGGAGGGGGAGAGGAGGCAAAAAGGGGGGAGCAGGGAAAAACAGGGAAGAGGGGGGAAAAGGGTACAGCAAAGAACACAATAAAGCAAAAACATGTATAATATAATAATACACATTAGATTAAAGAATAGGGAGGTTGGCTCACCAATACAGGCGGAGGCAGTAGATCATGGGACCCAACAATTCCCAATGTGGCGAATGTGGGGGATTGTGCAGGACAGGCTCTGGTATTATAAGAATAATAACAGACTTAAGCATCATAGTGTGGAAGTACACATATCAGTGTAATAGCGTGGTAGGCAGTGATGTAAGTAACTGAGTTAAAATAAACAGAGTTACTTAATGCAGTTACTTTAGAGGGTAACGAGTAATCTAACTGATTGCTTTTCCCCTCATGGTAATGCAGTTCCCATTACTTGGGCGGCGTTACCTCAATTACTTCTCCCGCCACTAGATGGCAGTAGTGTAATTCCGGTGTCCTGACGAAAAAGTTCCCCCGCCGGATAAGGACCCCCTGTACTGCGCAGGTGCAACGCTTGTGCAGTAAGAAGGACTACGGAGCTTACGAAAATTGCCGAACCTAAACAGCTCTGAGTGAACTCTACACCGCGCAGGCACAGTTAACATGTAATTGTACAAGTCGTTGTCACACGCTCCCTATGCTCATGCTACTCTGCAAGGGGCGTCTATCGTGTAACTAAGGGGCGGGTCTAGTATTACTGTAACCAAGGGGCGCATTTATTATTATTGTTATATATCGAGCTCTGCCCATTCATTTAACATTCGCCCTCTTCTGTAGTCATCCGCCCCTTACACGATATAATAATAATAGACCCGCCCCTTGCTTACACGATAAAACAGATCTGCCCCTTGGTTAGAGTAATAATAGAGCAGCCCCTTGGTTACACGATATATAACAATAATAATAAATGCGCCCCTTGCTTACAGTAATACTAGACCCGCCCCTTAGTTACACGTATAGAATATTTTTTAAAAAAGTCAGTTACTTTGCTGCGTAACTAATTACTTTTCCAATGTAGTAACCGAGTTACTAACGCAATTACTTTTTGGGAGAAGTAATTTGTAACTTAACTAATTACTTTTTTAAAGTAAGATGACCAACACTGGTGGTAGGGAACCCAAAGGGTGTCAAAGGAATGTGGGGGGGGGGGGTGTGAAGGGAAGAAATAGGGAAGGAATTGGGGCGAAAAAGTTTGGGATAGGGAATAGCCTCCCTATTCTTTAATCTAATGTGTATTATTATATTATACATACACATACATACACACATATATATTTTGCTTTGTGTTCTTTGCTGTATATAAAATGACCATCTACCTTTTAGACCACCCTCCTGAAGAAGCGGTAAACCGTGAAACCGGTAGAGGAATTGCTCCACACCTCCTTTCAACATGAGTCTTGCAGGGAAAACCGATAAAATTTGTCTTGATTTGTTTTGTTTTGGTGCAGTTGATTTGATTTTAACTGAATTTGACTGTACAGATGTACATATTTTATATCTTTCTTTATTAAACAAATTTTGAATTTTTCTTTTTATTGTATGATTTTGACCCAATATCTAGTACCGAGATAGTCCACTTATTCCAAATCTTGTAGGTATAGACACTTATGGTATAGCATTAGCAACTGTCCCAGTAATTCTAGAACCTATATTCAGGGGGATTCAGGCATAAGCGAGGGACACTCACATCATGCTGTAAGATCAGAAGAAGCCACTCATCATACAAGAAACTTGCCTGGTGTCCAAGAAGCATTGCTGCCAATGGAGATCACGAACACACAGTAACAGAAGTTAAGTAACCCTTTTAAATGTATTTGTACTGTTAAACCATAGGCTGTTCATTTGCTAGGCATTTTGCTTGTTATAGATGTCTGTCAGTCCTGTATTGTATTCCTAAGATTGCAATAGTTTTGTATGTACAGAATCTTTGTATAGTAAAAGCACATTTACACACTGCAGAAGTGTCAGCTTCCTTGTTATACCACAGGGTAACCTTGCTAGATAGACACAAGCAAAACACAAATAGACAGACAGATATTGGGTGGGAGGGGAGAATGACAGACAGACAGACAAATAGACAGACATTGGGTGGGAGGGGAGAATGACAGACAAACAAATAGACAGACAGACAGACATTGGGTGGGAGGGGAGAATGACAGTGACATAGTAAAAATCTGACTGTCTGTAGAGCAAACAGACAATTTTTCCTGTTTCTAATATAACCAATGATTCTTTCCATCTTAATGATATAATGCCTTAACCTTAGATCTTCCATTACCTCCCAAACCCCTGGTTTCCCATTTCCCAGTAAACAGCCATCAACAGCATTCTTAGATCCTCATCTCAGCCCCCTCATTCAAACCTCACCAGCCAAGCATTGCTTTAAAGGAGCCATTACCAGTATATCTTACAGCCTCATCTCAGCATGGTCAGTCAGCAATCCTTCCTTTCCTGAGCTGAGCGAACTCCTTTATTTCAAATCCCTTCAAGGCCACACCCTCAAGGGTTTGCCTCTGACAGCTAAAGCCCTCCCACAAAGGATGTGACCTCATCTCATTCACACATGATGTGAATGACCATATAAGGACATACAATACAAATTCAATACAATACAATGGTGTTACAATACAGGGACAATTGTTTTCCTTCAAAAGAACCAATCACAGAATATATTCAAATAGACTAAACAGTGATGTCCAAACCGTCTAACTGCTTTCAATGACAACGAACGATATAAAGCCATGGCTCAGTGGGCCATAATATTTATATCGTTATGCTAAAGTTCCAATGTACACAGAGATGTTCGCTTGAAGTCATTAATGCAGTCACCAGGAAGTGGCCAGTCTCCTGGTGAGGCACAAACGAACCTCCTTAAAAAGACAACACATCTTCAGTGTCCAAGGGAAGGTTTCCGTAGCCAATGGTCTTCCGCCAATGTCTGTATGTGCGAATACGCTCACATGAGTGCATTACAGCAAAGCCAACACTGGAGGGCATCTGACAACATACATTAATAACATTTTCCATAACAGTTTTTTTTTTTCATGGTACAGGAGATGTCAGAGGCTGCAGGCATGGTACACGAGATGTCAGAGGCTGTGGGCATGGTACAGAAGTTGTCAATATGGCAGAGACTGCGGGCATGGTACTGGAGATTTCAGAAGCTGTGGGCATGGTACAGAAGATGTCAAGATGTCAGAGGCTGTGGGCATAGTACAGGAGATGTCAGAAGCTGCAGACATGGTACTGGAGATGTCAGAAGCTGTGGGCATGGTACAGAAGATGTCAAGATGTCAGAGGCTGTGGGCATGGTACAGATCTCTCACTCGGTGGTGAGTGTTACTAATTTTACCTAGGTCTGTCAGAGGCTGCAGGCATGGTACAGGAGATGTCAGAGGTTGTGGGAATGGTACTGGAGATGTCAAGGTGTCAGAGGCTGTGGGTATGGTACACGAGGTGTCAGAGGCTGCGGGCATGGTACAGGAGATGTCAGAGGCTTCGTTCATGGTAACGAACTATATAAAGCCATGGCTCAGTGGGCCATAATATTTATATCGTTATGCTAAAGTTCCAATGTACACAGAGATGTTCGCTTAAAGTCATTAATGCAGTCACCAGGAAGTGGCCAGTCTCCCGGTGAGGCACAAACGAACCTCCTTAAAAAGACAACACATCTTTAGTGTCCAAGGGAAGGTTTCCGCAGCCAATGGTCTTCCGCCAATGTCTGTATGTGCGAATACGCTCACATGAGCGCATTACAGCAAAGCCGACACTGGGGGGCATCTGACAACATACATTAATACATTTTCCATAACAACAGACAGACAAAAAGACAGACACATATTGGGTGGGATAGACAGACAGACAAATAGACAGACAGACAAATAGACAGACAGACAGACATATATTGGGTGGGAGGGGGAGAATGACAGACAGACAAATAGACAGAATTACAAATAGACAGACAGACAAATAGAAAGACAGACAGACAGACAAATAGACAGACAGACATATATTGGGTGGGAGGGGGAGAATGACAAATAGACAGACAAACATTGGGTGGGAGGGGAGAATGACAGACAGACAAATAGACAGACAAATAGACAAACAGATATTGGGTGGGAGGGGAGAATGACAGACAGACAGACAAATAAATAGACAGACAAATAGACAGATAGATAGACAGACAAATAGACAGACAGATGAATAGACAGACAGACATATATTGGGTGGGAGGGGGAGAATGACAGACAGACAAATAGACAGACAAACAAATAGACAGACAGATAGGCAGACAGACAAATAGACAGACAAATAGACATACATATATTGGGTGGGAGGGGAGAATGACAGACAGACAGACAAATAAATAGACAGACAGACATTGGGTGGGAGGGGAGAATGACAGACAAACAAATAGACAGACAAACAAATAGACAGACAGATAGGCAGACAGACAAATAGACAGACAAATAGACATACATATATTGGGTGGGAGGGGAGAATGACAGACAGACAGACAAATAAATAGATAGACAGACAGACATGGGGGGAGAATGACAGACAGACAAATAGACAGACAGACAAATAGACAGGCAGACAAATAGACAGGCAGACAAATAGACAGGCAGACAAATAGACAGGCAGACAAATAGACAGACAGACAAATAGACAGACAAACAAATAGACAGGCAGACAAATAGAAAGACATACAAAGACAGACAAGACAGACAGACAGACAAATAGACAGACAGACGAAAAGACAAATAGACAGACAGACAGACAGATATTGGGTGGGAGGGGGAGAATTACAGACAGACAAATAGACAGAATGACAAATAGACAGACAGACAGACAATTAGACAGACAGACAAACAGAAAGACAGACAGTCAGACAAACAAATAGACAGACAGAAAGATATTGGGTGGGAGGGGAGAATGACAGACAAACAAATAGACAGACACACATTGGGTGGGAGGGGGGAATGACAGACAGACAAATAGACAGACAGAGAGACAGACAAATATACAGACAGAAAGACAGACAGTGCCATCATCCAGGTCAATAGTTTTGGAAGCAAGGAGGTTCTAGAATTACTGGGTCGGTAATTGCTGATGCTGTACCATAAGTGTCTATACCTACAAGATTTGGAATAAGTGGACTATATCGGTATTAGATATTGGGTCAAGAAAATCATACAATATAAAAAAATAAAAAATTTGTTTAATAAAGAAAAATATAAAATATGTACATCTGTACAGTCAAATTCAGTTAAAATCAAATCAACTGCACCACAACAAAACAAATCAAGACACATTTTATCGGGTTTCCCCACAAGATTCGTGTTGAAAGGAAGTGTGGAGCAATTCCTCTACCGGTTTCGCAGTTTACCGCTTCTTCAGGAGGGTGGTCTAAAAGGTAGATGGTAATTTTATATACAGAAAAGAACACAATAAAGAAAAACATGTATAATATAATAATACACATTAGATTAAAGAATAAGGAGGCTGGCTCACCAATACAGACCAGTGTTGCCAACCGCCCGTAGATTTACGGGCAGCCCGTAAAAACGAGGTATTTTTACGGTGTTCGTAAATGTCTGTGGTAAGGGAAAAGTGCCAGTAAAAATGGCGTTGATCCGCTCAGGTAAGAACTGCGCGAATGCGCTGCCGCCCGCCGGAACTCCCAGAGAACGAGAAGAAGTTGCAAATCGAGTCGCCGACGCCGCCTCCAAGTCTCAGCCCGCCCCACCTACCGTGCGCAGCCAGCCAATCATCTAGGCGCATTTTCGCGCCACACCGCCGCCAAGCCTATAATAAGCCTGGACGCAAGCGAGCTGACTGAGGAGCCTCGTGGCAGTCAGGAGAGAGAGACCTGAGCGGCGGCTGGCCGGGGGAGAGTGTCACTGTCACGGCCGGGGGGGAACCGAAGAACCGAACATGTGGACCAGCCTGTGGGGCAGCCTGCTCCTTCCAGCCGCCTTGGACCAGTGTGTGGGCCTGTGGGGGGCTACCACAGGGGAATGTGTGTGGGCCTGTGGGGCAGTGTGTGGGCCTGTGGACCAGCCTGTTGGACCAGCCTGCTCCTTCCAGTCTTCTTGGACCAGCCTGCTCCTTCCTTCCAGTCTTCTTGGACCAGTCTGCTCCTTCCAGCCCGTAAAAACTAGGTATTTTTACGGTGCCCGTAAATGTCCGTGGTAAGGGAAAAGTGGCAGTAAAAATGGCGTTGATCCTCTCAGGTAAGAACTGCGCATGCGCCGCCGCCCGCCGGAAATCCCAGAGAACGAGAAGAAGTTGCAAATCGATTCGCCGAGTCGGCGACGCCGCCTCCAAGTCTCAGCCCGCCCCACCTACCGTGCGCAGCCAGCCAGCCAATCATCTAGGCGCATTTTCGCGCCACACCGCCGCCAAGCCTATAATAAGCCTGGACGCAAGCGAGCTGACTGAGGAGCCTCGTGGCAGTCAGGAGAGAGAGACCTGAGCGGCGGCTGGCCGGGGGAGAGTGTCACGTGTCACTGTCACGGCCGGGGGGGAAGCGAAGAACCGAACCACACAACACCGGACCGGACCCAGGCTGGCACCACCACCACTCAGCCCACCCAACCCGCGAGCAAGTGAACGGGACGGTCACGGACCACCGACCGACCTCACCTGCCCACTGTGCCCACTGCCTATCCCTGGCCGACTAGGCCCGCCAGCCTGCAGTGCTCTGCTGCCCGCCGTCGCTGTGCCCGGTGTCTCTCACTCGGTTGTGAGTGTTACTAATTTTACCTAAGTCTGTCAGACAGTGACTGGGCCTGTGGGGGCCTGGGGGGAGCGAACTGGCCTGGGGAATGTGTGGGCCTGTGGGGCAGTGTGTGGGCCTGTGGGGGGCTGGGGAATGTGTGTGGGCCTGTGGGGCAGTGTGTGGGCCTGTGGGGGTGGGGGGGAGCGAACTGGCCTGGGGAATGTGTGTGGGCCTGTGGGGGGCTGGGGAATGTGTGTGAGCCTGTGGGGCAGTGTGTGGGCCTGTGGGGGCCTGGGGGGGAGCGAACTGACCTGGGGAATTTAACTTGTGTACTTGTCCCAGCCCCAGACAAAAGCCCCCTCTGTGTTGCAACTTGCCCTGAGTCTCTGACCCTGACTGTGCTGCTGCTGTGCTTGTGCCCTCCACACTGGTGACTGGTCTGGTGGTGGTAGTAGATGCATGCCATTGCCTGCACCCTGCAGCAGAGCAGACTGCACTGCAGTACAGTAGAGTAGTGTAGTAAGGGGGACCTGGGGGTTTTGGGTTGGGCTTGGAGGCACTGGTCTGACTGGTGGGTGTGGGTGCACTGGGTGGTGCTGTCTGACAGTACACTGGGGGACTCGGTGGTGGGGGGGGGGTGTTGGGGGGAAGCAGTGTCTCTGTGGTTTGCTTTGGGGACAGCCTTTATGTTTCATGTAGATTTTCCTCCTCTCCAGTCTCCACTCCAGTGAGTGACCCCA
Source organism: Lithobates sylvaticus (assembly GCA_028564925.1). NCBI lineage: Eukaryota > Metazoa > Chordata > Amphibia > Anura > Ranidae > Lithobates > Lithobates sylvaticus. The sequence goes on along the minus strand of CM053028.1, from coordinate 175,636,190 downwards.
CTGTGACCAGCCTGCTCCTTCCATCCAGCCGCCTTGGACCAGCCTGCTCCATCCAGCCGCCTTGGACCAGCCTGCTCGTTCCAGCCGCCTTGGACCAGCCTGCTCCTTCCAGGTTGCAGCCGCCTTGGACCAGCCTGCTCCTTCCAGCCGCATTGGACCAGCCTGCTCCTTCCAGCCGCCTTGGACCAGCCTGCTCCTTCCAGTCGCCTTGGACCAGCCTGCTCCTTCCAGCTGCCTTGGACCAGCCTGCCCTGCTCCTTCCAGTCTTCTTGGACAAAGTTTTACTGCCCCGGGGAAAGGGCTGCCTGCAAATACCACAGCTACAGATTACGGTAAGTATGCAACTTCCTTTTTGGGGGGGGGTTTAATCACTTAGCTGTTATCATTTTAGGTTTCCTCCCTGTTTTATGTAGGTAGATTTTACCAGTCTTCTTGGACCAGCCTGCTCCTTCCAGTCTTCTTGGACCAGCCTGCTCCTTCCAGTCTTCTTGGACCAGCCTGCTGCTCCCAGTCTTCTTGGACAAAGTTTTACTGCCCTGGGGAAAGGGCTGCCTGCAAATACCACAGCTACAGATTACGATAAGTATGCAACTTCATTTGTGGGGGGGGGGGGGGGTTTAATCACTAAGCTGTTCTTATTTTAGGTTTCCTCCCTGTTTTATGTAGGTAGATTTTACCAGTCTTCCTAGATCAGCCTGCTCCTTCCAGTCTTCTTGGACCAGCCTGCTCCTTCCAGTCTTCTTGGACCAGCCTGCTCCTTCCAGTCTTCTTAGACAAAGTTTTACTGCCCTGGGGAAAGGGCTGCCTGCAAATGCCACAGCTACAGATTACGGTAAGTATGCAACTTCATTTGTGGGGGGGGGGGGTTTAATCACTTAGCTGTTCTCATTTTAGGTTCCCTCCCTGTTTTATGTATGTAGATTTTACCAGTCTTCTTGGACCAGCCTGCTTCTTCCAGTCTTCTTGGACCAGCCTGCTCCTTCCAGTCTTCTTGGACCAGCCTGCTCCTTCCAGTCTTCTTGGACCAGCCTGCTCCTTCCTTCCAGTCTTCTTGGACCAGCCTGCTCCTTCCTTCCAGTCTTCTTGGACCAGTCTGCTCCTTCCAGTCTTCTTGGACAAAGTTTTACTGCCCTGGGGAAAGGGTTGCCTGCAAATACCACAGCTACAGATTACGGTAAGTACACAATTTAATTTCTGGTGGAGGTTTTTAATAACTTAGCTGTTTTCTCATTTTAGGTTTCCTCCCTTCTGTTTGTTGTTTTATGTAGGTAGATTTTCCTGGACTTGGCTTTTTTTTGTTCTCTCAGATCAATATTGATTTTGATGTTTTTTCCTCCCATAGAAATCAACGTATTGAGTGAGAAGATAGCTAGCTGTATGGCTCTACAGCCAACACCACCGCCACCACCAGATTAGAGAAAACGATCTACTAAACTGTAAGTGTTTTTGTATTATACTAGCATCACACATTTCAAGGAAAATGGGCAACATAGACTACATTATTTCTTTTGTTTTTGTTTTTTTGTAGACATCCACCTGCAGAACTTCACATGTGATGCCTCTCGGTGTTAATCTTTTAATAAATTCCTGTGATCAGTTTTCATAGCTATTGGGTTTTTCTGAGGCAGGCATCTGCAGCACACAAGGCAGTTTTCTATTAGTTCATGGCACATTCTTTTAAGATTTGTTCAAAGCAAGTTTGCACCTTGTAATACAACACATTTCTGGGCTTAAGTTTGCCGTAGGTTGTGGTGTTGTGGTTGCGCTGTCTGTATTCTGCAGTGCAGTTCTGCTTTAGACATGATGGAAGAGGCACCACCACAACCTCGTGCAAAAAAAACTCACAAAGCTAGGCTTTGTTCTTTTGTTAAAATTTGGTTCAAATGAACAGATTTGGGACTTTTAGGGCGCAAAAACACAGAAATATATAATAGATATGAAAAATAATTTATTGAAAATCACAACATAACTTAATATTGCACTTTTGACATCATATGTCTTATGAAAACATTTAAAAACAATACATCACTGAACAGGGATGAAGTTTTCATTTATTGCTCTTTTTCTCAACATGTTTCACCCAAACTTGGGCTTCCTCAGGAGAGTTAGATAATGTCATATAATATTTACTGAAATAGAGAAATACAATCAAACATTGAACACACAGAATTTAACACTGCCTAAGTAAAACAGTATAGAAATGAACATCACGTAACAGGGAAGTGGGTGGAGCTTGTAAGCTCATATGCTAACCTGGGTGTTCCGGGAGAGAATTCCGCAGTCCACATAAATGCTGAATGCATGGGGTAAAAATGAGTGCATCATAGAGAGGGAAATAATATCCAAAACTATATCAGTTTTGTAATCCATCTATGGGGTAAATTAGTAAAGATGCTTGAATTATTATGGTATTGAAGAAAATAAGTAAATATATATTATCCCACAAAATGGGGAACCCACCTGAAAGTATTTGCTTGATGTGCTATTTTAAAGTAATAACAGCACAAAAGGCTCCTGACTGCCAAAGAGGGAGTCCAAGTTTGAATCTATAAAGTATTTTAAAGGGAGATTCTGTTAAACCATTAGGGAAATATCATACAAACATAATTGCCATCAATAAACCAAGAACAGATCACCATGCCCTATACATGTATTTACCTATGTTGAGGGTCTACATCCACTCAGGGTGCCAGCCTGGATAGAAGACTATCCGAAGATAAGGAGGTCAGAGTGAGGTACTTAAACCCCTTAAAATAGAATAAGACAGGCATTTTAGTGATCAATTCCCAGTCAAAATGGGTGGCAAATAGTCTGCTAAGATCTCTTACCTTTACCAAGCATCGTTTTGGGAGTGAACCTCCGCTGAGCTGCACAAATAAACAGCCCAAACAATTCCCCTTAAATAACCCTCTCCACCGCCGTTTTGGCGCCAAACGGTCAGGTGAGGACAGATAGTGTCACAGCAGGTGCGCCAGGCGCACAGGAAGTGACTGCTGTGAAAACCGGAAGTGCTTCTCTCAACAGGAAGCCAGACTGACTGACCTCAATGCTGATAGCAAACAGGAATCACAGGATGTAAAGCCACATCTGATGAACTGTCAGCAAGGGGAGTTAAAGGGAAATGGACTGACAATAAATGTCAATACAAAACAGCAGAAGGATATAAAGGATCTATATCCCTAAGCTGAATGTGAACAGTATTTTCGATTGATTTGGGTCACAGAACAAATCCATATAAACTACCCCTATTACCTTGGAACATAAATATGTAACCAAGAAAAGGCTGCAGTTAGCGCAAGCGTTTAAACCCGAAGTGACTAAGGCGGCGCCAATTGGAAGTCAAAATAGACTTATGAGGTCTAGAGGCTCCCAATTACGCCTCTAGTGTCCATATGAGGCAATCAAGCCCCATTTCAAAACATTTTGCCTCATATGTATATAAGGCTGCAAAAAATTGCTCCTTAAAGGGACCATAACAATATATGGCCGGTAGTGGTACAATGATACATTGAGGCAGTGGAGCTTGCCATAAACCCTCAACCTCAACACCAAAGGTCTTCATATACCACACAAACCCAATACGTGATGAACATTTGAAGAATCATTTATTAATACTCAGAAAGTATGAAAATTTAATACACATAATAATTTGTAATTTTAAATGAGAAGAAAAAATCTCAAAAGAACAATTGACAATGGCGACCTAACCCTATAAAAAGGGTTTAAAGCTCAGAGATTCATTCAGGCCAGGATGAACAGTGGCTCTAAGGTTATGAATCCATTTTGATTCTCTTTGCAATAAAGTTTTGTCAATGTCACCTCCGCGATCAAAATCTGGTACAAATTCTAACGCAAAAAATTTCATTTGTGAAACATCGAATGAATGGTATAGTCCCATATGTCGGCTAATGGGAGTCTCCATCTTCTTCTTTTTAATAAGGGATACATGATCTCTGATTCTGTGAAAAAAAGGTCGTTTGATTTTCCCTACATAAAACGCCTGACACGTACAAGTCATGAGGTAGACAACCCCAATCGTCTTGCATGTTGCATAAAAATTTGGCTTAAAGGTTTGACCAGAGGGCAGCATGATTTCAGTGGAATTGATCAATAAATCACAGAATTCACATTTTCCACAGGGGGAAGTACCTTTTCGATGTGTCTTAGTTCTTAAAGTAAGATGACTATGAACTAGTCGATTTTTAAAGAAGTGGATTTGCGGTAGGTGATTTGTGGGTAAGCGCCAACATATTTTGAAAGGACATCATCTGTAGAAAGAAGATGCCAGTATTTCTCAAAGATGTGACGTACTTTTTTGTGTTCACCAACAAAAGTAGTGATTAGGCGGACTTTGGATTCAGATTTTCGTGGCTTCGCTTGGTGGATTAATTGATGTCTATCCCTCGGTTTTGCTCTATTGTACGAACGTTTAAGGCAATTTTTACTATAGCCTCGTTCCAAGAGGCGGGCCTGTAGGGCTTTGGCTTCCAATTCAAAATCAGCCTCCTTGCTACAGTTCCTTTTCAATCTTAAGTACTGACTAAATGGTATACTCTGGACGAGGGACTCGGGATGAGAACTATCAGCGTGAAGAATAGTATTGCCTGCAGAAGGCTTTCTGTATAGAGAAGAGCCAATAGTTTTATCCTCATTGATATAAATCTTGATATCAAGAAAATTCACTGTGACCGGATCACAGGTCATCGTGAATTTAAGATTGTAAGAATTAATTTCAAGGCATAATAAAAATTGCGATAGCTCATCTCGAGTCCAGACAATAAAGATATCATCAATAAATCTTTTCCAAATTAAAATATTCTCAAAGAAGCGATTGAATTGAACAGCCGAAAATATCTCCCGCTCCCACCCCCCCCAGATACAGGTTAGCGTAGGATGGGGCACATTTAGTCCCCATCGCCACCCCCTGTACCTGGAGGTAGTGGGAGCGGTCGAATATAAAAATATTATTGCTCAAAATGAAGAGCAACAATTCCAAAACAAAATTATTGTATGGCCTGGCTGATGGCCCCCGTTCAGAGAGGAAGCCGTCCACAACTCGAGCCCCCAATTTGTGGGGGATCGAGTTGTAAAGGGCCTCCACATCTATGGCCACCAACCAGGCCTCTTCAGGTAAACATAACCCATCCAGAGACCTCAGCAAATCAGCTGTGTCCTGGATATATAAGCTCAACGACTTGACATGTGGTCTCAGATAATCATCTATAAGCTTACTAGCTGATTCAGTCAGGCATCCATTTCCCAATATGATTGGACGCCCTGGGGGAAAAGAGGCATTCTTATGTATTTTAGGCAATGCATACATAGTAGGTAATCTGGGATTTTCAACAAGTAAGAATTCACATGTTTTCTTATCTATAAGATCATTCAGAAAAGCCTGAGTGATAAGGCGTTTATATTTGGTTTGAATATATGAAACCTGAGATACAGGGATGGGACGATACCATTGACGGTTGGATAGCAGATCCAAAACCATTGTTTTGTAATTTTTTAGATCCATTAGAACAATGTTGCCTCCTTTGTCGGAAGGCTTTATGATCAATTGATCATTCATTTGTAATGATTTAATTGCTTGACGTTGTTTCGAACTTATATTGGATCTGCTATTCCAAGGTCGCCATTTTGTGTTTTGAATCTCTTTACACACCTGTTGGGTAAACGCCCAGATATTTGGATTACCCTGAAGGACTGGAAAACACCTAGATTTTGGTTTGTACATAGAGGGCCGAGGGAACACAGTCCCTATGCCAGAATCAAGGGAGGGTAAAGGGCAAGCCGTTGGATCCTCAAATGGAAGATCCAAGGGGTTGCTCTCCTCCCATAATTCCATTAGATCATTTAATGCTTTGACTTCATTTATAGTTTTGTTTTTCCAAATCTCAGCTGAGAATTGGTCAATCTCCGGTATTGTCTGTTGTTTATCATAGATTTCCTTAAACATAAGCCTACGAGCAAAGAGGTTAACATCTTTAATAATCTCAAATGAATCCACCTCTTGTTCCGGACAGAAGGTCAGACCAAGGCTCAAAACCTGTGTCTGCTCATCTGATAAGGGGCACGAGGATAGATTAATTATTTGGAAACTGTCTTGTTTAATATCTTGGGATTTAATCCCTGAATACTTGGTGGTTTCTTTGAATCCATGGTCATTTGAGAGGTAAAAATTGGTGCGTTTTTTGGTTCCCCTAGTACGGGAACCTGCAAGGGTATCTGGGGGTATCTGGGGGGGTGGGAGCGGGAGATATTTTCGGCTGTTCAATTCAATCGCTTCTTTGAGAATATTTTAATTTGGAAAAGATTTATTGATGATATCTTTATTGTCTGGACTCGAGATGAGCTATCGCAATTTTTATTATGCCTTGAAATTAATTCTTACAATCTTAAATTCACGATGACCTGTGATCAGGTCACAGTGAATTTTCTTGATATCAAGATTTATATCAATGAGGATAAAACTATTGGCTCTTCTCTATACAGAAAGCCTTCTGCAGGCAATACTATTCTTCACGCTGATAGTTCTCATCCCGAGTCCCTCGTCCAGAGTATACCATTTAGTCAGTACTTAAGATTGAAAAGGAACTGTAGCAAGGAGGCTGATTTTGAATTGGAAGCCAAAGCCCTACAGGCCCGCCTCTTGGAACGAGGCTATAGTAAAAATTGCCTTAAACGTTCGTACAATAGAGCAAAACAGAGGGATAGACATCAATTAATCCACCAAGCGAAGCCACGAAAATCTGAATCCAAAGTCCGCCTAATCACTACTTTTGTTGGTGAACACAAAAAAGTACGTCACATCTTTGAGAAATACTGGCATCTTCTTTCTACAGATGATGTCCTTTCAAAATATGTTGGCGCTTACCCACAAATCACCTACCGCAAATCCACTTCTTTAAAAGATCGACTAGTTCATAGTCATCTTACTTTAAGAACTAAGACACATCGAAAAGGTACTTCCCCCTGTGGAAAATGTGAATTCTGTGATTTATTGATCAATTCCACTGAAATCATGCTGCCCTCTGGTCAAACCTTTAAGCCAAATTTTTATGCAACATGCAAGACGATTGGGGTTGTCTACCTCATGACTTGTACGTGTCAGGCGTTTTATGTAGGGAAAACCAAACGACCTTTTTTTCACAGAATCAGAGATCATGTATCCCTTATTAAAAAGAAGAAGATGGAGACTCCCATTAGCCGACATATGGGACTATACCATTCATTCGATGTTTCACAAATGAAATTTTTTGCGTTAGAATTTGTACCAGATTTTGATCGCGGAGGTGACATTGACAAAACTTTATTGCAAAGAGAATCAAAATGGATTCATAACCTTAGAGCCACTGTTCATCCTGGCCTGAATGAATCTCTGAGCTTTAAACCCTTTTTATAGGGTTAGGTCGCCATTGTCAATTGTTCTTTTGAGATTTTTTCTTCTCATTTAAAATTACAAATTATTATGTGTATTAATTTTCATACTTTCTGAGTATTAATAAATGATTCTTCAAATGTTCATCACGTATTGGGTTTGTGTGGTATATGAAGACCTTTGGTGTTGAGGTTGAGGGTTTATGGCAAGCTCCACTGCCTCAATGTATCATTGTACCACTACCGGCCATATATTGTTATGGTCCCTTTAAGGAGCAATTTTTTGCAGCCTTATATACATATGAGGCAAAATGTTTTGAAATGGGGCTTGATTGCCTCATATGGACACTAGAGGCGTAATTGGGAGCCTCTAGACCTCATAAGTCTATTTTGACTTCCAATTGGCGCCGCCTTAGTCACTTCGGGTTTAAACGCTTGCGCTAACTGCAGCCTTTTCTTGGTTACATATTTATGTTCCAAGGTAATAGGGGTAGTTTATATGGATTTGTTCTGTGACCCAAATCAATCGAAAATACTGTTCACATTCAGCTTAGGGATATAGATCCTTTATATCCTTCTGCTGTTTTGTATTGACATTTATTGTCAGTCCATTTCCCTTTAACTCCCCTTGCTGACAGTTCATCAGATGTGGCTTTACATCCTGTGATTCCTGTTTGCTATCAGCATTGAGGTCAGTCAGTCTGGCTTCCTGTTGAGAGAAGCACTTCCGGTTTTCACAGCAGTCACTTCCTGTGCGCCTGGCGCACCTGCTGTGACACTATCTGTCCTCACCTGACCGTTTGGCGCCAAAACGGCGGTGGAGAGGGTTATTTAAGGGGAATTGTTTGGGCTGTTTATTTGTGCAGCTCAGCGGAGGTTCACTCCCAAAACGATGCTTGGTAAAGGTAAGAGATCTTAGCAGACTATTTGCCACCCATTTTGACTGGGAATTGATCACTAAAATGCCTGTCTTATTCTATTTTAAGGGGTTTAAGTACCTCACTCTGACCTCCTTATCTTCGGATAGTCTTCTATCCAGGCTGGCACCCTGAGTGGATGTAGACCCTCAACATAGGTAAATACATGTATAGGGCATGGTGATCTGTTCTTGGTTTATTGATGGCAATTATGTTTGTATGATATTTCCCTAATGGTTTAACAGAATCTCCCTTTAAAATACTTTATAGATTCAAACTTGGACTCCCTCTTTGGCAGTCAGGAGCCTTTTGTGCTGTTATTACTTTAAAATAGCACATCAAGCAAATACTTTCAGGTGGGTTCCCCATTTTGTGGGATAATATATATTTACTTATTTTCTTCAATACCATAATAATTCAAGCATCTTTACTAATTTACCCCATAGATGGATTACAAAACTGATATAGTTTTGGATATTATTTCCCTCTCTATGATGCACTCATTTTTACCCCATGCATTCAGCATTTATGTGGACTGCGGAATTCTCTCCCGGAACACCCAGGTTAGCATATGAGCTTACAAGCTCCACCCACTTCCCTGTTACGTGATGTTCATTTCTATACTGTTTTACTTAGGCAGTGTTAAATTCTGTGTGTTCAATGTTTGATTGTATTTCTCTATTTCAGTAAATATTATATGACATTATCTAACTCTCCTGAGGAAGCCCAAGTTTGGGTGAAACATGTTGAGAAAAAGAGCAATAAATGAAAACTTCATCCCTGTTCAGTGATGTATTGTTTTTAAATGTTTTCATAAGACATATGATGTCAAAAGTGCAATATTAAGTTATGTTGTGATTTTCAATAAATTATTTTTCATATCTATTATATATTTCTGTGTTTTTGCGCCCTAAAAGTCCCAAATCTGTTCATTTGAACCAAATTTTGACTTTATATAAGGGATGAGGCGCTATATTTTAGCTTTCAGCAACTCAGCTCATCTTATAAAAAATTTGTTCTTTTGTTGCTGCTTGGCTGACAGATGTTGAGTTTAAATTCTGGTTAAGAGCAGATACTGAATCAAACACAATGCAATGTGTGCGTGGTGCAAAAAAGTCTTCAGCATTGCATATGGTGGTGTTCGTGATCAGTGTTGGTCATCTTACTTTAAAAAAGTAATTAGTTAAGTTACAAATGACTTCTCCCAAGAATTAATTGCGTTAGTAACTCAGTTACTACATTGGAAAAGTAATTAGTTACGCAACAAAGTAACTGACTTTTTTTTTAAATATTCTATAAGTGTAACTAAGGGGCGGGTCTAGTATTACTGTAAGCAAGGGGCGCATTTATTAATATTGTTATATATCGTGTAACCAAGGGGCTGCTCTATTATTACTCTAACCAAGAGGCAGATCTGTTATATTGTGTAAGCAAGTGGCGGGTCTATTATTATTATATCGTGTAAGGGGCGGATGGCTACAGAAGAGGGCGAATGTTATATTAATGGGCAGAGCTCGATATATAATAATAATAATAAATGCGCCCCTTGGTTACAGTAATACTAGACCCGCCCCTTACTTACACGCAAGACGGCCCTTGCAGAGTAGCATGAGCATCAGGAGCGTGCGGCATCGCCTCGTACAATTACATGTTAACTGCGCCTGCGCGGTGTAGAGTTCACTCAGAGCTGTTTAGGTTCGGCAATTTTCGGAAGCTCCGTAGTCCTTCGTACTGCGCAAGCCCTGCGCCTGCGCAGTACAGGGGGTCCTTATCCGGCGGGGGAACTTTTTCGGCAGGACACCGGAATTACACTACTGCAATCTTGTGGCGGTAGATGTAATTGGGGTAACTAAGCCAAAGTAATGGGAACTGAGTTACCATGAGGGGAAAAGTAATCAGTTAGATTACTTGTTACCCTCTAAAGTAACTGCGTTAGGTAACTCAGTTTATTTTAACTCAGTTACTTACATCACTGTTCGTGATGTACGCAGTCATTGCACAAGTTCTAAAAACACAAAGCTATTGCTGCAGCTAGGCAAGCCAGTGCTGGCATTGTTAGTTTTGCTAAGCAAACACTACCAGATCCAGTATTCTTGGCTCATAAGAAAAGGACTTTTGAAAGTGAGCTAGAAATGGTAAATTTTATTGCACAAATTTTTTTAGCATTAAGCCTATTAGATGATCTTAGCATTAATGTCTCTGACTGGTTTCCAGACTCCAAAATCGCAAAATCCATCAATTGTAAGCGAACTAAAGGTTCCATGTTGGTTAAGAATGTCATTGGCAAGTGTCTCAAAGAAGAGTTGTGCAAAAGACTTACATATTGTCACTTTTCCTTACTGATTGATGAAACTACTGACGTATCAACAAGCAAAAAATTAGCTATGGTTGTTATTTATTTCGATGAAGAAGCTGGTAGAACCAAATACCAGTTCTACCGCCTCCTTGATCTTACTGAAGCAACTGCTGATGCTATTTTTGAAAATGGAAGTTCTGGGGACATTTTAGAACCTGCCAAGCATTTTCCTCAAATTGTTCCCCCATCTGAATTTGATCCACTACACACTGAATTTACAGAATACCAAGTGACAGATTTTATTTTTTTTTTAACATAAAGTTTATTTATTTTTAAAAAACAGACCAACATCTTAAGCCCCATACACACGGTCGGAAAATCCGACCACCAAATCCATCGGATTTGGTCCGACGGATTTAGTCCGACACTGGTGTTGCATACACACGGTCGGACAAAGTTGTCAGAAAATCCGATCATTCTGAACGTGGTGACGTTTGTTGCCTACGACGGGACTACGTAGAGGCTAGTAGCCAATAGCTTTGGTCTTGTAATGTGATCTGAGCATGCGTGGCACTAGAGCAGGAGATACAACTTTGTCCGTCGGACAATCCGATGAAAAATGTCCGATGGTGCCTACACACGGTCGGAACTTCCGACAACATTGTCCGATAGGACAGAATCCATCGGAAAATCCGACCGTGTGTATGGGGCTTAAGTCAACATCATACACAAGTATTTCAGACATGTGCACCAGGACAATTGTACATAAGTTCAAATTTACAGATTACAGAATAGAAGTTACATACAGAGAGGAAGCTATACCATCTAATTCAACCTAGAGGGTAAGTACCAATGTGGATTCCCCAGAAAGAGGGGGGGACAGGCCAGGCCCATCCATTCAAACTTGTTGATTAACTGTCCATACTGGGGAACGTGAAGCGCCCCCAGTAATCAATACAGGCTGTCTGTCAAGTGTGGGTGAGAGAGGACTGTTCCGTTCCTAGTCAATTCCCTTGCCGCTACCCAGGGGGCCCAAATCTTTTCAAATTTAGTCGGACAGTTCCTACCCATGTACGTAAGTTTATAGAGAGGTAATGCATCATTAATTAGGGTCATCCAGAGCTGCTTGGTGGAAGGTTGGGTTTGGTTCCAGAGCAAAAGGATGGCTTTTCTAGCATAAAAGGACGCGTAAAAAACAAATAGTTTTTTCCTTTGAGGAGCTTCAAGGAGATCGCAGACCCCTAACAGGAGGGTAGTTGGACTATATGGGACCCTAATCTTTCCTATAGAGTTAATATCGGTTAGCACTTCTCGCCAAAAGGCCACTATTTGTGGACACGACCATACTACATGAAAGAAGCCCGCATCATCCTGTCCACATCTGGGGCATACTGCCGAACGACCAGGATAGATTCTTGCGAGACGGACTGGAGAATATTGAGTACGGTGTACATATTTCAGTTGTGTGAACCTGTCTCTAGCCGAGATCATCAGCGGTAGGTACTGCTGGATGCCCTCCTCCCAATCATCATCGGCTAGGTCCGGGATATCAGCCTGCCAAGCATTGTATAGTTGTGTTACCTTAGATGTGTCCAACACTGCCAGCATATTATAGAGAGCAGAAAGTGTGCCCAAGTGACAGATTTTAGTGATCCTGAAACTCACACTTATGATTCTTTTTTGCACATGGTAGGACAAAGCTGTAGTATCGATTTGGACAATCATAAAGTACCTAACTTCCCACATCTGGTTAAATTTGCAAAAAATATGCTTTCCCTTCCCCAAGGGACAGCTGAGGTAGAACGTGTGTTCTCTTCTGTAAAGTTAATGAAAACTGATCATAGGAATAAACTTTCAACTCCAATGTTGGAAGGACTACTGTCCGTAAAGAGTGGCCCAGGAAAGATTACTCAGCACATGATTGAAAAGGTTGACGTTACAATGTATGACCACAAGGTTCAAACTTTATCAAACCGTAAACGTAAGCCACTGTGTGTGTCTTCTGCTGCTGGCAAGGACAAAGATGATCTGGTGGTGGTGGAAGAAGAGGAATAACTGCAGAAATGTAATTCTTTTCTGATGTAACATGTAATTGTACAACACATTTTTAGATAGGAAGATTCTGTTACATTTAAATTTTAGCACATGGATTACTGTTATGAAAATGATGGGGGATAACCTTGTCTACACAAAAGCTGCTAAATGTGTCTTTAACAAAATGGTAATTTTGCTTCAGGTTTTTGGAAGCTGTTTGTCACTGTTAGGAAAGTGTTACACTTGTATTGTCAAAGGGACAAAAATGACATATTGACAAAATGGCAGTTGTCAGTGGAACTGGAGGGGGGGGGAGCCAATCCTTCACATGGGGACACCTGTTCCATTGTCCACTGCTGCAAGGTTGAAGTACAATACATTTCTATTTTGCCTGTTATGTTGAAAAGACTATTTGTTATTGCTGTTTGTGACAGTTGGAGAGTGATTCTCTATTTTGTCCTATTTACTTCTATCACCAAAAGAGAACTTGATTACATATTGGTACTAGGTAGGGTACTTACTGGTCCTGCTGATAACCAGGGGGATGTAACTGGGTTTTTCCCCCACTGACAGCCAATGTAAGAGGGGTAATGGGGGTACTGGGGTTTCCCACTAACAGCCAATGTAACATTTCACATTACCCTCTAACATTGGCTGTCAGTGGGGGAAAAACCCAGTACCACCATCACCCTTACATTGGCTGTCAGAGGGGGAATGTTACTGGGATTTTCCCACTGACAGCCAATGTAACATTTCACATTACCCTCTAACATTGGCTGTCTGTGGGAAAACCCCAGTACCACCATCACCCTTACATTGGCTGTCAGAGGAGGAATGTTACTGGGATTTTCCCACTGACAGCCAATGTAAAATTTCACATTACCCTCTTACATTGGCTGTCAGTGGGAAAACACCAGTGCCACTATCCCCTCTTACATGGGTTTTCCCACTCTTATGCAAGGGTGGATGCTGATGTAAGTGGGATTTTTTTTTTTTTTTCTTTTCACTTGTATGTTTAAGTTGCACTAAGTAAATGCAGCTGGCTAAAACTGCATCGGTCTTCATTTCAGTTGTTTAAGGGGGAGTGATTCTGAATCTATACCCACTGCAGGTGACAAAAAGATGGGTTATATTAACCCGCTCTTACTATTTAATAAATATTATCTTATTTTTGAGCTTGAAATCTCCTCTATATTATATTGTTTTATTTGTTTGTAGCATAAATACAATAATTTGCATTAAAAAAATGTAATTTTGTGAAGTTTTGAAAGTGCCAGTAAAAATTGGGTTTTGCCAGTAAAATTTGTGTGTTGTGTCAGTGAATTTTATTCTGGTGGGTTGGCAACACTGATACAGACGGAGGCAGTAGATCATGGGACCCAACAATTCCCCCTGCGGCGAATGTGGGGGATTGTGCAGGACAGGCTCTGGTATTGTAGGAATAATAAGACTTAAGCATCATAGTGTGGATACAAGTACACATATCAGTGTAATAGCGTGGTAGGGAACCCAAAGGGTGTCAAAATAATGTGGGGGGGAGGGAAGAAACGGAAATAGGGGGGGAGAGGTTGGGATGGTAAAAATAATGGAAAACAAAGAAGAAAAAGGGGGGGAGGGGAAAGGGAGGTGGGGGGAGGGGATGGGGCACAGAAGACCAGGTAGGGAATGAGGGGGGGTGGCGGGTTGGGACGGGGAACGGGAAAAAAGGGGGGGGAGGGGGAAAGGAGGCAGAAAGGAGGGAGCAGGGAAAAACAGGAAAGAGGGGGGAAAAGGGTACAGCAAAGAACACAATAAAGCAAAAACATGTATAATATAATACACATTAGATTAAAGAATAGGGAGTTGGCTCACCAATACAGGCGGAGGCAGTAGATCATGGGACCCAACAATTTCCAATGTGGCGAATGTGAGGGATTGTGCAGGACAGGCTCTGGTATTGTAGGAATAATAACAGACTTAAGCATCATAGTGTGGATACAAGTACACATATCAGTGTAATAGCGTGGTAGGGAACCCAAAAGGTGTCAAAAGAATGTGGGGGGGGGGGAATGTGAAGGGAAGAAACAGGGAAGTAATTGGGGGGAAAAAGTTTGGGATAGGGAATAGCCTCCCTATTCTTTAATCTAATGTGTATTATTATATTATACATATTTTTGCTTTGTGTTCTTTGCTGTATATAAAATTACCATCTACCTTTTAGACCACCCTCCTGAAGAATCGGTAAACCACGAAACCGGTAGAGGAATTGCTCCACACCTCCTTTCAACATGAATCTTGCAGGGAAAACCGATAAAATTTGTCTTGATTTGTTTTGTTTTGGTGCAGTTGATTTGATTTTAACTGAATTTGACTGTACAGATGTACATATTTTATATGTTTCTTTATTAAACTAATTTTGTATTTTTCTTTATATTGTATGATTTTGACCCAATATCTAGTACTGAGATAGTCCACTTATTCCAAATCTTGTAGGTATAGACACTTATGGTATAGCATTAGCAACTGTCCCAGTAATTCTAGAACCTCCTTGCTTCCAAAGACAGACAATCAAATAGACAGACAGACATTGGGTGCTAGGGGGGAATGACAGACAGACAGACAAATAGACAGACAAACAAATAAACAGACAGAGAGACGGACAAATAGACAGACAAATAGACAGATAGATAGACAGATATTGGGTGGGAGGGGGAAAATGACAGACAGTCAGACAGACAAATATACAGACCAACAAATAGACAGACAGCTATTGGGTGGGAGGGGAGAATGACAGACAGACAAATAAATAGACAGACAAATGGACAGACAGACATTGGGTGGGAGGGGAGAATGACAGACAAACAAATAGTCAGACAGACAAATAGTCAGACATTGGGTGGGAGGGGATAACGACAGACAGACAAACAGACAGGCAGACATTGCGTGGGAGGGGAGAATGACAGTCAGACAAATAGACAGAGAAATAGACAGACAAATAGACAGACAAATAGACAGACAGACAAACAGACAGACAGACAAGTAGACAGACAGACAATCAAAAAAAAACAGACAGACATTGGGTGGGAGGGGATAACGACAGACAGACAAACAGACAGGCAGACATTGCGTGGGAGGGGAGAATGACAGTCAGACAAATAGACAGAGAAATAGACAGACAAATAGACAAATGGACAGACAGACAAGTAGACAGACAGACAATCAAACAGACAGACAGATATTGGGTGGGAGGGGGAGAATGACAGACAGGCAAATAAATAGACAGACAGACAAATAGACAGGCAGACAATCAGACAGACAAACATATATTGGGTGGGAGGGGGAGAATGACAGATAGACAGACAGACAGAAAAATAGACAGACAGACATTGGGTGGGAGGGGAGAATGACAGACAGACAAATAGACAGATACACAAATAGACAGACAGATATTGGGTGGGGTGGGGAATATGACAGACAGTCAGACAGATAAATAGACAGACAGATAAATAGACAGACAGACAAATAGACAGACAGACAGACAAATAGACAGACAGGTAGATAGACAAATAAACAGGCAGACAAATAGACAGAAAGACAGACAGATATTGGGTTGGAGGGGGAGAATGACAGACAGACAGACAAATAAATAGACAGACAGACAAATAGACAGACATATATTGGGTGGGAGGAGAGAATGACAGACAGACAGACAAATAAATAGATAGACAAACCAATAGACAGACAAATAGACAGACAGAAATTGTGTGGGAGGGGAGAATTACAGACAGACAAATAGACAGACAAATAGACAGACAGACAAACAGACAGACAGACATTGGGTGGGAGGGGAGAATGAAAGACAAACAAATAGAGAGACAGACATTGGGTGGGAGGGGAGAATGACAGAAAAACAAATAGACAGACATTGGGTGGGAGGGGGAGAATGACAGACAAACAAATAGCGAGACAGACATTGGGTGGGAGGGGAGACAGACAGACAGACATATAGATAGAAAGACAAATAGACATACAAATGGACAGATATTGGGTGGGAGGGGGAGAATGACAGACAAATAGACAGAAAGACAAATAGACAGACAGGCAGACAAACAAATAGACAGACAAATAGATAGACAAATAGACAGACAGACAGATATTGGGTGGGAGGGGGAGAATGACAGACAGACAAATAGACAGGCAGACAGAAATATAGACAGACAGACAATCAAATAGACAGACATTGGGTGGAAGGGGAGAATGATAGACAAACAAATAGACAGATAGATATTGGGTGGGGTCGGGAGAATGACAGACAGCCAGACAGATAAATAGACAGACAGACAGACAAATAGACAGACAGACAAATAGACAAATAAACAGGCAGACAAATAGACAGACAGACAAAAAGACAGACAGACATATATTGGGTGGGAGGGGAGAATGACAGACAGACAAATAAATAGATAGACAAACCAATAGACAGACAAATAGACAGACAGACATTGGGTGGGAGGGGAGAATGACAGAAAAACAAATAGACAGACAAATAGACAGACAGACATTGGGTGGGAGGGGAGAATGAAAGACAAACAAATAGAGAGACAGACATTGGGTGCGAGGGGAGACAGACAGACAAACAAATAGACAGACAGACATTGGATGGGAGGGGAGAATGACAGAAAAACAAATAGACAGACATACAAACAAATAGACAGACAGACATTGGTGGGAGGGCAGAATGACAGACAAACAAATAGACAGACATTGGGTGGGAGGGGAGAATGACAAACAAACAAATAGACAGACATTGGGTGGGAGGGGAGACAGACAGACAAATAGATAGAAAGACAAATAGACATACAAATAGACAGATATTGGGTGGGAGGGGAGAATGACAGAAAATAAATAGACAGAAAAATAGACAGACAGGCAGACAAACAAATAGACAGACAAATAGATAGACAAATAGACAGACAGACAGAAAAATAGACAGACAGATATTGGGTGGGAGGGGGAGAATGACAGACAGACAAATAGACAGGCAGACAGATATTGGGTAGGAGGGGGAGAATGACAGACAAATAGACAGGCAGACAGTCAAATAGACAGACATTGGGTGGAAGGGGAGAATGATAGACAAACAAATAGACAGATAGATATTGGGTGGGGTGGGGAGAATGCCAGACAGCCAGACAGATAAATAGACAGACAGACAAATAGACAGACAGACAAATAGACAGACAGACAGGTAGATAGACAAATAAACAGGCAGACAAATAGACAGACAGACAAAAAGACAGACAGACAGATATTGGGTGGGAGGGGGAGAATGACAGACAGACAGACAAATAAATAGACAGACAGACAAATAGACAGACAAATAGACAGACATATATTGGGTGGGAGGGGAGAATGACAGACAGACAAATAGACAGACAAATAGACAGACAGACATTGGGTGGGAGGGAGAATGACAGAAAAACAAATAGACAGACAGACATTGGGTGGGAGGGGAGAATGAAAGACAAACAAATAGAGAGACAGACATTGGGTGCGAGGGGAGACAAACAGACAAACAAATAGACAGACATTGGATGGGAGGGGAGAATGACAGAAAAACAAATAGACAGACATACAAACAAATAGACAGACAGACATTGGGTGGGAGGGCAGAATGACAGACAAACAAATAGACAGACATTGGGTGGAAGGGGAGAATGACAGACAAACAAATAGACAGACATTGGGTGGGAGGGGAGACAGACAGACAGACAAATAGAAAGACAAATAGACATACAAATAGACAGATGTTGGGTGGGAGGGGAGAATGACAGACAAATAAATAGACAGAAAGACAAATAGACAGAAAAATAGACAGACAAATAGATAGACAAATAGACAGACAGACAGAAAAATAGACAGACAGACAGATATTGGGTGGGAGGAGGAGAATGACAGATAGACAGACAGACGAATAAATAGACAGACAAATAGACAGACAGACAGATATTGGGTGAGAGGGCAGAATGATAGACAAACAAATAGACAGACATTGGGTGGGAGGGGAGAATGACAGACAGACAAATAGATAGAAAGACAAATAGACATACAAATAGACAGGCAGGCAGATATTGGGTGGGAGGGGAGAATGACAGACAGACAGACAGACAATTAAATAGACAGAAAGACAAATAGACAGACAGACATTGGGTGGGAGGGGAGAATGACAGAAAAACAAATAGACAGAAAGACAAATAGACAGAAAAATAGATAGACAGGCAGACAAACAAATAGACAGACAAATAGATAGACAAATAGACAGGCATTGGGTGGAAGGGGAGAATGATAGACAAACAAATAGACAGACAGATATTGGGTGGGGTGGGGAGAATGACAGACAGCCAGACAGATAAATAGACAGACAAATAGACAGACAGACAAATAGACAGACAGACAGGTAGATAGACAAATAAACAGGCAGACAAATAGACAGGCAGACAAAAAGACAGACAGACAGATATTGGGTGGGAGTGGGAGAATGACAGACAGACAGACAAATAAATAGACAGACAGACAAATAGACAGACAGACAGACAAATAGACGGACAGACAGACAAATAGATAGACAGACAAATAGACAGACAGAAATTAGGTGGGAGGGGAGAATTACAGACAAATAGACAGATAAATAGAAAGACAGACATTGGGTGGGAGGGGAGAATGACATACAAACAAATAGACAGACATGCAAACAAATAGACAGACAGACATTGGGTGGGAGGGGAGAATGAAAGACAAACAAATAGAGATACAGACATTGGGTGGGAGGGGAGACAGACAGACAAACAAATAGACAGACAGACATTGGGTGGGAGGGGAGAATGACAGAAAAACAAATAGACAGAAAGACAAATAGACAGAAAAATAGACAGACAGGCAGACAAACAAATAGACAGACAAATAGATAGACAAATAGACAGACAGACAGAAAAATAGACAGACAGATATTGGGTGGGAGGGGGAGAATGACAGATAGACAGACAGACGAATAAATAGACAGACAAATAGACAGACAGACAGATATTGGGTAGGAGGGGGAGAATGACAGACAGACAAATAGACAGGCAGACAGAAAAATAGACAGACAGACAATCAAATAGACAGACATTGGGTGGAAGGGGAGAATGATAGACAAACAAATAGACAGATAGATATTGGGTGGGGTGGGGAGAATGACAGACAGCCAGACAGATAAATAGACAGACAGACAAATAGACAGGCAGACAGGTAGATAGACAAATAAACAGGCAGACAAATAGACAGACAGACAGATATTGGGTGGGAGGGGGAGAATGACAGACAGACAGACAAATAAATAGACAGACAGACAAATAGACAGACAGACAGACAAATAGACAGACAAATAGACAGACAGACAAATAGACAGACATATATTGGGTGGGAGGGGAGAATGACAGACAGACAAATAGATAGACAAACCAATAGACAGACAGACAAATAGACAGACAGAAATTGGGTGGGAGGGGAGAATTACAGACAGACAAATAGACAGACAAATAGACAGACAGACATTGGGTGGGAGGGGAGAATGACAGAAAAACAAATAGACAGACAGACATTGGGTGGGAGGGGAGAATGAAAGACAAACAAATGGAGAGACAGACATTGGGTGCGAGGGGAGACAGACAAACAAATAGACAGACAGACAGACAGACATTGGATGGGAGGGGAGAATGACAGAAAAACAAATAGACAGACATACAAACAAATAGACAGACAGACATTGGGTGGGAGGGCAGAATGACAGACAAACAAATAGACAGACATTGGGTGGGAGGGGAGAATGACAGACAAACAAATAGACAGACATTGGGTGGGAGGGGAGACAGACAGACAGACAAATAGATAGAAAGACAAATAGACATACAAATAGACAGATATTGGGTGGGAGGGGAGAATGACAGACAAATAAATAGACAGAAAGACAAATAGACAGAAAAATAGACAGACAGGCAGAAAAACAAATAGACAGACAAATAGATAGACAAATAGACAGACAGACAGAAAAATAGACAGACAGACAGATATTGGGTGGGAGGGGGAGAATGACAGATAGACAGACGAATAAATAGACAGACAGACAAATAGACAGACAGACAGATATTGGGTGGGAGGGGGAGAATGACAGACAGACAGACAAATAAATAGACAGACAGACAAATAGACAGACAGACAGACAAATAGACAGACAGACAAATAGACAGACATATATTGGGTGGGAGGGGAGAATGACAGACAGACAAATAAATAGATAGACAAACCAATAGACAGACAGACAAATAGACAGACATTGGGTGGGAGGGGAGACAGACAGACAGACAAATAGATAGAAAGACAAATAGACATACAAATAGACATACAAATAGACAGATATTGGGTGGGAGGGGAGAATGACAGACAAATAAATAGACAGAAAGAAAAATAGACAGACAGGCAGAAAAACAAATAGACAGACAAATAGATAGACAAATAGACAGACAGACAGAAAAATAGACAGACAGACAGATATTGGGTGGGAGGGGGAGAATGACAGATAGACAGACGAATAAATAGACAGACAGACAAATAGACAGACAGACAGAAAAATAGACAGACAGACAGATATTGGGTGGGAGGGGGAGAATGACAGATAGACAGACGAATAAATAGACAGACAGACAAATAGACAGACAGACAGATATTGGGTGGGAGGGGGAGAATGACAGACAGACAGACAAATAAATAGACAGACAGACAAATAGACAGACAGACAGACAAATAGACAGACAGACAGATATCGGGTGGGAGGGGGAGAATGACAGATAGACAGACAGACAAATAAATAGACAGACAAATAGACAGACAGACAGATATTGGGTGAGAGGGCAGAATGATAGACAAACAAATAGACAGACATTGGGTGGGAGGGGAGAATGACAGACAGACAAATAGATAGAAAGACAAATAGACATACAAATAGACAGACAGGCAGATATTGGGTGGGAGGGGAGAATGACAGACAGACAGACAGACAATTAAATAGACAGAAAGACAAATAGACAGAAAAATAGATAGACAGGCAGACAAACAAATAGACAGACAACTAGATAGACAAATAGACAGGCAGACAGAAAAATAGACAGACAATCAAATAGACAGACATTGGGTGGAAGGGGAGAATGATAGACAAACAAATAGACAGACAGATATTGGGTGGGGTGGGGAGAATGACAGACAGCCAGACAGATAAATAGACAGACAAATAGACAGACAGACAAATAGACAGACAGACAGGTAGATAGACAAATAAACAGGCAGACAAATAGACAGGCAGACAAAAAGACAGACAGACAGATATTGGGTGGGAGGGGGAGAATGACAGACAGACAGACAAATAAATAGACAGACAGACAAATAGACAGACAGACAGACAAATAGACGGACAGACAGACAAATAGACAGACAGACAAATAGACAGACATATATTGGGTGGGAGGGGAGAATGACAGACAGACAGACAAATAGATAGACAAACCAATAGACAGACAGACAAATAGACAGACAGAAATTGGGTGGGAGGGGAGAATTACAGACAGAAAAATAGACAGATAAATAGAAAGACAGACATTGGGTGGGAGGGGAGAATGACAGAAAAACAAATAGACAGACATACAAACAAATAGACAGACAGACATTGGGTGGGAGGGGAGAATGAAAGACAAACAAATAGAGAGACAGACATTGGGTGGGAGGGGAGACAGACAGACAAACAAATAGACAGACAGGCATTGGGTGGGAGGGGAGAATGACAGAAAAAAAAAGACAGACATACAAACAAATAGACAGACAGACATTGGGTGGGAGGGCAGAATGACAGACAAACAAATAGACAGACATTGGGTGGGAGGGGAGAATGACAGACAAACAAATAGCGAGACAGACATTGGGTGGGAGGGGAGACAGACAGACAGACAAATAGATAGAAAGACAAATAGACATACAAATAGACAGATATTGGGTGGGAGGGGAGAATGACTGACAGACAGACAGACAAATAAATAGACAGAAAGACAAATAGACAGAAAAATAGACAGACAGGCAGACAAACAAATAGACAGACAAATAGATAAATAGACAGACAGACAGAAAAATAGACAGACAGACAGATATTGGGTGGGAGGGGGAGAATTACAGATAGACAGACAGACAAATAGACAAATAGACAGACAGACAGATATTGGGTGGGAGGGGGAGAATGACAGACAGACAAATAGACAGACAGACAGAAAAATAGACAGACAGACAATCAAATAGACAGACATTGGGTGGAAGGGGAGAATGATAGACAAACAAATAGACAGACATTGGGTGGAAGGGGAGAATGATAGACAAACAAATAGACAGACAGATATTGGGTGGGAAGGGGAGAATGACAGATAGACAGACAGACAAATAGACAGACAGACAAATATACAGACAGACAGACAAATATACAGACAGACAAATAGACAGACAGAAAAATAGACAGACAAGTAATCAGACAGACAGATAGACAGACAGAGATACAGACAAATAGACAGACAGACCGACAGACAGATATTGGGTGGGATGGGTAGAATGACAGACAGCCAGACAGACAAATAAAAAGACAGAAGGACAGATAAATAGACAGACAGACAAATAGTCAGACAGACAAATAGTCAGACAGACAGACAAATAGACCGACAGACAGACATTGGGTGGGATGGTGAGAATGACAGACAGACAAAAAAATAGACAGATAGACAAATAGACAGACAGACAAATAGACAGACAGATAGACAGACAGACAAATAGACAGACAGACATTGCGTGGGAGGGGAGAATGTCAGACAGACAAAAAAAATTGACAGATAGTCAAATAGACAGACAAATAGACAGACAGATAGACAAATAGACAGACATTGGGTGGGAGGGGAGAATGACAGACAGACAAATAGACAGTCAGGCAGACAAAAAGACAGACAGACAAATAGACAGACAGAGAGACAGACAAATAGACAGACAGACAAATAGGCAGACAGATATTGGTTGGGATGGGGAGAATGACAGACAGCCAGACAGAATAATAAAAAGACAGAAGGACAGACAAATAGACAGACAGTCATTGGGGGGAGGGGAGAAAGACAGACAAACAAATAGACAGACAGACATATAGACAGACAGACATTGGGTGGGAGAGGATAGTGACAGACAAACAAATAGACAGACAGACATTGGGTGGGAGGGGAGAAGGACAGAAAAACAAATAGACAGACAAATAGACAGACATACAAACAAATAGACAGACAGACATTGGGTGGGAGGGGAGAATGACAGACAAACAAATAGACAGACATTGGGCGGGAGGGGAGAATGAAAGACAAACAAATAGAGAGACAGACATTGGGTGGGAGGGGAGACAGACAGACAGACAAATAAATAGAAAGACAAATAGACATACAAATAGACAGACAGGCAGATATTGGGTGGGAGGGGAGAATGACAGACAGACAGACAGACAATTAAATAGACAGAAAGACAAATAGACAGAAAAATAGATAGACAGGCAGACAAACAAATAGACAGACAAATAGATAGACAAATAGATAGGCAGACAGAAAAATAGACAGACAGACAATCAAATAGACAGACATTGGGTGGAAGGGGAGAATGATAGACAAACAAATAGACAGGCAGATATTGGGTGGGGTGGGGAGAATGACAGACAGCCAGACAGATAAATTGACAGACAAATAGATAGACAAATAGACAGACAGACAGAAAAATAGACAGACAGACAGATATTGGGTGGGAGGGGGGGAATGACAGATAGACAGACAGACAAATAAATAGACAGACAGACAGATATTGGGTGGGAGGGGGAGAATGACAAATAGACAGAAGGACAGACAAATAGACAGGCAGACAGTCATTGGGGGGAGGGGGAGAAAGACAGACAAACAAATAGACAGACAGACAAATAGACAGACATTGGGTGGGAGAGGATAGTGACAGACAAACAAATAGACAGACAGACATTGGGTGGGAGGGGAGAAGGACAGAAAAACAAATAGACAGACAAATAGACAGACATACAAACAAATAGACAGACAGACATTGGGTGGGAGGGGAGAATGACAGACAAACAAATAGACAGACATTGGACGGGAGGGGAGAATGAAAGACAAACAAATAGAGAGACAGACATTGGGTGGGAGGGGAGACAGACAGACAAACAAATAGACAGACATACAAACAATTAGACAGACAGGCATTGGGTGAGAGGGCAGAATGATAGACAAACAAATAGACAGACATTGGGTGGGAGGGGAGAATGACAGACAGACAAATAAATAGAAAGACAAATAGACATACAAATAGACAGACAGGCAGATATTGGGTGGGAGGGGAGAATGACAGACAGACAGACAGACAGACAGACAATTAAATAGACAGAAAGACAAATAGACAGAAAAATAGATAGACATGCAGACAAACAAATAGACAGACAAATAGACAGGCAGACAAAAAAATAGACAGACAGACAATCAAATAGACAGACATTGGGTGGAAGGGGAGAATGATAGACAAACAAATAGACAGACAGATATTGGGTGGGGTGGGGAGAATGACAGACAGCCAGACAGATAAATAGACAGACAAATAGATAGACAAATAGACAGACAGACAGAAAAATAGACAGACAGACAGATATTGGGTGGGAGGGGGAGAATGACAGATAGACAGACAGACAAATAAATAGACAGACAGACAGATATTGGGTGGGAGGGGGAGAATGATAGATAGACAGACAGACAAATAAATAGACAGACAGACAAATAGACAGACAGATATTGGGTGGGAGGGGGAGAATGACAGACAGACAACTAGACAGAAAGACAATCAATAGACAGACATTGGGTGGAGGGGGAGAATAATAGACAAACAAATAGACAGACAGATATTGAGTGGGAGTCGGAGAATGACAGATAGACAGACAAATAGACAGACAGACAAATATACAGACAGGCAGACAAATAGACAGACAAATAGACAGACAGACCGACAGACCGACAAATAGACAGACAGAAAAATAGACAGACAAATAATCAGACAGACAGAGATACAGACAAATAGACAGACAAAAAGACAGATATTGGGTGGGATGGGTAGAATGACGACAGCCAGACAGACAAATAAAAAGACAGACAGCCAGACAAATAGACCGACAGACAAACAGACAGACAAATAGACCGACAGACAGACATTGGGTGTGAGGGGGAGAATGACAGACAGACAAAAAAAATAGACAGATAGACAAATAGACAGACAAATAGACAGACAGACAAATAGACAGACAGATATTGGGTGGGAGGGGAGAATGACAGACAGACAAAAAAAATAGACAGATAGACAAATAGACAGACAAATAGACAGACAGACAGACAAATATACAGACATTGGGTGGGAGGGGAGAATGACAGACAGACAAATAGACAGTCAGACAGACAAAAAGACAGACAGACAAATAGACAGACAGCCAGACAACTAGACAAATAGGCAGACAGATATTGGTTGGGATGGGGAGAATGACAGACAGCCAGCCAGACAAATAAAAAGATGGAAGGACAGACAAATAGACAGACAGTCAGTCATTGGGGGGAAGTGGAGAAAGACAGACAAACAAATAGACAGACAGACAAATAGACAGACAGACATTGGGTGGGAGAGGATATTGACAGAAAAACAAATAGACAGACAGACATTGGGTGGGAGGGAAGAATGACAGAAAAACAAATAGACAGACAAATAGACAGACATACAAACAAATAGACAGACAGACATTGGGTGGGAGGGGAGAATGACAGACAAACAAATAGACAGACATTGGGTGGGAGGTGAGAATGACAAACAAATAGAGAGACAGCCATTGGGTGGGAGGGGAGACAGACAGACAAATAGATAGACAGACAAATAGACAGACAGACAAATAGACAGATAGATATTGGGTGGGAGGGGAGAATGGCAGACAAATAAATAGACAGAAAGACAAATATACAGAAAAATAGACAGACAGGCAGACAAATAGACAGACAGACAAACAAATAGACAGACGGACAGACAAATAGACAGGCAAATAGACAGACAGATAGACAAATAGACAGGCAGACAAATAGACAGACAGACAGATATTGGGTGAGAGGGGGATAATGAAAGACAAACAAATAGACAAATAGACAGACAGACAGACAGAAAAATAGACAGACAGACAGATATTGGGTGGGAGGGGATAATGACAGATAGACAGACAGACAAATAAATAGACAGACAGACAGATATTGGGTGGGAGGGGGAGAATGACAGATAGACAGACAGACACAAAAATAGACAGATAGACAAATAGGCAGACAGACAGATATTGGGTGGGAGGGGGAGAATGACAGACAGACAAATAAATAGACAGACAGACAGACAAATAGACAGACAGACAATCAAAAAGACAGACATTGGGTGGGAGAGGAGAATGATAGACAAACAAATAGACAGACAGATATTGGGTGGGAGGGGGAGAATGACAGATAGACAGACAAATAGACAGACGGACAAATATACAGACAGACAGACAAATAGACAGACAAATATACAAACAGACAAATAGATAGACAGACAGACAAATAGACAGACAGACAAATATACAGACAGAAAAATAGACAGACAGACAAATAATCAGACAGACAAATAGACAGACAGAGATACAGACAAATAGACAGACAAATAGACAGACAGACCGACAGACAGATATTGGGTGGGATGGGTAGAATGACAGACAAATTGTTTCTGCCTGCTTTGGCCTATGGCTACTGTGCGTGTTCTTTCTCTGTGCAGGTGGCCATAAAATGCTGTTCTTGACCTGGGCCGTGGGGGGAGGGGGGTGGGTTGTTCTCCCACAATCTGCTCTACTAACCTTTATGTCTTTGTCATGTGGCTGGGATTTCTTCCCCTTGGACCACTCACCCCCTTTCACACTTGTGCCTACCTTGACCTTGTCTTTGACAGTCAGGGGTTTTCTGACCGAGCCTCGCACGTAGGTTTGTACTGGTGCAGCTGGTGTGTTTGGTAATGACACCTGCTTCTTTGATTTACATTTTGTTTTCTTACGGGTAAACCTACCTGAGTTGCCCCTCTCGTGGGGATGTTTGTTTTCTGGCGCCTTCCCAGAGCACTCTATCATGCATTGATTATGCGCTACACATGTTTTTTTGTTTTGTTTTTCCCCAACAGGTCTTTGGGTGGGCGATCAACCTGCCTCTGTAGTTTCACCCCCTCTGGTTGTCTGGGTACCTCAGTCAAGGATCCAGGTTGCTACCTTTGGTGGTCCTAGGTCAGTGATGGCGGACCTTGGCACCCCAGATGTTTTGGAACTACATGTAAGGGTGCATGAGCATCATGGGAAATGTATTTCCAAAACATCTGGGGTGCCAAGGTTCTTCATCACTGTCCTAGGTGATCCTCGCTGCTTATTCCCTTTGTTTTTAGCTGGTGTCAGGACTGGAGACTAGCACAGTGTTATGGTTTGTGAAAGCCCAACCCCCCCCCCCCCCCCATAGTTTGTCCTGGGACAATGTGGTCAAATCAATTTCTTCTCTCATCTGTGCATCTTGGCCTTTTGACCTGTGCTCGCCTATTCATATTGTTGCCCTCTAAAATCCTTTTTTTTTTCTTACATTTGGAAGCGTGCATCTTTACCTTGTTGTGCCCCCCTTTTGGCTTGGCCTACGCTCTCCCTGGTTGCTCAACAAGTTGCCGGCTCTGATCTAATCATGAATGACACAGCGGGGGGGGGGGGGTATTGCTGCGATGTAATCGTAGGCTTATTCTGCACACACGGACAATGTTGCAATCCCCATGTGTTTTCTGCATGTCTTTAGCACGGGGGTTTGACCTTAAGTGCTCTGCTCTGACCTCAACCGGTTATCTGCATTGGTGGAGTCTTCTTCTTGACCCGGCACGGGCCAAGGCGTTCCCTTGCCGGTTAAGTGTTGCAACTTCTGTACTGCCTGCAGGTCCTGTTGTTACCAGTGATCTCTCTGCGGGTTTATTTTTTTCTTTGTTCCGATCTGTCCTTTTGCCGAAAAGCCGCGTCATCCATTCTTTTCTTTCAGTTTGTCTCTTCTCCCTCCTCACGTCCCCCTCAATCGAGAGACCGCCATTTTAAAAAAAATGTTAATTGATTTTTTGCCAGGATGCAGGTAGGCCCCTTGGCAAATCAATTATGGTTTACGATGGCTCTCCATTTGCAGTTTTGATGATCTTTATGCTTTAGTTTTGGCAGTATGCTATTGTGTGAGACTTTTAAGTAGCACTATTTTATGTTTTACTAAATTTGTAATAAAATATAGACTTTATTTGTTTTTGTTTTTTAAAGATATCTCTGTATTTTGGTGCCTATAAAGTCCATAAGGTTTAAAAAAAAAAAGATTTTTTTGGGGTGTCTATTTCCAAAATGGGGTCATTTTGGGGGGTTTTATGCCATCTGGTTTTTGGGGTTCCGTACGCAGCTAGGCTCCCAAAAAGTCCCACACATGTGGTATCCCCGTACTCAGGAGAAGCAACAGAATGTATTTTGGGGTGTATTTCCACATATGCCCATGACATGTTTGAGCAATATATCATTTAGTGACAACTTTTTGTAAAAAAAATATATATATTTTTTTTTTTTTCATTATTCAATCTCTTGGGACAAAAAAAAAAAAATATTTAATGGGCTCAACATTGCTCTCAGCAAATAGCTTGGGGTGTCTACTTTCCAAAATGGGGTCATTTGGGGGGGGTTTGAACTGTCCTGGCATTTTATGCACAACATTTAGAAGCCTATGTCACACGTCACCCACTCTTCTAACCACTTGAAGACAAAGCCCTTTCTGACACTTTTTGTTTACATGAAAACATATTTTTTTTTTTGCAAGAAAATTACGTTGAACCCCCAAACACTATATATATTGTTAAAGCAAAGGCCCTACAGATTAAAATGGTGGGTGTTGCATTTTTTTTTTCCACACAGTATTTGCGCAGCGATTTTTTCAAACGCATTTTTTGTGGAAAAAAATACACTTTTTTTTATTTTAATGCACTAAAACACACTATATTGCTCAAATTTTTGATGAAATAAAAATATGATCTTAGGCCGAGTACATGGATACCAAACACGACATGCTTTAAAATTGCGCACAAAACACGCAGTGGCGACAAACTACATACATTTTTAAAAGCCTTTAAAAGCCTTTACATGATACCACATTAGATTCACGGAGGAGGTCTACTGCTAAAATTACTGCCCTCGATCTGACCTCGCGGTGATACCTCACATGCATGCTGCAATTGCTGTTTACATATGACGCCAGACCAACGCTTGTGTACGCCTTTGCGCAAGAGAAGGGGGGGCAGGGGTGCTTTTTTTTTTTTTTTTTTAGTTTTTTTTTATTTATTTAGCTTTTTTATTCTATTTTTAAACTGTTCCTTCCATTTTTTTTCTTTGTTATGATTTTTATTGTTATCTCAGGGAATGTAAATATCCCCTATGATAGCAATAGGCAGTGACAGGTACTCTTTTTTTGAAAAAATTGGGGTCTATTAGACCCTAGATCTTTCCTCTGCCCTCAAAGCATCTGACCACACCAAGATTGGTGTGATAAAATGCTTTCCCAATTTCCCAATGGCGCGGTTTATATCCGGGAGGGGGGACATTCCCTCCTACTGCTTGTAAAAGCAGTCTGAGGCTAATTACCCGCTAGAATTGCTTTTACATGAAAGCCGATCACTGGCTGAAAAGAATGATACCAAGATGATGCCTGACGCTATATAAAAACCTGACGGGGAACCTAAATAACGAAATAACTAACTGTTTTCAACCCATATTCGCATCCGCACGATCGAGTATGTAAATAGGACTGGGATTGGGTCCATCATTTAGTGATGCCTGCTAAATACTGTTGTAATTGGTAAGGCATCTTTGAACTTGCATTCAACTGTTTACTCTTTATTTTTTAACCACTTCCAGCCCGGTCAATAGCATATTGACGTCCGGGAAGTGGTTTCGTTATCCTGACTGGGCGTCATATGACGTCCTTCAGGATAACAGCCGCCGCGCGCCCGTGGGGGGGCGCGCATCGCGGCGATCGGTGGAGCGGTGTGTCAGTCTGACACACCGGTACACTGATCTCGGTAAAGAGCCTCCGGCGGAGGCTCTTTACCACGTGATCAGCCATGTCCAATCACGGCTGATCACGATGTACACAGGAAGAGCCGTTGAACGGCTTTTCCTCACTAGCGTCTGATTGGCGCGAGTAGAGGAGAGCCGATCGGCGGCTCTCCTGACAGGGGGGGGTATGCGCTGATTGTTTATCAGCGCAGCCCCCCCTCAGATGCCCACACTAGACCACTAGGGAAGCCCCCAGGACCACCAGGGAAGCCCCCAGCATGTGGATGGCCAGGTACACCCCCCATGGCCATCCACATGTTAAAAAAAATGCAAAAAATATGCCAATCAGTGCCCACAGATGGGCACTGATTGGCACATCATATTTATTTTAAAAAAATGTGTAAAAAAGGGATGCCCAGCAATGCCACCCATCAGTGTCATCAGTGCCACTCATCAGCATCCATCAGTGCCACCTATCAGTGCCCATCTGTGCCCACCCATGCCCACCTATCAGTGCCCATCCATGCCACCTATCAGTGCCACCTATATGTGTGCATCAGTGCCACCCATAAGTACCCGTCAGTGCCGCCTATGAGTGCCCATCAGTGCCACCTGAGTGCCCATCAGTGCCGCATACCAGTGCCACCTATCAGTGCCCATCAGTGCTGCCTATCAGTGCCCATCATCAGTGCCCATTAGTGCCCATTAGTGCCGCCTTATCAGTGCCCGTCATTGAAGAAGAAAACGCACTTATTTACAAAAAAAATTAACAGGGACAAAGAAAAACTTGTTTTTTTGCAAAATTTTCGGTCTTTTTTTGTTTGTTGCGCAAAAAATAAAAATCGCAGAGGTGATCAAATACCACCAAAAGAAAGCTCTATTTGTTGGAACAAAATGATAAAAAATTTGTTTGGGTACAGTGTAGCGTGACCACGCAATTGTCATTCAAATTGCGACAGCGCTGAAAGCTGAAAATTGGCTTGGGCGGGAAGGTGTCTAAGTGCCTGGTATTGAAGTGGTTAAGGAATCAACTTTAATGGGATCTAACTATACAAAACACAGAGGGATCCACATATGCGAAAATGAGAAATATAACAACTAACCCCAAGAGCATCCTATGCAGCATGTTTGAAGAATGCCAAGCTGAATGTCACAGGACACATGCTTCCGCAAAAAAATGCAGATTTTATTTTATTTTTGAAGACACTGAAAGGCAATAAAAGAGAAGTACACATGTTAATACAGAGTACTTTTTAATCCTATTTACTTACTATAATTGTGTGACTCAAGTCGTGGCTCCTCCACCTGGAGGTAAAGAAAAAAAACACTTTTTACCTCATCTACAACCAAACGTTTCTTCCATCTTGATGTTTTCTGATCTTGTATTTTTACATTTAAGATTTTCTGGCCTCTGTGTAATTTTGATTGTAACATTCATGTGGTGAGCTTCCTTAGGCACTGATCTGGAAAACATAGTAAGTTAATAATAAAAAGAAAGAATAAAAGAAAAAAAAAGAAAAAAACTTCATCTGTTTTAGAGATTGTAAGCTCTAACGAGCAGGGCCCTCTCATGCCTCCTGTATTGAATTGTATTTTAAATCTACTGTTTACTCTTAAGTTCCTATAGCGCTTTGGTAATTGCCATCCTGGACATGGAGTGCACTCTCTGTGCCACAACTGAGGTATGGGATCGCAGGTAAGTACCAGCCCCCTGGATGTCACGATCCCCACTTAATTTCACAATTTCCCCTGCAACCTTGCTGTCCTCCAACCTTTCTTCACATCATAGCCCCCAAGACCCCTGGCCCTCCTTTACATCACAGCCTATTTCAGCTCTGGCCCCCTTCACCTAACAAACACTCACCCTACTGTATTTATATCTATACAGTGTGTGTGTGTATATATATATACACACACTCACACATACATATATACATACATACAATGTATTTTCCATCAAATCACAGATCGTTAAAATTCCATTGATACATAGCTTTGCATGAACTGGTTTCTTCAATGAGATCGCCTGACCTGTAAAGCACACTTGCACTGTACAGCTACCTCATACACTGGATCCCATCTTTTATTTATTTATTGCTAAGTATTTGTAAATATATACAGATGTTCATCATAGGCCAGATTGTTACCATAGCACTGATGCGTGCCATCAAATGATCACATAGCAGAACACGTGCTCTGTTTTAAAGGGTGCGACCATTGGAGTAAAGATTGTTGCGGTATTTCAAAAATCTTGATTGCCGTGACAAAATCTTTTTCTTCAATGAGATTGCTTGGCATGGAAAGCACCCTTGCACTGCACAGCTACCTCATCCATGGGATCCCATGATTTATGTATTTATTAATTTATGTCTAAGTACCATATATACTCGAGTATAAGCCGAGTTTTTGTGCTGAAAATGCCCCCCTCCTTATACTTGAGTCAAGCACTTTTCTGCAGCAAAAAATGAAATTTTCCGATCCGACTTTGGAGCCCCGTATCCCGGGGCCACTTGGTGCTAGGAATCCCAAATTTGGTATGCCAACCCAGTGGACCTAGCTCCTACAACATATCCAGATGGGGTTCCTAGTACCAAGTGACCCGGAGATACAGGGCTCCAAAGTCGGTTCGGAAAAATGTCATTCTCTGCTGCAGAAAAGTGCTTGACATTTTCCATCCCGAATTTGGGTCCCCATATCTCGGGGACACTTGGGGCTAGGAACCCTAAATTTAAAATTAAAACCCAGTGGAACTAACATTACAACATATGCAAAGATGGGGTTCTTAGCACCAAGTGACCCCGATATACAGGGCCCCAAAGTCGGTTGGGAAAATGTAATTCTCTGCTGCAGAAAAGTGCTTGACATTTTCCAACCCGAATTTGGGTCCCCATATCTCGGGGACACTTGGTGCTAGTTTCCCCAAATTAGTCAAATTTGGTATTAAAACCCAGTGGAACTAACATTACAACATATGCAAAGGTGGGGTTCCTAGCAGCAAGTGAACCCGAGATACAGGGCCCCAAAGTCGATTGGGAAAATGTCATTCTCTGCTGCAGAAAAGTGCTTTACATTTTCCAACCCGAATTTGGGTCCCCATATCTCGGGGACACTTGGTGCTAGTTACCCCAAATTAGTCAAATTTGGTATTAAAACCCAGTGGAACTAACATTACAACATATGCAAAGGTGGGGTTCCTAGCAGCAAGTGACCCCAAGATACTCAGCTCCAAAGTCGGTTGGGAAAATGTCATTCTCTGCTGCAGAAAAGTGTTTGACATTTTCCAACCCGAATTTGGGTCCCCACATCTCGGGGACACTTGGCGCTAGGAACCCCAAATTTGATATTAAAACCCAGTGGAACTAACATTACAACATATGCAAAGACGGAGTTCCTAGCACCAAGTGACCCTGAGATACAGGGCCCCAAATTTGGTTTGGAAAATGTCATTCTCTGCTGCAGAAAAGTGCTTGACATTTTCCAACCCGAATTTGGGTCCCCATATCTCGGGGACACTTGGTGCTAGGAAACCCAAATTAGTCAAATTTGGTATTAAAACCCAGTGGAACTAACATTACAACATATGCAAAGATGGGGTTCCTAGCACCAAGTGACCCTGAGATACAGGGCCCCAAATTCTGTCAACTGTGTTCATCTGCAGCAATGTCATTTTAGCACCCTTTGGGTCCAGAGACCCCAAAATGTGGCTTCAGCTAGGGGGCATTTAGGAACCCTTAACTAGCAAGTTTGGGGGACCTATGGCTTCAAATGGACACAGCGATGCTGCAAATAGGCATTGTTGACCCTCTTTTCCACTTACAGTAGCTGGGCATTTCTCACCCTAGGCTTATACTCGAGTCAATACGTTTTCCCAGTTGTTTGTGGTAAAACTTAGACGAGCATATAGCAGAACACTTTCTGTTTTTTTAAGGGGTGCAACTGTTGGAGTAAACATTGTTGCGTTATTTAAAAAACAGCTTCCTCATACACGGGATCCTATTTTAACTATATTATTGTATTTATTTATTTATAAGTACTTCCCAGCACAGATTTTAGAAATCGCATTGATATGTTTCTTCAAATGATTGATATATGTAAATATATGTGTAAATGTGTATATATATACCATATTTGTCGGCGTATAACACACACCGGCGTATAACACGCACCCCAAGTTTAGGAGGGCATTTTAAGGAAAAAAAGTTTTAGGAGGGAAGTTTAGGGAAAAAAACACTTACATTTGAGGGTCATTTGCAGCTTTGCCAAGTGTGATTTGCAGTTTTGCCCAGCGTCATTTGCAGCTTGCCCAGTGTGATTTGCAGCTTGCCCAGTGTGATTTGCAGCTTGTCAGTGTCATTTGCAGCTTGCCAGCGTCATTTGCAGCTGCCGCCTAGAAAGACCGCGCCGCCGGAAAAGCCAGAGCCGTCTGTTCAGCTCCGCTCGCAGTCCCGCCTCCCTGCTGTTTCGGAAGCGAGCACAGGGAGGCGGGACTGCGAGCGCCGCCTAAAAAGACCGATCTGTCTGTTCGGCTCCGCTCACAGTCCCGCCTCCCTGCTGTTTCGGAAGCGAGTGCAGGGAGGCGGGACTGCGAGCGGAGCCGAACAGACAGATTGGTCTTTTTCGGCGGCGCTCGTTTTTTTTTCGGCGGCGGTCGCTGTTTTTTGGCACCATTTGATTTTTTTTGGTACTTTTTTGGGGGGGATCGGCGTATAACACGCACCCAAGACTTTCCCCCGATTTTAAGGGGGAAAAGTGCGTGTTATATGCCGATAAATACGGTATATGTAAATATAAATATTCATCCAGCACAGATTTTTGAAATGGCAAATGATTGCATAGCAGAACACCCATTGAAAACGTCAACCTATGACGAAACGGCGTCTGGGACGTACGTGCTGACGTCACCACGCCGTCGACGAGGACGGGAGTTTGTTTTATGTAGCCGGCCGGCGTCTATTTCTATGCTTCTGTAATCTGCATTCCTGTAAGTGCATATTAATTTTTATACAATTAAAACTGTTAGACGGTACCCCACTATGGTCTGTCACTTTTTCTCTTTTGGGTGGATATGAGCTGCTATATATAAGAGAAAGGGGACCGATCGCTGTTGCGGACTGGGATTAAACAGCTTCCATCTCTATGTTAAACTACCTGTCAACAGTTATCTGGGAGACAATTTGCAATAACTGGCTCCCTTTCTGGTAAGGAGCCCCTCTGTGTGGTGTCGGGTCACAAGTAGTTGTCCGCTTTGATCACTGGTGCACTTCCTATGGCACAATTGTTTTTTTTTTTTTTTTACAGAGTTTTACCTTGGTTATGATCAAATATCCATAGAACTGGTTTGTCCAGACGTACCGGAAAGCCCAGGCTGGGTTAAGGCCAATTGTTCAATTTGGCTCTTTTTCTGGTAAGCCTATTACCTGGAAGGTGGAGGTGTCTCTCGCTGGGTCACACTGTAGCCGTTTCTTTGGTTCACTGGGTGCTTTTACTTTTTCTTTTTTCACTTTGTAAGTGTTAAGTTTTTGTTTTATTTAAAAATTTTATGTTTTGACAATATTACGCTATGTCCCTGATTTTCTTTTTGCAACACATGCACTGAGTCACATTCTTGCTGTGACCGAATATTCATAAAGCTGCTGCATCCTGGTTCATCAAAAGGCCCAGGCTGGGTATAAGCCAACTGCACATTCTTGCTTATTATCTGGTAAGCATATAGTTTGGAAGGTAGAGGTGTCTTCTTTATATCCAAGTCGGAACCATTTATTTCTACTGCTCCTGTGTTTTAAAGGGTGCTGCCATTGGAGTAAACATGGGTGCTTTTGAAAGAGGATGATAGATACATCGATCCTGCACACATTGGAGAACTGGTGTCAAGGAACAATTGTAAGGGGGCATAGGTGGAGATGGGAATGATATCAATGTGCCATGACCATAAATAAATATATATATCCCCTTGAGCTTTGGGGGTGCACACAGCAAAGTAAGGGGGTGTTGGGGATTAATGATATAAGAGCAAGTAGAGCTACCATACAATTAATTGAGCCTTGCAAGGGGTGTGTTGAGGAAAAATAAAAATGTGCCCGGGGGTGTGGCCAATATACAGGAGACGCCCAGGGGTGTGACCAATGGTCAAAATGCGGTAGGGGGTGTGGGCAAGCAGGCAGGACCCCCAGGGTGCGTGGCAGCCGAGCAGGAACAGATTTGCATCCCCTAGCATTGGTGGAACCATTCATGGACCCTGAAATCAGCGAGAAGAGAAGAGAATGTAGAACAAGTCTGGGGGGGGGGGGGGTGATTTTTTTTTTGAACCCTAACATATTTTTTTTTCAACCATATTTCAAGGGAAAGAACAGGGAGCCTAAAATCATCTTTAGAATGCTCCTGTAAAATTTGGGGTTGTGAATTTTTAAAGTCCCATACATTTTTTGTCAGGGCTACAGTATAACATTACTATTATATTACTATTACAGTTATTTGTCTAACTTGTTTATAAAACTAATTAAAAAAGTTAAACTAAAAAATGTGCTATATCATTATTATTTAAGTTACTCATATTTCGGTAACATAATGGCTGGGTTTTGAACCAGTGACCCTCCTTCACTGCTAGGCAGGAGTGCTAACCCCTACACCACTGTGACTATTGTGACATATTGTGTATATTAGCGCAGCCCTTCCCTTATTTTTTTTTCTGTTCAATTTTGGTGTGTATCCCGGTTTATACTACTCAACAATTTTAGTCTAGTGCAGTGTTTTCTTTTTATATATGTCTATTCAATAAAATGATTGTGAAACATAATTGAGAGAGCACTATTGCAGTACAGTCCCATTTGTATGCTGTCACTGCTGGATAAATGCACATTTTATTTATTTCTATATATATATATCTATATATATGCACAATGAATGAGACAGGTAGTGTCATGGTCGTGTTTTGAAACAATGACCCTCTTTGCTGCTATGCAAAAGTGCTACCTGCTACACCCCTGTGACCATACATATATCATTCTATGAAATAAATGATTTAAAGGCATGATTCAGGTAGGGCTATTGCCATTTATATCCATAAAAAAAAAAAAAAAATGAATATACAAGTAATGTCTTGGGTTGGGTTTCAAACCAGTGCCCCACATTCACTGCTAGACAGGAGTGCTAACCCCTAGACCACTGTGACCATACATATATTTTGATTGACTATTAGTTTATTTAACCACTAATATTGACAACATACATATTGTGTCTATTGGCACAGATCGTCCCGTCTTTTTTTCTGTTCAATTTAGGTATGTATCCTGCATTGGGCTGCTGCCTGTTTTGTTTTATACTACTAAACAATTTAAGTCTAGCACAGTGTTTTCTTTTTCTATATATCTATGCAATAAAAT
The DNA here is from genome assembly GCA_028564925.1 of Lithobates sylvaticus. Classification (NCBI taxonomy): domain Eukaryota; kingdom Metazoa; phylum Chordata; class Amphibia; order Anura; family Ranidae; genus Lithobates; species Lithobates sylvaticus. The sequence continues at coordinate 175,597,925 of CM053028.1, read as the reverse complement.
GATTGAAAAACATAATTGAGAGAGGGCTATTGCAGTACAGTCCTGTTTGAATGCTGTCACTGCTGGATCAATGCACATTTGCTACGCCACTGTGACCATACATATCTAAATCTATGAAATAAATTATTTAAAGACATAATTGAGGTAGGACTATTGCCATTCATATCCATTTAAAAAAAAACATAAATATATAATGAATTAGACAAGCAACGTTATGGGTTGGTTTTCAAACCAGTGACCCTCCTTCAACAGCTAGGCAAGAGTGCTACCTGCTACGCCACTGTGACCATACATGTATAAATCTATGAAATAAATGATTTAAAGACATAATTGAGGAAGGACTATTGCCATTCATATCCATTTAAAAACAAAAAAAAAATGATATACAAAGAATTATACAAGCAACATTATGGATTGGGTTTCAAACCAGTGACCCTCCTTCAACAGCTAGGCAAGAGTGCTACCTGCTACGCCACTGTGAGAATACATATAGTCATATGGACTATTAGTTTATTTAACCACCAATATTATCAACATACATATATTCTATATATATATTCACATATAGATAGGTGCACTAAACTTACTTAATAACATAACCAATGACCCCCTGTACTGCTATGCCAGCATAAAAGCACTTTATCTACCATTAAAAAAAAAAGACATAGTTCCGTTTGTATGGTGTCACTGCTGGATAAATGCCCACTTTATAAATATATATATTTATTTATATTCAAATATAGATGTGCACTCAACTTAGTGAAGGACATAATGTCTATGTTTATAATGCCTTTAAAAAAAAAAATGATATATATTCCTTTACATTGAAAGACAAACATAGTGTTATAGTAAAAGATAAAAGTACTTCGCGCAAACTAAAATAATGATAAAGTGGTAAGGCAGTGATGATGACTAGATTCCTCTAGGGGCACTAGTCCAAAGTAAAGGTAAGTGTCCAAAAGATCAGGGAGTGCAGATTATTGAATAATACATTAATTGATTAAGCAATGATTGATACATGTGATTAGATGATAATGTTTCTCAAAAACGGATGGAACCATGTGCATATAAAAGTGAAGAATACATTTTACTTAACAAATAGGTGTACATAAAAAATAAAAAAAAATTATTAAAATAATTAAATAAATAAAATCTTATGTGAATAAGTCCTATGACAAAAAGTCAATTGGATAAGCTTATATATTCCTGTGACTGATGTGATAATGAAAACAGTGACAATAATTTAGCAAAAATATCCCGTGAAAAAATATATAATAAAATCCAGTGATAAAACCTCAAACAGACCTCAGTTGTAGGGTAAAATAAAACCTGCAATTTGAATCAACTAGAGAAATTCAAATAAATGGATAAAAGGGGGCATACATTAAAAATAGTCCAGAATAAAGATAGCAATGTCCAACTCAGTGGGGGAGATGGGACCACATTATAAACACGCCATCCCGTTAGTGAATGTATAATTCCAGTTCCAAAACACTTTCCATAGATGTTGTTAGATAGGGATAATGGTTTCTCTATAATGCTGCTATAATCATATAATGCCTTTCATCTAGATAGATGGAGTAATCCTTTTCTGGTCTCCCAGAACTCTCACCTTAAAGCAGGTCAAAATACGCCTTTCGGGGGTATCCAAGTTTGCCCCTAAATAAGGTGCTCGGGGTGTCCTACAGTGGGGTCCAGCCTGGTCCTTCTCCTTTAAGTCCCTCAGTAGTCCTGACCTATAGTGCTAGGTGGCTCCCAGCAGTGTGTCATGAATGGGGAAGACAGAGAGAGAAAGGAAGGAGGGGGGCTCCACTAGTGTAGTACGTTTTAAAACAGTTGGTAATTTATTTAAGAAGTAATTAAAGACTCGTACATAAAACAGAAAAATAATAGCAATGGGTTAAAAAAGTATTTCACCACTAGGCGTCCACTCGCGTCCTCCTCTGTGTGTTTTGCCTACGGCCACTCCCTACGCGCTACGACACGGTCACGTGTCTTCATCTGGGGACCCTTAGTTTTCACCCTGACCTATTTATCTACTCACAGTAGCGCGAGAGACACCAATATACACAAACATAGTGTTATGTTTGAGGTTTCCAACCAGCGACCCTGATCACTGCTAGGCAAGAGTGCTAGCCACTACACCACTGTGACTACACACATATACTCCTATGCAATAAAATTATAGCTTGTTTTTGATGGTGTGATTTCTAGATAAATGCCCAGTTTATTTTTATATACATATATTTATTTAGATTCTAATATAGATACACACATATAGAGTGCTAACCACTACACCACTGGGTCTATATATATATATATATATATATATATATATATATATATATATATATATATATATAGATGTAGATGTCTACAGATGGCAATTTATGCCTTTAAATAATTTTATTGCATATTTATAGACATTTAAACCAAAAAATATTCTTATATAATGAATTGGACTGTTAATGTCATGGTGGGGTTCTGAACCAGTGACCCTCGTTGTTGCTAGACAAGAGTGCTAACCACTACACCACTGTGACTACACACATATACTTCTATGCAATAAAATTATTTATTGGCTTGACATCTATAGCCATTTAACCACTTCATATCCCGGCCATAGTCATATGACGCCCACAAGGTGGATCTCCCATCCTCGGTGGGCGTCATATGACGTCCTACCATTCCCGGCCGACTAGGGGGGCGCGCGCGCACCCACGGCGTCGCTTGGGGCCCAGTGCGCGTGCCCGGCGGCCGCGATGTCCGTTGGGCTCCCGCGATTGCCCGTGAAAACAGCGGGACCGTGCGGGACCGTGGAGCTGTGTGTGTAAACATGTGTAAACATACAGCTCCACGTCTTGTCAGTGGAGAGGAGACCAATCACGTGTTTCCAGTACGGAGGAACACCGATCGGTCTCCTCCCCTTGTGAGTCCCCTCCCCCCACAGTTAGAATCACTACCTTAGGGAACATATTAACCCCTGCAGTGCCCCCTAGTGTTAACCCCTTCCCTGCCAGTCACATTTACACAGTAAATCACTGCAATTTTATAGCAACGATCGCTGTGTAAATGTGAATGGTCCCAAAAATGTGTCAAAAGTGTCCGAAGTGTCTGCCGCAATGTCGCAGTCATGAAAAAAAATTGCAGATCGCCGCCATTGCTCGTAAAAAAAAAAGAAAAAAAATGCAATAAATCCATCCCCTATATTGTAGACACTATAACTTTTGCGCAAATCGATCTATATACGCTTATTGCGATTTTTTTTACCAAAAATATGTAGAAGAATACGTATCGGCCTGAACTGAGGAAAAAAATATATTTTTTTTAAAAAAATTTGGATATTTATTATAGCAAAAAGTAAAAAATATTGTATTTTTTTTTCAAAATTGTCGCTATTCTTTTGTTTATAGCGCAAAAAAAAAAAAACGCAGAGGTGATCAAATACCACCAAAAGAAAGCTCTATTTGTGGGAAAAAAAGGACGTCAATTTTGCTTGGGTGCAATGTTGCACGACCGCGCAATTGTTAGTTAAAGCGACACAGTGCCGAATTTCAAAAAGTGCTCTGGTAAGGAAGGGGGTAAAATCGCTCGGTGCTGAAGTGGTTAAAAAAAAATTGTTTAGACAATGAATTAGCCAGCTAATGTCATGGTTGGGCTGTGAACCTGTGACCCTCTTCACTGCTAAGCAAAGGGGCTAGCCACTACATCACTGTGACTATACATATTTACAGCATTGCACTAAAATGATTTAAAGACATAATTGAGGGAGGGCTATTCCTATACAGCCCCGTGTGCATTGTGTCACTGCTGGATAAATGCACAGTTATACAATGAATGCAATGTAATAGCTTTGTAATTATTTATATAGATAGATTATATTAATAAATTGAGATTTATATATATATATATATATATATATATATATATACACAGATAGATGTATCCTTCACTAAGTTTAGTGCACCTATCTTATGTTATTTATAGCGGTGTTAAAACAGAGTTTCCCAATTGCACTTCATCAAAGTTTGCAGGTGTTGCAATTTCTTGCTGTGCAGTGTGTAGGATTAGATTTTGATTTGTAATGTGAGGGTGACACCTGGTGGACATTTTCCCAATGCAGACTTTAGCATTCTATCAGTTTACTTTTAATACAACGGTGACATCCAGTGGTGGTTCTGTTTGTTGCAGGCAGTAATTTATTTTATTTTTTTTAAAAACGGGGCTCATTTCCATGTCTTTTAAAGCTTAATTAACATACGTAGCATACGAATTTTAAAAATGTATGCGTGCCAAGCTGTCAAGACTGTAATTGCACATATTCCTTGGTGGTTCAACCCTGATTTTTTTTTTTTTTAAAAGGACTATAAAAACGTAGCTTGATAGGGGATTCAAGTAATACAATTCAATTAATTCAAAAAATAAGCTATAAGATCTTCTATCTCAATTTTGACAGTGGCTAATCGATGGGCAAAGACACCGGGTGATCTATTACTATCTAAACGCCCCCACGGCAGTTTCAAAACTACTTTAGGATGAGAGTAATCCGAGCTCACCAAGAGTCAAGCCTGCAAGCAAACCCGATGAGGGAGCATGACTCTGCATGAAATAAGTCCACCAAAAACAGCGATCGCGGTCAATAGTCAATTTTATCAGCACAGGCGCTTCAACTTATTTGCATGTTAAAAATTTGAAACAAAAGGTCACGCTGCCCCACCGAATTCGGTCGATAGACACCCTCAGTAAAAGTATCTACTGGTAACTGGATCATAATTCCCAGATATTTGAACTTTTCCACAACGGCCAGAGGGCACTGTGCTGGGAGGGTTAAGTCCGGCTGGGGGTCTAGAGGAAAGAGGACTGACTTGGTCCAATTAATTCAGAAGCCGGAGAGATCTCCGAACCCCCGAATCAGGGAGACTGCCGTAGTTAAAGATATTTCAGGGTCCTGTAAATATAAAAGCATGTCATCCGTGTATAATGATACACGTTCCTCCAGGTCCCCCACCATAAACCCCTGTAAGGCGTCACTGCTTCTAAGCTTGATTGCCTGTGGGTCCTTCCCAGGTTTGGGGATCACTACAATTAAGGCCTCTCTAATAGAATCCGGTAGTATGCCCTCTTTTTCTGCTGCTATAAAAACTTTTTGGAGAGTTGGAGCCAGCTTCTCTGTATGTAAGTAATACCACTATGCCAGGAGTCTGTCCAGGCCGGGTGACTTACCATTTTTGAAGGAGGAGATGGCGCCACTGATTTCCTCCAGTGATATTGGAATCTCTAAAGCAACCCTATCTTCCTGGGTTAAGGAAGGGAGGGTTAAATCCTGCATATAGCGTGTTAGTTCCTGATCAGTGTTTTTGGTCTGGGTCTGGTATGGGATTTCATAGAAGTTCAAGAAGGTGGTTAGAATCTCCTGAGATTTCCCCACCACCTCTCTGTTTGTTTGTTTTTTAATGTTCATTATCGAAATCGGGGTATTGAGTGGTTTTGCTAGAAAGGAGAGAAGGCGACTGCTCTTGTCTCCAAATTTAAAGAAGGACCTATCCTGGCGTAGTTGCTTTTTTTGCTGTGTGTTTGGTCAGAAGTAACCTATACTGTCATGTTTGGGTCTGCCAAGTCGTGTATTTACTAGGTGTGGAGTCATGTATATATTCAGTCTCAGCATCAGTGGCATTAGTCTCTGCATCTTTCATATCAGAATTGAGAGCCACCCCTCATGGTTGCTTTAAAGGCATCCCATCTATTGGCCATCGGTGTTTCCGTCCCATTCTCCTTCCAATATTGATCAATGCTCAGTTTTCATTTAATAGTAATGTATTCCTCTTGGAGCCAGTTAGTATTCATCCTCCATTGTCTCAGTCCCCGTGGAGTCCTCAGATCTAATGTAACCTCCAAAGGGGAGTGGTCCGAGATAGCTCTAGGGAGATGTCTGACATCAGACACATATGGTAGTCCGTCAACAGACGATAACACTAAGTCTATCCTAGAAAGTGTTTTATGAGTCTCAGAGTGACACGAATATTCTCTGACTCCAGTTTTTTTTTTGTCTCCACACGTCCGTGAGAGCATAGCTCTCCAACCAGGAGGACAGGTTATGGCGGGAGTCAGAGATATTGCCATGTCTGTCAAGAGCCCCATCCGACACCGCATTAAAATCTCCTAGTAGTAGCATAGGGCCCTGTGCAATCAATACAGCTTCTTTGAGAATATTGTCTAGTATTGAGAAGGAGAAGGGGGGTGGAACATATACACATACCAACGTCAAAGATACATTGTACATTTGGCACACCAGTATTGCGTATCTGTCAGATGTGCATTGAAGAAAGTGTTGTCGCAGAATGACACTGCGACCCCACCAATAATAATGTGCCAACGTCCCAAAAGCGATTGCGAAAGAGGCTAACTAAGAGTTAAACGGACTTTAAAGGCACCTAAGTACAGGGTCTAAAAGGTAACAACATTTTTTATTTTTTAAAACGCAATAGAAAAACAGTTGCGTGTAGACATGTGCATTTCGTTATGTTCCGAATCGAAATTCGGACGAATTTTTCATTATTCGGACATTCGGATGCATCCGAATTACCGAATTACAATACTAACGAATTTAACCGAATCCGAATTTTTTTCGAATCGAAAAATCGTGGACGAAATTCGAAATATCTCAGGGTCACTTAGTGATAGAAACCCCAAAATTGGATATGGTGTAGTGCTAGTTCTACTGTGTTTGCATACCAAATTTGGGGTTTCTAGCTACATGTGGCCCCGAGATATGTGGCCCCAAATTCGGGTCGAAAAATGTCATTCTCTGCTGCAGAAAAGTGCTTGACATTTTGTGACCCGATTTTGGGGCCACGTATCTCGGGGCCACTTATAGCTAAAAACCCCAAATTTGGTATGCAAACACAGTAGGACTAGCACTACAACCTTTCCAAAATCCAAATTCTATCACCAAGTAACCCCGAGATACGTGGACCCAAAGTCAGGTCGCAAAATATTTTCGAATTCGGTTGAAATAATTTCAAATGCAGTTGAAAAAATGTAAAATGCAGTTGAAAAAATGTAAAATGCAGTTGAAAAAATTTAAAATGCAGTTGAAAAAATTTCAAATGCAGTTGAAAAAATTTCAAATGCAGTTGAAAAAATTTCAAATGCAGTTGAAAAAATTTCAAATGCAGTTGAAAAAATGTCAAATGCAGTTGAAAAAATTTCAAATCATGTTGATACTATTTCAAGCGGATTCGAAAATATTTTGCAACCCGACTTTGAAAAAAAAAATGAAATTGATTCTAACAGTCTGCAGAAGATCTGCAAAAAAAAAAAGAAGTGAAATGGCTGTTAATAGTCTACAGGAGATCTGCTATTAAATTATATATTTTTTTCTATTCTGTTCTAATCTTTTCTATTTGAATTATACATTTTGGAAGATGGTTATTTACTTATATACATCTGTCACATAAAAAAAAAAGATGTGAAATGGCTGTCACGGATGTCGATCGCAAGGCAAGTACATATGCTGTATGTCATTGTCCACTTGCCACAACACCTGCCACAAGCGCCAAGACACCTGCCATGAGTGCCACGTGACCGACCACAAGTGCCACGTGACCTGCCACGTGACCAAGTTGTGGATTGTCTACTTGCCATGTCACCTGCCACAAGTTATGGGGTTCCTAGCACCAAGTGACCCCCAGATATGGGGGATATGTCAAGTACTTTTCTACAGCAGAGAATTACACCTATCACCAAGTAACCCCGAGATACGTGGACCCAAAGTCGGGTCGCAAAATATTTTCGAATTCGGTTGAAATAATTTCAAATGCAGTTGAAATAGTTTCTAATGCAGTTGAAATAGTTTCTAATGCAGTTGAAATAGTTTCTAATGCAGTTGAAATAGTTTCAAATCTGGTTGAAATTATTTCAACTGCATTATAAACTATTTCAACTGCATTAGAAATTATTTCAACTGCGTTAGAAACTATTTCAACTGCATTAGAAACTATTTCAACTGCATTAGAAACTATTTCAACCAGATTTGAAATTATTTCAACTGCATTAGAAACTGTTTCAAATTTGGTTGAAATAGTTTCTAATGCAGTTTAAATAATTTCAAATCCAGTAGAAATATTTTTAAATTCGGTTGAAATATTTTTAAATCCGGTTGAAATAATTTCAAATGCGACAGATTTTTCGAATTCGGTCAAAAACAAAACAAAATCCGAAAACGAATTTAACGAATCTAACTAAACAAAATGAATTAATTAACGAATTAAAACTAAACAAAACAATTTTTTTTCCTTTTGCACGTCTAACACGGATGTCGATCGCAAGGCAAGTACATATGCTGTATGTCATTGTCCACTTGCCACATCACCTGCCACAAGTTGTGTATTGTTCACTTGCCACAAGTGCCACGACACCTGCCACGCGTGCCACGTGACCGACCACGTGATTTTGTGACCCGACTTTGGGGCCACGTATCTCGGGGCCACTTGTAGCTAGAAACCCCAAATGTGGTATGCAAACACAGTAGAACTAGCACTACAACTACAGACTATTAGTATCTATTTCGTTTTCTCACCAGATCTCCTGCAGACTATTAGCATCTATTTATTTTTTAGCAGATCTCCTGTAGACTATTAACAACCATTTCACTTTTATTTTTTTGCAGATCTCCTGCAGACAATTAGTATCTATTTCGTTTTCTCACCAGATCTCCTGCAGACTATTAGCATCTATTTCTTTTTTTAGCAGATCTCCTGTAGACTATTAACAGCCATTTCACACTTTTTGCAGATCTTCTGCAGACTGTTAGAATCAATTTCATTTTTTTTTCAAATTCGGGTGGCAAAATATTTTCGAATCCGCTTGAAATAGTATCAACATGATTCGAAATTATTTCAACTGCATTTGAAATTATTTCAACCGCATTTGAAACTATTTCAACCGGATTCGAAAATATTTTGCGACCCGACTTTGGGTTAATTAATTCATTTTGTTTAGTTAGATTCGTTAAATTTGTTTTCGGATTTTGTTTCGTTTTTGACCGAATTCGAAAAATCAGTCGCATTTGAAATTATTTCAACCGGATTTAAAAATATTTCAACCGAATTTAAAAATATTTCTACTGGATTTGAAATTATTTCAACTGCATTAGAAACTATTTCAACCAAATTTGAAACAGTTTCTAATGCAGTTGAAATAATTTCAAATCTGGTTGAAATATTTTCAAATCTGGTTGAAATAGTTTCTAATGCAGTTGAAATAGTTTCTAATGCAGTTGAAATAATTTCTAATGCAGTTGAAATAGTTTCTAATGCAGTTGAAATAGTTTAAAATCTGGTTGAAATTATTTCAACTGCATTAGAAACTATTTCAACTGCATTAGAAACTATTTCAACCAGATTTGAAAATATTTCAACTGCATTTGAAACTATTTCAACCGAATTCGAAAATATTTTGTGACCCGACTTTGGGTCCACGTATCTCGGGGTTACTTGGTGATAGAAACTTGGAGAGGTTGTAGTGCTAGTTCTACTGTGTTTGCATACCAAATTTGTGGTTTCTAGCTATAAGTGGCCCCGAGATACGTGGCCTCAAAGTCGGGTCACAAAATGTAATTCTCTGCTGTAGAAAAGTACTTGACATATCCCCCATATCTGGGGGTCACTTGGTGCTAGGAACCCTATAACTTGTGGCAGGTGACATGGCAAGTGGACAATCCACAACTTGGTCACGTGGCAGGTCACATGGCACTTGTGGTCGGTCACGTGGCACTCGTGGCAGGTGTCTTGGCGCTTGTGGCAGGTGTTGTGGCAAGTGAACAATGACATACAGCATATGTACTTGCCTTGCGATCGACATCCGTGACAGCCATTTCACATCTTTTTTTTTATGTGACAGATGTATATAAGTAAATAACCATCTTCCAAAATGTATAATTCAAATAGAAAAGATTAGAACAGAATAGAAAAAAATATATAATTTAATAGCAGATCTCCTGTAGACTATTAACAGCCATTTCACTTATTATTTTTTTTGCAGATCTTCTGCAGACTGTTAGAATCAATTTAATTTTTTTTTTCAAAGTCGGGGCGCAAAATATTTTCGAATCCGCTTGAAATAGTATCAACATGATTTGAAATTTTTTCAACTGCATTTGAAATTTTTTCAACTGCATTTGAAATTTTTTCAACTGCATTTGACATTTTTTCAACTGCATTTGAAATTTTTTCAACTGCATTTGAAATTTTTTCAACTGCATTTGAAATTTTTTCAACTGTATTTGAAACGATTTCAACCGCATTTGAAACTATTTCAACCGAATTCGAAAATATTTTGTGACCCGACTTTGGGTCCACGTATCTCGGGGTTACTTGGTGATAGAAACACCAAATTGGAGAGTTTGTAGTGCTAGTTCTACTGTGTTTGCATACCAAATTAGGGGTTTCTAGCTATAAGTGGCCCCGAGATACGTGGCCCCAAAGTCGGGTCGCAAAATGTCAAGCACTTTTCTGCAGCAGAGAATGACATTTTTCGACCCGATTTTGGGGCCACATATCTCGGGGCCACTTATAGCTAGAAACCCCATATTTGGTATGCAAACACAGCAGAACTAGCACTACAATCTCTCCAAATTTGGGAGTTTCTATCACCAAGTAACCCCGAGATACGTGGACCCAAAGTCGGGTCGCAAAATATTTTCGAATTCGAAAATCGGTCGAAAACTAAACGAAATCCGAAAACGAATTTAACAAATTTAACGAATCTAACTAAACGAAATTAATTAATTAACGAATTAAAACGAAACGAAACTAAACAAATTTTTTCCTTTTGCACATGTCTAGTTGCGTGTGCTAAAGGTCATCATATATAACCATATAGTAATAATAGCAGGACCTCACATACAGCTAAAGGTAACACCCTCTAGAGAGACTCAATTAACATTTATAATATAGCAAGGTAATACATAGCAATACAAAGCCAATAAATGATAAGTTAGCGTATTGAATGATTTTGGAAGAGTAGCTGAGCCTTCAATAGCAGGGGTGAGGCAGATGTGTAGGTCCACTTTCATTTAAGGAGTTTGCTCGACATGTTTCACGCTTTAAAAGATAGCGCTTCTTCAGGAGAAGTAGATTCTATAAAGGTGCATATTAACAAAGTTTAATAAATAAAACAGAAAAACGCATAAACAGCACATCCTTATATAAGACTTTAAAAGAACAAGAAAAGTTAAAGCGGTGTGTCAGCTTAAAAATTTTTTTTTTAAAAGCCAGCAACTAAAAAAAAAGTCGCTGCCGACTTTTAATAAGTACACTTACCCTCCCAGGGCGCCCGCGATGCTGTTCGTGGAGGCCGAGGTGTCCCTCGGCATTCCGGATCCAGCGCCGCCATCCTCAGTAAGGGAAACGGCTTTGCGCGGCCTACTGCGCATGCACGAGTCGGCACGGCCTACTGCGCATGCACGAGTGGGATTTGTGAATGGGGAACGCAATGTGTTGTGGGACACAGTTCCCATAACACACTGCGCCCCATTCCATAGAAGACAGAAGGAGAGAAGATCACCGCGGCGCTGGAGGAGGCAGATTAGGACAATCTGCCTAGCAACAGCCATTTCTGGTAAGTAAAAAAAAATTTTTTTTATTTTTTTTCATTTGAAATTGTTACTAACATTTTTAAAAGTTTTTGTTTTCAGGGTGTCCCACCACTTTAAATAAAAAATTATCTGTATATGAGCAATCACCATACAAAGCATCACAGCGGGGTGGGGGGAGCAGCAAGGCTGACAAACCACGCACACTGACCAATGAGGAACAAAGCGGGCAGATTGGAGCCACCTGGACAAACAACATATGAGCCAGTGCACACGCAGCTAGTATAGCGCTCACTATGTGTAGTTTGAACAAGGCTTTACTGATATATAAGAATTTAAGAGTATGGAAAACGATACAGGTTATTTCAAGTCTTGCCGTAGGTTTATAAGTGGCCAAGGAAAAATGTAGAATGTACAATTTAATGTAGGAGATTCTATGCTGGTAAGCGCATATATATAGCAGCGAAAGGTTTGCAAAGTATAATATATAAATGTGCGGTCTACGATAACAGGTTAGTAGTCTCTCTCAAAGTTACAAACAGAAAAGCAATCTTCCTGAGTAGTGACAGGTAATCCAGAGCCCAATGCTGCAATACAGTCCAAAGCAGTGATAATAGGCAGTGCAATCTGAAAACGGACAGTAATGGTATAGATAAGCCCACTGGAAATTTTGAAGCAAACAGTTTATGCATTAAAATAGAGAGCAAACCGGCTGCACACCTATTTGGGGTGCAGACTGGTATATCTATTAGGAATAGAGCTGGTTGGAATACCTGTATTCAGGGAGAGCGGAAGCAGACAAGCAGCCTTCCGGTGTGTAGTGCTGAATAGCACTGAATCCTACGGTGTCAACTTCCTAGCGTTTGGCGTCTAAATAGGTGGCTCCGGCCAGGGGCGTGCCACTGACAAAGGACACGCCTACCTGCCCGGCCGAAGGCTACCGCGCATGCGCGAATCCCGCAGCGCCGTAACGACGGCGCCGGGGGAGCCCGCCGTGTCAGTAGCTGAAGGCGGGGAGACAGGTGCCAACAAAGTGACACCCGCTCCCCGTCAATTGCCGAACATCCGGTCAAAGAAGGAGACGGATGTGCGGCGCTGAACGGCCGAATCTGTCCACCAAATGTCCCCACATAGGTGCTGCGCGGGGAAGGACAAGGATCGCCATGGCAATCCAAGTGGCCCCCCAACAGACCGGAGTATGGTGCAGTGAGCATATACAAGATAATTTGAAAATACATAAATAAAAGGAAAAGTAAACAATAATGATAAAATAAAATAAACATAGTGTTTGCATGATCACCCGTGGAAACCACAGGGAATCATAGCAAGCACTAAAGTACATTTAAACGTACTGATCTTCTGTTTAAAACCCCTAAAACGGTGGGGCGATGGAGGACGTGCTGACGTAACGATCAGCATGGAGGGAGGGGCCTGATCTCATCAGCCGGCGTTGTGCAGGCGCGAATGAGGGGGAGGATGGTGGAGAGGCACTGAGAGTGAGAGACTCAGTGCAGGACTCCGCTACCCCCCAGGAGGTATATCAGCGCCGCAAGGAGATGCGGCGTGCCTTCCGCTTTTACGAAGCTACAGACGAGGCTGCAAATAGAGGGTACGCGAGATCTCCACGGTATCAGGGTCTCCGGCTTATCTCACTAACTCCGGTCCCCGCTCGCTCTCTCATCGGTTCACAGAATATCCAAGAGGTATATCCCCAAGTGGGTATAAAAGAAACACAGGAGGACCCTCAGATTCAGGTAAGCAGAAGTCTGCAAATAACTGTAGTGGATTCAACATCTTGAACAGCATCTATACAGATGAGCAGAAGCATGAGGTAAAGAAATGACTTTTTTTTAATAAGCACAAATTGTGAGTATTAATCAGCTTGAGCTCAGGCTTTGAACTTTAAAATACTTGTAATCTTTTTTCCGACGCCGACGTGGCCTGTAAAGATATAAAGGTGAGATGGGACCTAGGGAAACCTAAGTATTTGAATTGTGACGCAGCTGGGACCTAAGCCGCAGGTGTGAGGAACCATCTATTGGTGAGAGCTATAGCTGAATCTCCATTACACAGAGGAAGCATCCATGGTAAAAAAGCAGGGGTACCTGTGGGGAAATAAAGTAAACATTTAGTGAGAATCGTCCAAAAAAAATAAATCCCAAAACTACATAGAGAAAATCCAAACAAAAAACAGGGAAACCAAGTACATGTCCAGAGAAATTGCTGAAGTATTTAAAGATTATTACAAAGATTTATATTCAATAGAACTAAAATGAAGCGAGAAGGGAGATAAAAAGGATAAAATAAATAGCTTTTTAGAAAGGGCGGGGCTGCCAAGGTTACCCCTTAATGACAGTGAAATGTTGGAAAAACCTATTACAGTAGAAGAGATAGACAGAGCCCTGGTAGAATCCCCCCCCCTCCCCCCCCCGGAAAGAGTCCGGGCCCGGATGGGTTCACAACACGATATTACAAAACCTTTAAAGATATCTTAGTTCCCAGGCTATGTCACTATATGAATGGCCTGGGAACTGAGTATGAACTGAGTAGAGCCTCTTTGGCGGCAACAATCGCTGTAATCCCAAAAGAAGGGAAGGATGGATCAGTGTGCTCAAGTTATAGACCAAGCTCGCTCTTTAATGCGGATACTAAATTATATGCCAGATAGAAAAGGGTGAATAGGGGGGGAGGAGCCTGAGTATGGTCGGGTGAGGAGACGTCCTGTGAGAGCTCCAGGGTTCCTGTGAAAACAAGGCTGTTAACCACAAACTTTTCGCAGCTAATAGAGGGATAAAGGAGCTACTGAGGCAGAGAGGCAAGGCATGAATGACAGCATCAGATACCAGACCCGCTCGGTGAAAGAAAAGGTACATTCCCGTATTAGCCAAATGAACATCCAGCAGTACTTTACCGCACCGCCGGGCGTCTCAGCTGGGTTGGAGATGCGGCGGATTGCAGGGGTAGAGGATGGCGTACTTCTGGGAGTGGGGATGGCAGTGGAGGACGCAGCCCCAGTCCACGTGGACATGCAGCAGGCTATGGAGGTGACGCGGTGCGCATCACTCGGGTCTGTCAGTCGGCAGACCCTGGTGGGGAATGACGGCAACACTGCAGGAGCAGAGGGAGCAAAGACAGATACAATACCCCTTCACAGGGGTGCATTACAGAGGCTGGAATCTAAATAGGAAGGGACCCTCGAGAGAGACATCAGAAATAACAGAGAGGTGCTAAGCTCTCTACCTACCTGCAGAGATATTGAAGCACTGATCCTCAGGCTGGAAGAATCGCACCGCCAAGAAATCCAAACGGTAAGGTCTGAAATCACTAGCCTGACAGAAAGAACTAAAGATGGATAGGAAAAGATAGTCATGGCTAGGGATGAGCCGAACACCCCCCGTTCCGCTCGCACCAGAACCCGCGAACGGACCTAAAGTCCGTGCGACCTTTAGAACCCTATTAGTTATAATGGATGCGAACGTTCGAAATCAAAAGTGCTAATTTTAAAGGCTAATATGCATGTTATTGTCATAAAAAGTGTTTGGGGACCTGGGTCCTGCCCCAGGGGACATGTATCAATGCAAATTTTTTTTTTAAAAACGGACGTTTTTTCAGGAGCAGTGATTTTAATAATGCTTAAATTGAAACAATAAAAGTGTAATATTCCTTTAAATTTCGTACCTGGGGGGGTGTCTATAGTATGCATGTAAAGGGGCGCATGTTCCCTGTGCTTAGAACTGTCCCTGCAAAAAGTGTAATTTTTGCAGGAAAGAAAGCTATTTAAAATCACTCGCGGCTAATGTGAATTGACGGCTCCCGTAACACAGAGAACAGTCATTCATTGAAAGTCATTCATAAAAAAAAAGTCATTGATAAAAAATTAAAAAAAATTTAAAAAAAAGCGTGGGGGTCCCCCTCAAAATCCATACCAGACCCTTGAGGTCTGAGATGGATTTTAAGGGGAACCCCAGCCAAAATAAATAGCGTGGGGTCCCTCTCAAAATCCATACCATACCCTTATCCGAGCACGCAACCTGGCAGGCCGCAGGAAAAGAGGGGGGACGAGAGCGGCCCCCCCTCCCGCCTGAACCGTACCAGGCCACATGCCCTCAACATTGGGAGGATGCTTTGGGGGTCTGAGACCCCCAAAGCACCTTGTCCCCATGTTGATGAGGACAAGGGCCTCGTCCCCACAACCGTGACCGGTGGTTGTGGGGGTCTGCAGGTGGGGGGCTTATCGGAATCTGGAATCCCCCTTTAACAAGGGGACCCCCAGATCCCGCCCCCCCCCCCTGTGTGAAATGGTAAGGGAGTACAAAAGTACCCCTACCATTTCACCAAAAAAGTGTCAAAAATTTTAAAAATGACAGGAGACGGTCTTTGACAATTCCTTTATTAAAATCTTCTTTCTTCTTTCTTCATCCTTCGGTTTCTTCATCTTCTCCTTCCGTCATCTTCTTCCATCTTCTTCCATTTTCTTCTTCCTCCGATCCGCTTCTTCTTGCGCTGGTCTTCTCGTCCTTCTCGTCCGGCATCTTCTTCCATGGCGTCGGCATCTGTTCTTCTGTCGGGCCGCTCCTCGCAATGGGAGGCTCCCGCTGTGTGAGACTTCGCTCCGTCTGACAGGTCTTTTATAACGGAGGGCACCTGGTGACCCCGCCCCCCTCTGACGTCATAGGGAATTCCCCATGACATCCCCGTGCATCAGAGGAGGCGGGGTCACCAGGTGCCCTCCATTATAAAAGACCTGTCAGAGGCAGCGAAGCCTCACACAGCGGGAGCCTCCCATTGCGAGGAGTGGCCCAAGAAGAGACACCGACGCCGACGCCATGGAAGAAGATGCCGGACGAGAAGGACGAGAAGACCAGCACAAGAAGAAGCGGATCGGAGGAAGAAGAAAATGGAAGAAGATGGAAGAAGATGACAGAAGGAAAAGATGAAGAAACCGAAGGAAGGAATTGTCAAAGACCGTCTCCTGTCATTTTTACAATTTTTTACACTTTTTTGGTGAAATGGTAGGGGTACTTTTGTACCCCCTTACCATTTCACACAGGGGGGGGCGGGATCTGGGGGTCACCTTTGTTAAAGGGGGCTTCCAGATTCTGATAAGCCCCCCGCCCGCAGACCCCCACAACCACCGGGCACGGTTGTGGGGACGAGGCCCTTGTCCTCATCAACATGGGGACAAGGTGCTTTGGGGGTCTCAGACCCCCAAAGCATCCTCCCAATGTTGAGGGAATGTGGCCTGGTACGGTTCAGGCGGAAGGGGGGCCACTCTCGTCCCCCCCTCTTTTCCTGCGGCCTGCCAGGTTGCGTGCTCGGATAAGGGTCTGGTATGGATTTTGAGGGGGACCCCATGCCATTTTTTTGGGCTGGGGTTCCCCTTAAAATCCATCCCAGACCTCAAGGGTCTGGGATGGATTTTGAGGGGGACCCTACGCCATTTTTTTTTTTTGGCTGGGGTCCCCCTTAATATCCATCCCAGACCTGAAGGGCCTGGTTATTGAATTTGGGGGGACCCCCACGCTTTTTTTTTTGTTTTTTATCAATGAATGACAGTTCTCTGTGTTACGGAGCCATCAATTCATTAGCCGCGTGTGCTTTTAAATAGGAAACCTGCCCCCCTTCACAGACAACCTATAGACACCCCCCAGATGTGATACTGCAATGCTGTACTAACAGCACACACACACAAATCCCCAGAAATAAAGCACATATTGTCAGCAGTCAGCAGCACACTGACACGCTGACACTGAAACACAATATGCGAGGCCGCCGCGGGGCATGTACTAAAGCATGTACTAAAGCCCCTGAGCTATAATTGGCTACAGGCATCCTGCCTGTAGCCAATTATGGCTCTCCTCGCTGCCGGCGCTGTGATTGGCCAAGCATGCGGGGTCACAGTGCATGCTTGGCCAATCATCAGCCAGCATTGCACTGCGACTGGCGCAATGCATTGCGGGCCGCTCGCATCACACGAATTTGATGCGAGCGGCCCAAATAGTTCTGGGCTCGCCGAACATGGGTTCGAATCGAACACCGGGCCCATCCCTAGTCATGGTGGACACACAAGTGGGCATTCTAGAGAAAGCAGTGAATACCCAAGAGGCTAGGACAGTAGATCTCCAATTGCACACAGAGGAACTCGAAGATAGAAGTCGTAGGAATAATCTGTGACTTCAAGGTCTGCCAGAAGTTCAGGGGGTAGAAGATCTTGAAGCAATAGTAAAGGCACTATTCCAGCAGGTCCTGAAAAACCCAGAAAAAACAGTAGAGGTGGATAGGGTCCATAGAGCTGCGGGCCCTAAATCGAGTGATCTAAAGAGACCTAGAGATGTGGTCTGTCGGGTACACCACTATACAGAGAAAGAACTGATACTAAGAATGGCATGGGATGCAGGGGTTATGGATTTTGAGGGAGCTCCCATTAAGATCTTACCAGACCTATGTCGAGCGACTCTGCAACGAAGAGCATCTTTACGGCCCATTTTGCGACTGGCAAAAGAACAGGGATGTACGTACAGGTGGGGCATTAGATTCTGTAGAGATTCATCATCATTTACAGTGCGTACACTGGAGGATCTCCCGGGATTATTTTCTTTCTTAGATACTGCCCCCATTCAGATTGAAAACTGGCTTATGTACATTCCTTATACGGGAGGGCGTTTGGATACCGGAGGAAATCAGTGGAGTAACCCCCTAAGAAGACAAAGGTTGCCTAGAATAAACTCTTAAAAAAATACATTCAAAAACTTCCTAGCTGAGGCTAAGGACGGATGTAATAAATAGTTATATGGAGGAGTGAGAGGAGAGGGGAGATGGGTGAAGAGGACTCGGGAAGGAAATTGGGGGAGAAATTGAGAAGAGAATTGAAGACCAATTGATAATGCATAGGAAAGATAAGACAGAATTTTTTTTTGAAGGACCTATTGCCTTCCTTTCCCCTTTTTTTTTTGTATTTTTTTTTTCTCCTTTGGTTTTTATTTTTTATAATGACATAGCTGCTGTGCCTACCATTTTTTTTTATATTAATCCTTTTGATGTATCAGTATTATCTTTCATAGAATATATTACTATTCTTGTTATTATTTCCTCTCTGTGAATAGCCTAATAGGGCTTAACAATGACGAAGAGGGTTATGATGAAATATGATGAAATATGATGAAATATATGGAAAGTTTGTTCTTTTTTTTTTTTTTGGAACCCCCCTCCCCTTAGTTGTATTGGTTTCCATTTTTTATTTTTTTTACACCCCTATGAAGGTAGGGGCTGGTAGGAAGTTTAGAGGGGAGGGGGAGAACAAGGTGGGGAGGGGAGGACAGAGAGGGAGAAGAAGGGAGGGGCAGGGACACTGGGTTAAGAAAGGATTTGACACTAGTAAAAGGGGCCCCTCTATATATAAATATTTTTTTATTTTTTATTTTTTGGTCAGTTTGGAATATAAGTATTAAGTTTGTAGAAATAGGTTTTGAGCACTGAGGAAGAGAGTAAAGGATAATAATTTTCCCTTAAAATTAATGGGATTTTCTAGAGGGTTTCCCCCCACCCCTTTTTTTATTTTTTATTTTAGGGGGGAGTGATAAGGGCTGGGGGTAGAAAGGTAGGTAGGGAGGGGAGAGATGGGGGGGGTGGAAGACACATGTTAATAAAACTAATAATGATTTTTTTTTTTTTTTCCTTTTTTTTTTTTTTAAGAGGGTCCCTTTTTTTTTTTTTTTTTTATTAAATTTATGTGGTTAAATATCACTTATTATGAAATCACATACAGATCACTATTGGATGTGTTGTTTTGTTTTCTTTGGTAATATTCACTATGATGTTTTTTGGTAAAGCGGACTTTGTATCTTATTTTCACTTATTGAAGACTAGGAGATTACACTATTTTGGGGTTATAGTATACCCCTTTTTTCCTCCTTTCTCCTTCCCCCCTCTTTTCTTCTCCTATCCCTGATACCCCCACCCAGGCTCCTTTTTTTTTTTTTAGGAAAGGGAAGGAAGGAATAGGAACAAAACAAAAGTTTAAAAAAAATGAATGATAAAATATGGACCTATAGGAGAGAAAAAGGGAGAGTTGGCTGGATTAATTCTCTCCTTCCTTTTCTTTTTTTTTTTTTTTCTAGACCTTCTTGGGCCCCTTCTTACTGATTAAACTTCTTTTTTTTTTAAATAAGGTCTCTCTCTCTTCCCCTTTTTTTTTTTCCTTTTTTCTCCCAGGTCTCTCCCCTCCCTCCCCCTCTACCTCTCCTCCTATATGTCCTCTTTAGGTAATTTAGTTAATATAGGCAAAAGGTTGGAGGGCTATATATACAAATAGAAAGGAACCCCGGAGCTCCACACCCGACCATCCATTACCCCAATAAAGGGAAGCTCAGATACCGGGTGAAGCGGTGAGCATCCTACTAGCATAATATAGTGCTGTTTTTTTATTTTTTTTTAATTCTCTTTTTTTTAATTTTTTTATGTATTATATTTTTTCCCCTTTTTTTTGTTTTGTTTTTTTAGGTTTGTATTGGTGTTTTAATTTCCTAGAGTCAATCCATGGAGATACTCAAAATTATATCATTAAATGCCAAGGGCTTAAATATACCAGAAAAGAGGCGCATACTTACACATGAATTACAACGTTATGGATCGGATATAGCACTCATCCAGGAGACACATTTTAGAAATGATAAATTACCGATCTTAAAAAGTAAGCTTTTCCCGGCAGTATACCATGCTACAAATCGGGACGCAAAATCAAAAGGGGTGTCCATCCTACTCGCGTATAGAGTACCATGGGCTCTAATAGACCAGGTTAATGACCTGGGAGGACGGTTTCTGTTCGTAAAGGGGAAGATAGGAGATGTATGTGTCACATTGACAACATTATACGCCCCCAATGACCATCAAGAAACGTTTTTGAATAAAGTACTCAGTCAATTGATTGAGTTCTCAGAGGGACATTTGATTCTTGGGGGAGACTTAAATGTTCCATTGAACCCAACTGAAGACACTTTCTCAGGATTGTAATCCTTATCTGTGGGGACACGCAACCACATAGCTAAAATTTTACATAAAAACCAGCTGATTGATATATGGCGTTTGTTCTACCCCACAGACAGGGATTATACTTTTTTCTCAGCCCCACATAGCTCACGTATAGACAATTTTTTGGTTCCCCGTGCCCAACTTGATGCAGTACAAGAAACTAATATAGGTTCTATCACTTGGAGTGACCATGCACCTATCTTTATGAAATACGCATTACAGAACACTAGGAGTGATAGACCTAGACAATGGAGACTGAATGAAAGTTTACTGCAGGATAAAGACGTTTTGGAAGACGTAATTAAGGAACTAGATTTCTATTTCATTACGAATGATAACTCAGAGTGTGATCCCGGAAACATCTGGGAAGCACACAAAGCGGTTATTAGTGGGATATTGATTAAACATGTGGCTAGGATTAATCGTAAACACATGGAATGCTTGAAACTACTACTGGAAGAACTAGCAGTGATAGAAAGTCAGCATAAACAAACCCTATCCGCGTTGTTAGAAAAAGACCTTAAGGCTAAAAGAACACAAATCTCAGATCTTCTTCAATATAAAGCCAAAGCAGCATGACAGATAAGTAAGAAATTCTCATATGAGTCAGGAGATAAGTGTGGGAAGCTATCTAGCCAGAACTTTACGAGAACAGAAGCAAAGAAACTATATACCGCATCTAATATCCTCTAAAAAGCAGAAAATCACAAAACCAAGGGATGTAGTTAAAGAATTTCAAGAGTTCTATAAGTCATTATACAACTTACAGACCAAATCCCCTACACAAGACCTAATAGATAGATATTTGGTACAATCACAAATGCCCCAGATAAAAGAACTAGATAGAGATAACTTGGAAAAACCCATAACAACGGAAGAACTCCAAAGAGCCATAGGGAATACTAAATTAGGTAAAGCCCCAGGCCCAGATGGCCTATTGGCCCAATATTATAACATTTTGATCACCTCCCTGGCTCCATATATGGTTACATTTTTTAACTCCCTTGGCACGTCAGCAACATTTGCAAGAGAGACAACATTAGCCAAAATTTCAGTGATCCCTAAAGAGGGAAAAGATCCGTCCCTCTGCGGAAGTTATCGTCCCATTTCTTTACTTAATTTAGATCTAAAAATCTTCTCCAAAATGATAGCGAGTAGGATACAACAATATATTCCAAGGCTGATCCATTTAGACCAGGTGGGATTTGTCCCTACATGGGAAGCAAGGGATAATACTCCAAAAGTTCTTAACCTTCTACATGTAGTGGACAAATCCAGGATACAAAGCGTATTTACAAATGTGGAGAAGGCCTTCAACAGGGTAAACTGGAATTTAATGATATCAGTGTTGCTATATGAGGGCTTCGGAACTAAAATGTTAAAATGGATTACATCTAGACATGTGCACAACAAAAAAATTAGTTTTTTTTTCGTTTCGTACATTCGTAAGTCGTCGGTGTTCGGATTCGTAACGATTCGTACATTCGTAAGTCGTCAGTGTTCGTATTCGTAACGATTCGTACATTCGTAAGAGTTATTTTTTTCGTTGATTCGTTTAATTTTCGGATACATTCGTATTTATTCGTACATTCGTAACATTCGTAGATTCGTAATCGGACCATAATTCATAATATTATGTAATGTGTATGCTATTATTACATTTTAATAATTTACGAATCGAAAAAAAAAGTTACGAATCAAAAAAAAAAAGTTACGAATCGAAAAAAAAAGTTACGAATGTACGAATTTTTTTGTTCAATAGAGACACAGAAAACTACAAATCGAAAAAAAAAAAAAAAAAAAAAAGTTATGAATCGAAAAAAAAAGTTACGAATCGAAAAAAAAAAAAGTTACGAATCGAAAAAAAAGTTACGAATGTAGGAATTTTTTTGTTCAATCCATTCGAAGTACGTTTAGCAGCACCATTGTAAGGGACACGGAAAATTACCAATTCAAAAAAAAAATGTCGTTGTTTTTCGGATTCGTTCGATTCGAATGATTCGTTAATCGGATTCGTACGATTCGAACGATTCGTTATTCAGGTTCGTACGATTCGTTCATTCGTACGAAAACGAACGAACGAAAATAACGAAAAAAATAGAAAAACGAAAAAAAACTAAACGAATTGCACATGTCTAATTACATCAATATACTCCAGACCCGCAGCTAGAGTACGAGTTAATGGAGTGGTTTCCGAAGCCCTCCAGATCTCAAATGGGACACGGCAGGGATGTCCCCTGTCACCACTCCTCTTTGCCCTGTCGGGTGAACTGCCCACAAGGGTTAATAGAACAAAGGCGGACAAATTCCAAATGTTGCCTATCCCACTTCCCCAGAGGTACCTTAGGAAATTAAAAGCTTTACTAATGAATTTTATATGGAAAAATAAAAAACATAGAATTTCCCTTCAAACATTAAAGCAAGATAAGAACCACGGGGTCTCGTAGTCCCAGATATTTAAAAATCAAAAATATTATCAGGCGATAGTACTGTCAAGAATACCCGAGTGGGTCAAAGGAACAAGTGACAAAAGATGGGTAAATCTGGAAAAGGCACTTAGTAATACACAGTTAGGGAAAATTATCTGGAACCCTCCTGCTTTCAGAGCACTAGGAGAAAACACACATATGCTGACTTTGAACACGCAAAAAAATTGGGACAAAATATATAAACAGATGAAAGGAACATATAATTCACCATAGATCGCACTTAAAGAAAATGAATATTTTGCACCAGGAAAAAAAACACTAGGTGGGGGATGGATTAAAAAAGAAAGCACACAACTGAAGGACATAACACAGAACGGAAACATTTTAACACGTCACGAATTACGAAGGAAAAAGGATTTGTTAACAGACAGGTGGCGGTACCTCCAGCTGTGTCACTTCGTCAACAGCTTACCCCAACCGATTAGAACAGAGGAAGATTTGACTCAACTGGAAATTTTTTTTACAGTTGATAATCCCAAAAATATGATTTCTAAAATATATAAGCTGTTGGTAGGGGTGGACAGGCTGGACATTTATAAAAAGATGGGAAAGGGAGTTAGGCTCACAGATAGACACGATCACTGTAAGGAAAATTTTGAAATTAACCCATAGTTCTGCAGTAGATTCTAAGACTGCAGAAAGGAATTATACATGTATAACAGCATGGTATGCCACCCCCGACAAAACAAGTAAATATCAACAAGGAAATCATAGTATACATCAGGGCAATTACTCAAACGGACCTGAAAAATGACCCATGGGTAATCTTGATGCATGCTACAACACAAGGGTCGGAACACAAAAGATCACTCGTCCCTCACCTATTAAACGCTGAAAAAAGACTTATCCCGAAGAGATGGCGGGAACTTGAAAGTCCACCTATCTGGGAATGGATAGATGAGGTAGAGAAAACTTACATTATGGAATGCCTGAAATACAAAATAGAGGAAAAAAAACGAGTGCATCAAAGAAAAGTGGGAGAGGTGGAGAAAATTCAAAGAAACCTGGAGTTACGTAGAGGCTTTAAGGCCCCAGTTATAGGTCCAGGATAAAGGTCAAATTGAGTTAGAAAGACTTAGTATATAGAAAGTACTGGGTGAGGTGGTGAGGTGTGGGTGGAGGGGCGGTGGGGGGGAGGGGGGAATTAGGGGATAAGTGTATAATTTGGTTATTTCAATAAAATAAGAAGAGCAAATACTTAAGGTGGGCTTTAGCCCTTTTATTTGAAATGTTAAAGACGAAAGTATCAATTCTTTAATACATCCACAGATACAAGAAGCAAATAAAATGACAAGTAAAGGAAATAGGATGCATGGAGAAAAAAGGCTACAGTGATGTGAAAACGAGAAGGTACAGAGATGAACGCATAAGTTGATTTAGGTCTCTCACATAAGTTTAACTGAAGTAGCTAAAAAAAAAAAAAAAAAAAAAACTAAAACACGGACATTTCAAACTACCAAGGTAATCACTAAATTCTCTTCACAACACGAGGATCTTAGACACATCTTGGCAGCACACTGGCCACTATTAAGTGATGATCCCACTTTAAGTAAATACCTTAGGGACCGACCCGAGATTGTGTTTAGCCGTAGTAATTCCCTAAGAGATAAATTGGTTAACAGTCACTACACCTCCCTGGCGAATGAGAGATCCAGTTTACCCTCTGGAACATCCCCCTGTGGGGGATGTAAATTTTGCCCCTGGGTTCCCACTAACAAATCACTGGTACTCCCCAATGGCGAAGCTTTTCGCCCCAGATTTTCTGCCATGTGTTACATGCAAGGACTTATTTACCTCATGCTATGCAAATGTGGCGCTTTCTATGTCGGGAAGACGGCCAGGCAGCTAAGACAAAGAATCAACGACCATGTCTATTATTCTGGAAACGGCAAGATGATAACTCCGATTAGCCGCCATCTCGATTTATACCATCAATTTGATACTTCAGTTGTGTCTTTTGCTGTCCTGGCCGTCACCCCAAAGAACCCTAAAGGTGGGGAATGGGATAAACTGATTCTCCAAAGAGAAACTCTTTGGATAGAACGGCTTAATGCAACACGTTCACCTGGCCTTAATGAGACCCAGTCATACAGACCTTTTCTGTAAATATTTGGTGGTTTGCAATTTCCAATGTGACCACTAGTTGGTACCATTTTTAGGGGACTATATAGGGCAGGGCTCAAAATTTCAAGTCCTGAGCTACTAGCCAGGCCTTAAGTGTTACTCGCCACCATTTGCCCAACCCAATCCCTACCATGCACCGCCCCTATACACGCCCCTATACACGCCCTCATAAATGATCTCATGAAATTACACTTAAATGTTCCATTCAGAATTAAGTTGCAAAAATAAATATTCAAATATACAAAATGCTGCGCTAAGGGATCCAGTTGTGAAGAACCCTCCTAGTGAAGTGAATAAATCACCAAGTGAAAATAAATAGCTAAATTACGAAGCTAGATATAAAAGTTACATGTGACAAACATTAAGAGTATATAACTGTATACACACATCTCCCACAAATAACCTCAGAATGATGCAACAAAAATTGCAAAGAAACAATTTGTGACAAAGTTCCCAATTTCTGATGAAGAAAAAGAAAAAAACACAGGTCTTTTCTCTAATCCTAATGAGTCCAGAATCCTGAAGACAGTGTCACAAACAGTTTTCAAAGTCAGAGATAATGTTCCAACATGGATTCCTTTTTAAAAATAAATGCTGTATCCCAAAATGACTGGTGCTCAATATAATGAAGGTGAGTGAGGCTCCTTACCACATCTGTTGGACTCCCTTACGAGCGGAGTCAGTAGCGCTTAGCAGATATAATCCTCTGCAAGGATACAGGACATTCCTCGATTCCTCTCAAATCGCCTCTATCCCCTCAGGGGAACGAACACGGTCCGGAACTCAGTTGCCGGTCTCTGGGATCTCCCGACTGCTGCACACGGGCGGAACAAAGTTGATGGACAAGGCAGGTAGCCAATCACAGAGGTCCTATAGCGTCTATGTACACCGACATCTAGGAGTCTCCCGAAAAGGATGTAATAACTGGGGGACCCTCCGGAATGGCACCTGCATATAAAATCAGCACTCAGGCCCCTCGGCCATGAGTGGAGATTAAAAGCAAAAGAAAGGACGAGCCCCAATAGTGAAATACTGTTTGTAAACAGGGGGATATTTTATTGAGATAAAAAAAGACCTAAGGTATAATCCATAAGGTCACAATCATATGCAAAAAGGAGACTTATTTTCCCTTATTGACAGTAGAAAAAAAGGGGATTATTAAAAAACATAAACATTAAAAATTTAAAAACCGGTTAAATTAAAAAAATATATATATATATACACCCGTGCATGGGAGTCTATAGGGCGTAATGGTATCACATAACCTGCCCAAAAATAAATATTACAACCTTATCAGTGCCCACTATTGCAGCCTCACTTGTGCCCACCACTGCAGCCTCACCTGTGCCCACCATTGCAGCCTCACCTGTGCCCACCATTGCAGCCTCGCCTCACTGTGCCCACCATTGCAGCCTCGCCTCACTGTGCCTACCATTGCAGCCTCGCCTCACTGTGTCCACCATTGCAGCCTCACCTCACCTGTGCCCACCATTGCAGCCTCAGCTCACCTGTGCCCACCATTGCAGCCTCACCTCACCTGCGCCCACCATTGCAGCCTCACCTGTGCCCATCATTGCAGCCTCACCTGTGCCCACCATTGCAGCCTCGCCTCACCTGTGCCCACCATTGCAGCCTCAGCTCACCTGTGCCCACAATTGCAGCCTCACCTCACCTGTGCCCACCATTGCAGCCTCAGCTCATCTGTGCCCACCATTGCAGCCTCGCCTCACTGTGCCCACCATTGCAGCCTCGCCTCACTGTGCCTACCATTGCAGCCTCGCCTCACTGTGTCCACCATTGCAGCCTCACCTCACCTGTGCCCACCATTGCAGCCTCAGCTCACCTGTGCCCACCATTGCAGCCTCACCTCACCTGAGCCCACCATTGCAGCCTCACCTGTGCCCATCATTGCAGCCTCACCTGTGCCCACCATTGCAGCCTCGCCTCACCTGTGCCCACCATTGCAGCCTCAGCTCACCTGTGCCCACAATTGCAGCCTCACCTCACCTGTGCCCACCATTGCAGCCTCAGCTCATCTGTGCCCACCATTGCAGCCTCACCTCACCTGTGCCCACCATTGCAGCCTCACCTCACCTGTGCCCACCATTGCAGCCTCACCTCACCTGTGCCCACCATGTCAGCCTCAGCTCACCTGTGCCCACCACTGCAGTCTCACCTCACCTGTGCCCACCACTGCAGTCTCACCTCACCTGTGCCCACCACTGCAGTCTCACCTCACCTGTGCCCACCATTGCAGCCTCACCTCACCTGTGCCCACCATTGCAGCCTCAGCTCACCTGTGCCCACCATTGCAGTCTCACCTCACCTGTGCCCACCACTGCAGTGTCACCTCACCTGTGCACCCCACTGCAGTCTCACCTCATCTCACCTGTGCCCACCACTGCAGTCTCACCTCACCTGTGCCCACCACTGCAGCTTCACCTCACCTCACCTGTGCAGGGGATCATCATGGGGAAGAGAAAAGCCGCCGGATCACGATAGCCTGCTGTTACAGTTGCAATTGCCTCCACAGCTAGGCTGCCAGGGAGTGGGGGGCGAGTACCGCTGGCATGCAGGGTTAAACAGGAGCCGTTCTACCATCGATCGGTCCGGGGGAAGAGGGTACAGATCACAGAGCGATAGCCTGCTGTTTACATTGGAATTGCCTCCGCTCATGATTACACACAGCCCCGCCCCCTCCTGACCCCACGCTTGTTATAGACACTGTGATAGACAGAACGCGTCCCAGAATTGTACTGGCGTTCTGTCTATCACAGGCGCGGGGTCAGAAGGGGGCGGGGTTGGGTGTAATCATGAGCGGAGGAATTTCCAATGTAAACTAACAGCAGGCTATCGCGCTGTGATCTGTGCTCTCTTCTCCCGGACCGATCGAACGGCTCCTGTTTAACCCCGCATGCCAGCGGTACTCGCCCCCCACTCCCTGGCAGCCCAGCTCCTCGCCAGAAACAATTTTCCACTCGCAAAATGCGAGTAGGCGAGTGGAAAATTTGAGCCCTGATATAGGGAATCTATAATATGGTTATCACTGCACCTATGCTACTTCTCTGCTGAAATCAATACCTTCCCTCTTTTGTCCTATTACAGGCCTCTTTGACTCCAAATGCGATGCAATATGCTTCAATATGGGGTGGTTGCCTGTAATACACCTGCACACCCCTTATGTGATATTCATGACTGCTATCCCCATTGCCCATTTGATAGTCAATGTGGCTTTAATCTCCTGACCAAGCCTTGAAGTCATATTACTCTGTGATGTATACAATACCACTGTACCTGATATGACCCCATGATATGCTATCTGTGGCCTTTTTTCAATAATAAAAACTTTTTTAGTTAAATGTACTTTAGTGCTTGCTATGATTCCCTGTGGTTTCCACGGGTGATCATGCAAACACTATGTTTAGTTTATTTTATCATTATTGTTTACTTTTCCTTTTATTTATGTATTTTCAAATTATCTTGTATATGCTCACTGCACCATACTCCGGTCTGTTGGGTGGCCACTTGGATTGCCATGGCGATCCTTGTCCTTCCCTGCGCAGCACCTATGTGGGGACATTTGGTGGACAGATTCGGCCGTTCAGCGCCGCACATCCATTTCCTTCTTTGACCAGATGTTCGGCAATTGACGGGGAGCTGGTGTCACTCTTTTGTCACCCATCTCCCCGCCTCTGCTACTGACGCGGCGGGCTCCCCGGGCCGGTAGGCGTGTCCTTTGTCAGTGACACGCCCCTGGTCGGAGCCACCTATTTAGACGCCAAACGCTAGGAAGTTGACGCCGTAGGATTCAGTGCTATTCAGCACTACACACCGGAAGGCTGCTTGTCTGCTTCCGCTCTCCCTGAATACAGGTATTCCAACCAGCTCTATTCCTAATAGATATACCCGTCTGCACCCCAAATAGGTGTGCAGCCGGTTTGCTCTCTATTTTAATGCATAAACTGTTTGTTTCAAAATTTCCAGTGGGCTTATCTATACCATTACTGTCCGTTTTCAGATTGCACTGCCTATTATCACTGCTTTGGACTGTATTGCAGCATTGGGCTCTGGATTACCTGTCACTACTCAGGAAGATTGCTTTTCTGTTTGTAACTTTGAGAGAGACTACTAACCTGTTATCGTAGACAGCACATTTATATATTATACTTTGCAAACCTTTCGCTGCTATATATATATGCGCTTACCAGCATAGAATCTCCTACATTAAATTGTACATTCTACATTTTTCCTTGGCCACTTATAAACCTACAGCAAGACTTGAAATAACCTGTATCGTTTTCCATACTCTTAAATTCTTATATATCAGTAAAGCCTTGTTCAAACTACACATAGTGAGCTCTATACTAGCTGCGTTTGCACTGGCTCATATGTTGTTTGTCCAGGTGGCTCCAATCTGCCCACTTTGTTCCTCGTTGGTCAGTGTGCGTGGTTTGGCAGCCTTGCTGCTCCCCCCACCCCGCCGTGACGCTTTGTATGGTGAGTGCTCTGATTCATATACAGATAATTTCTTATTTAACTTTTCTTGTTCTTTTAAAGTCTTATATAAGGATGTGCTGTTTATGCGTTTTTCTGTTTTATTTATTAACTTTGTTAATATGCACCTTTATAGACTCTACTTCTCCTGAAGAAGCGATATCTTTTAAAGCGCGGAACATGTCGAGCAAACTCCTTAAATGAAAATGGACCTACACATCTGCCTTACCCCTGCTATTGAAGGCTCAGCTACTCTTCCAAAATCATTCAATACGCTAACTTACCATTTATTGGCTTTGTATTGCTATGTATTACCTTGCTATATTATAAATGTTAATTGAGTCTCTCTAGAGGGTGTTACCTTTAGCTGTATGTGAGGTCCTGCCATTATTACAATTTGGTTATATATGATGACCTTTAGCACATGCAACTGTTTTTCTATTGCGTTTTAAAAAATAAAAAATGTTGTTACCTTTTAGACCCTGTACTTAGGTGCCTTTAAAGTCCGTTTAACTCTTAGTTAGCCTCTTTCGCAATCGCTTTTGGGACGTTGGCACATTATTATTGGTGGGGTCGCAGTGTCATTCTGCGACAACACTTTCTTCAATGCACATCTGACAGATACGCAATACTGGTGTGCCAAATGTACAATGTATCTTTGACGTTGGTATGTGTACATGTTCCACCCCCCTTCTCCTTCTCAATACTAGACAATATTCTCAAAGAAGCTGTATTGATTGCACAGGGCCCTATGCTACTACTAGGAGATTTTAATGCGGTGTCGGATGGGGCTCTTGACAGACATGGCAATATCTCTGACTCCCGCCATAACCTGTCCTCCTGGCTGGAGAGCTATGCTCTCATGGACGTGTGGAGACAAAAAAAAACCCGGAGTCAGAGAATATTCGTGTCACTCTGAGACTCATAAAACACTTTCTAGGATAGACTGTGTTATCGTCTGTTGACAGACTACCATATGTGTCTGATGTCAGACATCTCCCTAGAGCTATCTCGGACCACTCCCCTTTGGAGGTTACATTAGATCTGAGGACTCCACGGGGACGGAGACAATGGAGGATGAATACTAACTGGCTCCAAGAGGAATACATTACTATTAAATGAAAACTGAGCATTGATCAATATTGGAAGGAGAATGGGACGGAAACACTGATGGCCAATAGATGGGATGCCTTTAAAGCAACCATGAGGGGTGGCTCTCAATTCTGATATGAAAGATGCAGAGACTAATGCCACTGATGCTGAGACTGAATATATACATGACTCCACACCTAGTAAATACACAACTTGGCAGACCCAAACATGACAGTATAGGTTACTTCTGACCAAACACACAGCGAAAAAGCAACTACACCAGGATAGGTCCTTCTTTGAATTTGGAGACAAGAGCAGTCGCCTTCTCTCCTTTCTAGCAAAACCACTCAATACCACGATTTCGATAATGAACATTAAAAAAAAAACAGAGAGGTGGTGGGGAAATCTCAGGAGATTCTAACCACCTTCTTGAACTTCTATGGAATCCTATACCAGACCCAGACCCAAAACACTGATCAGGAACTAACACGCTATATGCAGGATTTAACCCTCGCTTCCTTAACCCAGGAAGATAGGGCTGGACGGACTCCCGGCATAGTGGTATTACTTACATAGGGAGAAGCTGGCTCCAACTCTCCAAAAAGTTTTTATAGCAGCAGAAAAAGAGGGCATACTACCGGATTCTATTAGAAAGGCCTTAATTGTAGTGATCCCCAAACCTGGGAAGGACCCACAGGCAATCAAGCTTAGAAGCAGTGACGCCTTACAGGGGTTTATGGTGGGGGACCTGGAGGAACGTGTATCATTATACAAGGATGACATGCTTTTATATTTACAGGACCCTGAAATATCTTTAACTACGGCAGTCTCCCTGATTCGGGAGTTCGGAGACTTCTCCGGCTTCCAAATTAATTGGACCAAGTCAGTCCTCTTTCCTCTAGACCCCCAGCCGAACTTAACCCTCCCAGCACAGAGCCCTCTGGCCGTTGTGGAAAAGTTCAAATATCTGGGAATTATGATCCAGTTACCAGTAGATACTTTTACTGAGGGTGTCTATCGACCGAATTCGGTGGGGCAGCGTGACCTTTTGTTTAAAATTTTTAACATGCAAATAAGTTGAAGCGCCTGTGCTGATAAAATTGACTATTGACCGTGATCGCTGTTTTTGGTGGACTTTTTTTATACAGAGTCATGCTCCCTCATCGGGTTTGCTTGCAGTCTAGACTCTTGGTGAGCTCGGATTACTCTCGTCCTAAAGTAGTTTTGAAACTGCCATGGGGGCGTTTAGATAGTAATAGATCACCTACAAGTGCCTCTGGCTAATGGCAGGTTATTTGCTTATCGATTAGCCACTGTCAAAATTGAGATAGAAGATCTTATAGCTTATTTTTTGAATTAATTGAACTGTATTACTTGAATCCCCTATCAAGCTACGTTTTTATAGTCCTTTTAAAAAAAAAAAAAGGGTTGAACCACCAAGGAATATGTGAAATTACAGTCTTGACAGCTTGGCGTGCATACATTTTTAAAATTCGTATGCTACGTAAGACATGGAAATGAGCCCCGTTTTTAAATAGAAAAATTACTGCCTGCAACAAACAGAACTACCACTGGATGTCACCCTTGTATTAAAAGTGAACTGATAGAATGCTAAAGTCTGCGTTGGGAAAATGTCCACCAGGTGTCACCCTCACATTATAAATCAAAATCTAATCCTACACACTGCACAGCAAGAAATTGCAACACCTGCAACTTTTTTTAACACCGCTATAAATAACATAAGATAGGTGCACTAAACTTAGTGAAGGACACATCTATCTGTGTGTATATATATATATATATATATATATATATATATATATATATATATATATATATATAAATCTCTATTTATTAATATAATCTATCTATATAGATAATTAAGGACACATCTATCTGTGAATATATTTATCTAGATATATATATATATATATATATATATATATATATATATATATATAAATAATATATATATAAATCTCTATTTATTAATATAATCTAGATAATTACAAAGCTATTACATTGCATTCATTGTAACTGTGCAGCAGTGACACCATGCAAACGGGGCTGTATAGCAATAGCCCTCCCTCAATTATGTCTTTCAGCCTGGGTTCAGACTAGTGCGTTGCGATTTCAGGGCCCTGCGTGACTGCGCAGTGAAACGCCAGCTGTTCTGCGGATTGTCTGCGTTTTAGGTGCGAAGCCGCTGCTAGCTGAATTCGCAACTCATTTTACTACTTCTGAGGGGGAAATCCACAGCAAATTTTTTATAAAAAAAACGGCATGGGTTCCCCCTCCAGAGGCATACCAGGTCCTTAGGTCTGGTATGGATTTTAAGGGTACCCCCTACGCCGAAAACACGGCGTGGGGGTCCCCCCAAAATCCACACCAGACCCTTATCCGAGCACGCAGCCTGGCAGGTCAGGAAAGGGGGTGGGGACGAGCGAGCGCCCCTCCCCCTCCTGAACCGTACCAGGCCGCATGCCCTCAACATGGGGGGGTGGGTACCTTGGGGAAGGGGGGCGCCCTGCAGCCCCCCACCCCAAAGCACCTTGTCCCCATGTTGATGAGGACAAGGGCCTCTTCCCGACAACCCTGGCCGTTGGTTGTCGGGATCTGCAGGCGGGGGGCTTATCGGAATCCGGGAGCCCCCTTTAATAAGGGGGCCCCCAGATCCCGGCCCCCCACCCTATGTGAATGAGTATGGGGTACGATGTACCCCTACTCATTCACCTAAGGTGTAATGTGTAAATAAAAAAAAACACACAATTTGTAAAAAATATTTTATTGCACTGCTCCGGGGGTCTTCTTCCGTCTTGGGGGGACTTCTCGCCGGACCCCTCCGCTATTTTACCTAGCTCTTTTACCGAGCGGAGAAGCCCGGCTTTCTTCTTCTTCGTCGCCGCCGTCGTCTGGGGGTCTCGATCGGCCTTCGGCGGTCTCGATCCGCCTTCTGCACCGCCTTCTTCTTCTTCTTCTTCCGATGTTGACTCGCCGCTCTCTCTGGCCGGAATGGCAGAGCCGCGCTGTGCTGGGACTTATATAGGGACAAGGGGCAGGGTCACATGCTCATGTCACATGGTGACCCCGCCCACATATGATGTCACAGTCCCAGCATCCTCCGGGACTGTGACATCATAGGGGGCGGGGTCACCATGTGACATGAGCATGTGACCCTGCCCCCTTGTCCCTATATAAGTCCCAACACAGTGCGGCTCTGTCATTCCGTCCAGAGAGAGCGACGAGTCAACATCGGAAGAAGAAGGCGGCGCAGAAGGCGACGACAGCGGCAAAAACAGTAGAGACCCCGGAAGACCCCCGAAGGCGGATCGAGACCCCCAGACGACGGTGGCGACGAAGAAGAAGAAAGCCGGGCTTCTCCGCTCAGTAAAAGAGCTAGGTAAAATAGCTGAGGAGTCCGGCGAGAAGACCCCCCAAGACGGAAGAAGACCCCCGGAGCAGTGCAATAAAATATTTTTTACAAATTGTGTGTTTTTTTTATTTACAATTTACACCTTAGGTGAATGGTTAGGGGTACATCGTACCCCATACTCATTCACATAGGGTGGGGGCCGGGATCTGGGGGCCCCCTTATTAAAGGGGGCTCCCGGATTCCTATAAGCCGCCCGCCCGCAGACCCCGACAACCAACGGCCAGGGTTGTCGGGAAGAGGCCCTTGTCCTCATCAACATGGGGACAAGGTGCTTTGGGGTGGGGGGCCGCAGGGCGCCCCCTTCCCCAAAGCACCCACCCCCCCATGTTGAGGGCATGCGGCCTGGTACGGTTCAGGAGGGGGGGCGCTTGCTCGTCCCCACCCCCTTTCCTGACCTGCCAGGCTGGGTTCTCGGATAAGGGTCTGGTGTGGATTTTGGGGGGACCCCCACACCGTTTTTTCGGTGTAGGGGTACCCTTAAAATCCATACCAGACCTAAGGGCCTGGTATGCCTCTGGAGGGGGAATCCATGCCATTTTTTTTTTTCAAAAATTGGGCGTGGACTTCCCCTAAAGAGGTGGTACAATGACTTGCGAATTTCTGTTCAGAACGCAAGCCAGGTGCGAATCAGATGCGTGCCCATAGAAGATAACGGGCCTGAATTTGCACCTGATCCGCACCAAGGACGGTTGCGTGTTTGTGTCAATTCGCATTGCGCATGCACCGGACATGTGTGAACGTGCCCCATTGAAAACAATGGGTTTTCAAATGTCCTGCAAATTCGCAGTATTTTGCCCCGCTGTGAATTCGCTATAGTGTGAACCCAGGCTAAATCATTTTAGTTCAATGATGTATATATGCAGCCCTCAAAATTTAAAATGGCCTGCTCGCATTTGGCGAGTGAAATTATGAGGAGTGCGAGTATGGTCTGGGCTGTGCTGTCCCAGGAATGTATAGCCACTTAGCCAGTGCCTCTCCCCCATCGCCTACAGGCTCGCAGCGAAGAGCATTTTAGGAAGAGCAGTCGGCCGCCCTGGCTCGCCCCTCTCCACCTCCCTCCTGCTGCTCGTCCCCGCCCCTCGCATAGGCTTGCAGAGATAAGCATTTCAGGTGGAGCAGTCGGCCGCCCTGGCCCGCCCCTCTCCACCTCCCTCCTGCCGCTCATCCCCGACCCTCGCATAGGCTTGCAGGGATGAGCATTTCAGGTGGAGCAGTCGGCCGCCCTGGCCCGCCCCTCTCCACCTCCCTCCTGCCGCTCGTCCCCGCCCCTCGTATAGGCTTGAAGAAATGAGCATTTCAGGTGGAGCAGTCGGCCCCCCTTGCCCGCCCCTCTCCACCTCCCTCCTGCCGCTCATCCCCGCCCCTCGCATAGGCTTGCAAAGAGGAGCATTTCAGAAGGAGCAGTCCACCGCCCTCTCCACCTTCTTCCTGCTGCACATCTGAGTGGGGCGGTGCATGTCATCAAGTGGGCAGGCTCAAACCCTCTCTGCCCTCCCACAGTGTTTAGACGATGTCTGTTCCCCTGGCTGCAGGAGAAAGGTAACAGTACAGTATGTCAGTGTGCTGTGATTGAAAGCAGCACATGGGGGTGTTGAAGATTGGAATTGAACAAGATGCATGCTGGAATGAAAGGGAGGGTTAATTGGAGGCATAGGTCTGAATCATACTTATGCCTCCAATTCCACCCCCCCCCCCCCCCATCTATCATACCAATGCCTCAAAGTCCAATGCATTGAAGCTGCATTGCTGGGCACTGATAGGGCTGCATTGCTGGGCACTGATAGGGCTGAATTGCTGGGCATGGATAGAGCTGCCTTTCTGGGCACTGATAGGCTGCATTGATGGGCACTGATCTGGCTGTATTGATGGGCACTGATTGGGCTGCATTGATAGGCACTGATCTGGCTGCATTGATGGGCACTGATCGAGCTGCATTGATGGCCACTGGTGAGGCTGCATTAATGGCCACTATTGAGCCGACACTAATGGGCACTGATAAGCTGCAATGATAGGCTGCATTAATGGGCACTGATCAAGTTGCTGTTAATATTTATTTTTCATGAGATAATTTATGAGGGTGTGTTTAGGGGAGGAATTAGGGGCGGGGTAGGGTAGGGGTTGGGTGGGGCAACTGGTGGCGAGTAACTCTTAAGGCCTGGCTAGTAGCTCAGGACTTGAAATTTTGAGCCATGATATATGTATAGTCACAGTGATGTAGTGGCTAGCCCTCTTGCTTAGCAGGGAAGAGGTTCACAACCCAACCATGACATTAGCTGTCTAATTCATTGTCTAAACAATTTATTTTTTTTTTTTAAATGGCTATAGATGTCAAGCCAATAAATAATTTTATTGCACAGAAGCATATGTGTGTAGTCACAGTGGTGTAGTGGTTAGCACTCTGGTCTAAAATGACGTGGGTCACTGGTTCAAAACCCCAACATGACATTGACAGTCCAATTCATTGCATAAGAATGTTTTTTTTGCTTAAATGTCTATAAATGGCAATTTATGCCTTTAAATCATTTTATTGCATATCTATATGTGGACCCAGTGGTGAATGAATGAAAGAATGACTTGTATAGCACTACCTATGCAAATTGCATCGCCTCAGGGAACTTTTTGCCACTGGTGTCCATCTGTGGTATAGTGTAGTCCTTACCCTGTGGGGTCCCAACATGCTTACAAACACATACAACATACACATATTTGGCCAATTTTTATTGACAGGATCTAATTAACCTACCAGCGTGTCTTTGGAGTGTTGGAGGAAACCCACGCAGGCACAGGGAGAACATGCAAACTCCAGGCAGAAGGTGTCGTGATCAGTATTTGAACCAGCTATCCTATTACTGCTAGGTGAAAGGACTAACCAGTACACCACTGTGCTGCCTGTAGTGTAGTGGTTAGCACTCTTGCCCTAGCAGCAATGAGGGTCACTGGTTGTAAACTATACCATAAAACTACCTGTCTCTTTCAGTGTAAATGAATAGATGTATATATATTTTTTTTTCTTTCAATGGTATAAAAGGGGTGTAGTGGCTAGCACTATTGCCTAGCAATAATGAGGGTCACTGATTTGCAACCCAAGCATGACACTACAGTGGCTCGCCCCCTCACTTTGCATTGAAGAGGGTCACAGGTTCACAACCCAAACATGACATTATCTGTCTAATTCATTGTCTAAACAATTGTTTTTTTTATTTTTTTTATTTAAATGGCTATAGATGTCAAGCCAATAAATAATTTTATTGCATAGAAGTATATGTGTGTAGTCACAGTAGTGTAGTGGTTAGGGTGTAGCAGGTAGCACTCAAAACATGACCATTACACTACCTGTCCAATTCATTGTACATATATATATAGAAATAAATAAAATGTGCATTTATCCAGCAGTGACAGCATACAAATGGGACTGTACTGCAATAGTGCTCTCGCAATCATTTTATTGAATAGACATATATAAAAAGAAAACACTGCACTAGACTAAAATTGTTGAGTAGTATAAACCAAAACAGGAGTATAAAATAAAAAAGGCAGCAGCTCAATGCGGGATACACACCAAAATTGAACAAAAAAAAATAGTCACAGTGGTGTAGGGGTTAGCACTCCCGCCTAGCAGTGAAGGAGGGTCACTGGTTCAAAACCTAACCATTATGCTGCCATAATATGAGTAACTTAAATAATAATGATATAGCACATTTTTTAGTTTAACTTTTTTTATTAGTTTTATAAACAAGTTAGACAAATAACTGTACTGTACTAAATGTATGGGACTTCAAAAATTCACAACCCCAAATTGTCACAGGAGCATTCTAAAGATGATTTTAGGCTACCTGTTCTTTCCCTTGAAATATGGTTGAAAAAAAAACTTCCCAAGAAACTTCGTTTCTTTTTTTTTCTTTTCTTCATGGACAGGCAAAAGCTGATTTCAGGGTCCATGAATGGTTCCACCAATGCTAGTGGATGCAAACCTGTTCCTGCTCGCCTGCCACGCCCCCTAGGGGGTCCTGCTTGGCCACGCCCCCTGGGGGGCTGTGCTTGCTTGAAAACGCCCCCTGGGGGTACTGCTCAACTGCCACGCCCCTGGGGGGGGGGGTCCTGCCTGCTTGGCCATGCCCCCTGTCACATTTTGCCCATTGGTCACACCCCCTGGGCATCTCCTGTATATTGGCCACACCCCCTGGGCACATTTTTAGTTTTCCTCAACACACCCCTTGCAAGGCTCGATTAATTGTATGGTAGCTCTACTTGCTCTTATATCATGAATCCCCAACACCCCCCCCCCCTTACTTTGATGTGTGCACCCCCAAAGCTCAAGGGGATATATATATTTATTTATGGTCATGGCACATTGATATTATTCCC
Source organism: Lithobates sylvaticus (assembly GCA_028564925.1). Classification (NCBI taxonomy): domain Eukaryota; kingdom Metazoa; phylum Chordata; class Amphibia; order Anura; family Ranidae; genus Lithobates; species Lithobates sylvaticus. The sequence continues at coordinate 175,559,308 of CM053028.1, read as the reverse complement.
ATCTCCACCTATGCCCCCTTAGCCTATTCCTTGACACCAGTTCTCCAATGTGTGCAGGATCGATGTATCTATCATCCTCTTTCAAAAGCACCCATGTTTACTCCAATGGCAGCACCCTTTAAAACACAGCAGGTGTTCTGCTATGCAATCATTTGCAATTTCAAAAATCTGTGCTGGATGAATATTTATATTTACATATTTATATATATATATATACACGTTTACACATATATTTACATATATCAATAATTTGAAGAAACATATCAATGCGATTTCTAAAATCTGTGCTGGGAAGTACTTATAAATAAATAGATACAATAATATAGTTAAAATAGGATCCCGTGTATGAGGAAGCTGTTTTTTTAAATAATGCAACAATGTTTACTCCAACAGTTGCACCCCTTAAAAAAACAGAAAGTGTTCTGCTATATGCTCGTCTGAGTTTTACCACAAACAACTGGGAAAACGTATTGACTCGAGTATAAGCCTAGGGTGAGAAATGCCCAGCTACTGTAAATGGAAAAGAGGGTCAACAATGCCTATTTGCAGCATCGCTGTGCCCATTTGCAGCCATAGGTCCCCCAAACTTGCTAGTTAAGGGTTCCTAAATGCCCCCTAGCTGAAGACACATTTCGGTGTCTCTGGACCCAAAGGGTGTTAAATTGACATTGTTGCAGATGAACACAGTTGACAGAATTTGGGGCCCTGTATCTCAGGGTCACTTGGTGCTAAGAACCCCATCTTTGCATATGTTGTAATGTTAGTTCCACTGGGTTTTAATACAAAATTTGACTAATTTGGGGTTCCTAGCACCAAGTGTTCCCGAGATATGGGGACCCAAATTCAGGTTGGAAAATGTCAAGCACTTTTCTGCAGCAGAGAATGACATTTTCCCAACCGAATTTGGAGCCCTGTATCTCAGGGTCACTTGGTGCTAGGAACCCCACCTTTGCATATGTTATAATGTTAGTTCCACTGGGTTTTAATACAAAATTTGACTAAATTGGGGTTCCTAGCACCAAGTGTCCCCGAGATATGGGGACCCAAATTCGGGTTGGAAAATGTCAAGCACTTTTCTGCAGCAGAGAATGACATTTTCCCAACCGAATTTGGAGCCCTGTATCTCGGGGTCACTTGGTGCTAGGAACCCCACCTTTGCATATGTTGTAATGTTAGTTCCATTGGGTTTTAATACCAAATTTGGGGTTCCTAGCACCAAGTGTCCCCAAGATGTGGGGACCCAAAGTCGGGTTGGAAAATGTCAAACACTTTTCTGCAGCAGAGAATGACATTTTCCCAACCGACTTTGGGGCCCTGTATATCGGGGTCACTTGGTGCTAAGAACCCCACCTTTGCATATGTTGTAATGTTAGTTCCACTGGGTTTTAATACCAAATTTGACTAATTTGGGGTTCCTAGCACCAAGTGTTCCCGAGATCGGGTTGGAAAATGTCAAGCACTTTTCTGCAGCAGAGAATGACATTTTTCGGAACCGACTTTGGAGCCCTGTATCTCAGGGTCACTTGTTACTAGGAACCCCATTTGGATATGTTGTAGAGCTAGGTCCACTGGGTTGGCATACCAAATTTGGAGTTCCTAGCACCAAGTGGCCCCGGGATAGGGGGCCCCAAAGTCGGATCGGAAAATGTAATTTTCTGCTGCAGAAAAGTGCTTGACTCAAGTATAAGGAGGGGGGCATTTTCAGCATAAAAACTCGGCTTATACTCGAGTATATACGGTACTTAGAAATAAATTAATAAATACATAAAAAACGGGATCCCATGGATGAGGTAGCTGTGCAGTGCAAGGGTGCTTTCCATGCCAAGCAATCTCATTGAAGAAAAAGATTTTGTCACGGCAATCAAGATTTTTGAAATACCGCAAAAATCTTTACTCCAATGGTCGCACCCTTTAAAACAGAGCATGTGTTCTGCTATGTGATCATTTGAAGGCACGCATCAGTGCTATGGTAACAATCTGGCCTGTGATGAACATCTATATATAGTTACAAATACTTAGCAATAAATAAAATTTATAGCAGAACACTTTATGTTTTTTTAAGGGGTGCAACTGTTGGAGTAAAGAGTGTCTGTGTGTTTGTGTGTCTGTGTGTGTGTGTGTGTGTGTGTGTCTGTGTGTGTGTGTGTCTGTGTGTGTGTGTCTGTGTGTCTGCGTGTGTGTCTGCGTGTGTGTCTGCGTGTGTGTCTGCGTGTGTGTCTGCGTGTGTGTCTGTGTGTGTCTGTGTGTGTCTGGGTGTGTGTCTGCGTGTGTGTCTGCGTGTGTGTCTGCGTGTGTGTCTGCGTGTGTGTCTGCGTGTGTGTCTGGGTGTGTGTCTGGGTGTGTGTCTGTATGTCTGTATGTGTGTCTGTGTGTGTGTCTGTGTGTGTGTTTGTGTCTGGGTGTGTGTCTGGGTGTGTGTCTGTGTCTGTGTCTGTGTCTGGGTGTGTGTCTGGGTGTGTGTCTGTATGTGTGTCTGTGTGTGTGTCTGTGTGTGTGTGTCTGTGTGTGTGTTTGTGTCTGTGTGTGTGTGTGTGTGGGTGTGTGTGTGTGTCTGGGTGTGTGTGTGTGTGTGTGTGTGTCTGGTGTGTGTGTCTGTCTGTATGTGTGTCTGTGTGCGTGTGTGTCTGTGCGTGTGTGTGTCTAAATGTGTGTCTGGGTGTGTGTCTGGGGGTGTGTGTCTGTGTGTGTCTGTGTGTCTGTGTATGTGTCTGTCTGTGTGTGTTTGTGTGTCTGTGGTGTGTGTGTCTGTGTCTGGGTGTGTGTGTCTGTGTCTGTGTCTGTGTGTGGGTGTGTGTCTGGGTGTGTGTCTGGGTGTGTCTGTCTGTGTCTGTCTGTGTGTCTGGGTGTGTGTCTGTGGGTCTGTGTGTCTGTCTGTGTGTCTGTCTGTGTGTCTGTCTGTGTGTCTGTCTGTGTGTCTGTGTGTGTGTCTGTGTGTGTGTCTGTGTGTGTGTCTGTGTGTGTCTGTGTGTACATTGTATAGATATAAATACAGTAGGGTGAGTGTTTGTTAGGTGAAGGGGGCCAGAGCTGAAATAGGCTGTGATGTAAAGGAGGGCCAGGGGTGTTGGGGGCTATGATGTGAAGGAAGGTTGGAGGACAGCAAGGTTGCAGGGGAAATTGTGAAATTAAGTGGGGATCGTGACATCCAGGGGGCTGGTACTTACCTGCGATCCCATACCTCAGTTGTGGCACAGAGAGTGCACTCCATGTCCAGGATGGCAATTACCAAAGCGCTTTAGGAACTTAAGAGTAAACAGAAGATTTAAAATACAATTCAATACAGGAGGCATGAGAGGGCCCTGCTCGTTAGAGCTTACAATCTCTAAAACAGTGTAATATTAAATGAGGGATGGTGGCGCTGTTCAGGGAAGGTGTGGGGAGTAAGGTCCCAAAATTGTTATCAATATACAAGATATTTAAAATTAATAAATTATGTGACTGGTGTGTAGCGCATAAAAAAAAAAAAAAAATATATATATATATACGTATAAATAATATGAGAATACCGTGTGAAAATGGTGGTACTCCACACTATACTAAAATCCAGTGAAATGTTGCAAAATTATTTTAAAGTGACTCAGTCCAATGACAATCACATAAATAAAACTGTATAAATCATAGATGTCTGTGAAGAAATTCCTTACATATTATATTGCAAGCAATGAGTATATATATATATATATAAACCAAAGGTGGTATAAATTATTTAAAGTGACTCCATGAAATATATAAATAATAATAATAATAATAATAATAATAATAATAAATAGTAAAAAATAGTAAATGAGCAAATTCCAATGAATATCTAAAAAAAAATGTATTAATTAATTAAATTAATAAAGTGCACAACTCCGTGTATACTCAATAAGAGTATTAAAATAATGTTCCTTAGAAAAAATTGTCCCAAGTAAAAAACAGAGTGAAAAAATGAAGTCCTGTGTGGTCCTTAAAGATCAGGAATCCTGTAACAACATTTGGCTTGAATGGGCAAACAGATGACTCAAACGGTGACTTATTCAGTGCTCCCCTCTTTCCACAGAGTGACCCCTAATGTGAAAACACTCACCAGAGTGCCTAACCCCTGCAGGGGTGATAGGCATGTAATATCCCAGATGGATGGTAGAAAAATCCTCCTCTGTAGGGGTAGGTGATGGGGAATCCTCCTCTGTAGGGGTGTCCAGCCTGTTCCACTCTCCAAGGATAGGGGGGGCAGCAGCGATAAGGTCCGTATATATATGAAAAAATGACACTGATAGTGTAATTCCGCAAACCCAATGGGTATTTTATTGAAAGTAAAAATATATATAAATAAAAAAAGGGGAATAAGCCTGCAAGGCCAATAGAAACAAATTAGAAAAGCAGAGCGCGCAGCTATGGGCAATGTGATGACGGCACCACAAAGCCCTGGTCACTCAGCGTGCGTTCCACTCGCAGGCTGAGCGAAACCAGAAGCCGAAAACAGGAAGTGACGTGTACCAGGGTTTCACCTTACGTACGTTTCGTCATTAGACGTCGTCGGAGGTCTCTGACGACGTCCAATGACGAAACGTACGTAAGGTGATACCCTGGTACACGTCACGTCACTTCCTGTTTTCGGCTTCCGGTTTCGCTCAGCCCGCGAGTGGAACGCATGCTGAGTGACCGGGGCTTTGTGGTGCCGTCATCACATTGCCCATAGCTGCCCATAGCTGCGCGCTCTGCTTTTCTATTTTGTTTCTAATAGCCTTGCAGGCTTATTCCCCTTTTTTTATTTATATATATTTTTACTTTCAATAAAATACCCATTGGGCAGGGGCGAACTGACAACTCATGGGGCCCCCGGGCAATAGAAGATCATGGGGCCCCCTTGGTCCCCACACTCAAGCCACACCTGTACAGGGAGACACGGGGGGAGGGAGAGCAAACAGGGGGATTGTGTGTGTCTGTCTGTGTGTGTGTCTGTCTGTGTGTGTGTGTGTGTGTGTCTGTGGCGGGGGGGAGGGGGGGAAAGCACACTGGTGGACACTGGGGGGGGGGCACACTGGGGCGGGAGAGCACAATGGTGGACACTGTAGGGGGGGAACGCACAAACAGGAACACCTCAGGCTGGGCAGCAGACAGGAACACCTCAGGCTGGGCAGCAGACAGGAACAACCTCAGGCTGGGCAGCAGACAGGAACACCTCAGGCTGGGCAGCAGACAGGAACACCTCAGGCTGGGCAGCAGACAGGAACACCTCAGGCTGGGCAGCAGACAGGAACACCTCAGGCTGGGCAGCAGACAGGAACACCTCAGGCTGGGCAGCAGACAGGAACACACAACAGGCACGGGACACTCAGGCTTGGCAGCAGGCACGGGAGCTGGGAGCGGGAGAATGCACACACACACACACACACACACAGGGGGACACTGGGCGGCAGGCACGGGCACATCAAGCTGGGCGGCAGGCACGGGCACATCAAGCTGGGCGGCGGGCCCATCAAGCTGGGCAGCGGGCACATCAAGAGGGCGGCAGGCGCGGGCACATCAAGCACGGGCACATCACACTGGAGAACTGGCAGGGTCATCAGGGAAAACTGGCAGCGGGACACTGGAAGACTGGCAGCGGGTCATCAGACTGGAAAACTGGCAGCGGGTCATCAGACTGGAAAACTGGCACATCAGACTGGAAAACTGGCAGCGGGTCATCAGACTGGAAAACTGGCAACGGGTCATCAGACTGGAAAACTGGCAGCGGGTCATCAGACTGGAAAACTGGCAGCGGATCGTCAGACTGGAAAACTGGCAGCGGATCATCAGACTGGAAAACTGGCAGCGGGTCATCAGACTGGAAAACTGGCAGCGGGTCATCAGACTGGAAAACTGGCAGCGGATCAGACTGGAAAACTGGCAGCGGGTCATCAGACTGGAAAACTGGCAGCGGGTCATCAGACTGGAAAACTGGCAGCGGGTCATCAGACTGGAAAACTGGCAGCGGATCATCAGACTGGAAAACTGGCAGCTCGTCATCAGACTGGAAAACTGGCAGCGGTCATCAGACTGGAAAACTGGCACATCAGGCTGGAAGGCCGGCACCAGGACATCAGACTGGAAGGCTGGCACCAGGACATCAGACTTGAGGGCTGGGACATCAGGCTTGAGGGCTGGAACATCAGGCTGGAAGGCTGGAACATCAGGCTGGAAGGCTGGCATCGGAACATCAGACTGGAAGGCTGGGACGTCAGGCTGGAAGGCTAGGACATCAGACTGGAAGGCTGGAACGTCAGGCTGGAGGGCTGGCACCAGGACATCAGACTGGGAAGCTGAGACATCAGGCTGGAAGGCCGGCACCAGGACATCAGACTGGAAGGCTGGGACATCAGGCTGGAAGGCTAGGACATCAGGCTGGAAGGCTGGAACATCAGGCTGGAAGGCTAGGACATCAGGCTGGAAGGCTGGAACATCAGGCTGGAGGGCTGGCACCAGGACATCAGGCTGGAAGGCTAGTACTGGCTCTTCAGGCTGGATTGCTGGCACCTCCGGCTGGAACTCTGGCGCTTCAGGCTGGGACAGATTAGTGGGTGTGGAGGCAGATTGGGTTACTGGCAGGATCGTTTTGGTCGGGAAGAACTTTCGTTTTTTCTTTGACTTGGTCGCTGAAGCTTTGTAGGTTGGGGGTGCAGCAGACAGGAAAGGAGTGTTGGGATATGGCAGAGAAGAGGTAGGGGAGTTGTATGCAGGATAGGTACAGGGAGAGGAGACCGGATATGAATATTTGGTTGGGAGCAATGTATACTGGGTGGCAACTGGGTTTGGTATGGGTGATGGGGAAACATACATTTGGGTAGGCTGGTGTCTGATGGCAGAAGTGGTTGATTTGGCTGGGGCTAATTTTACCATGTCAGACCATGCTGAAAGTATGGGTTGTACAAACTGTGGATTTAAGTTTCCCTGTCTAACAAAAGACTGAGCAGACACAATGCACTCAGCAATCACCTGTGGGGGAACAGCCAGAGTAGTGCTCACAGAAATCGGCAGGATCATCTTCAAAAAGCCATACTAAGGATACAACCTGATTCATATCAAAAGGGGGAGTGTAATCATCACGGCCTTCAGGAATACAGGGCAGGGCCAGCTCTGTACAAATCTTGATCAGAGGCTGTACGTCCTCAAAAAGAAAACTGCCCTGATCAACGAAAACATGGGCCATACGGATGCACTCCAGTAGTTGCTCCCTAGTATAGTCACCCAAAGTCTGATGACAAAAATCTCTTTCTTCCATTGCCAGGAGCGAAAGATACAATATATCTTCCGGATGCATCTTTCTTGGCAATAGCAAGTCCAGACCCAATTCCCAAGTGCAGCCGATCTGTTTGTATGGCTTCAGTATTCTGTCATGAAAGGAGCCTGAACACAGGCATCCAACACAAGTGAACAGATCGATGGGCTGCACTAAAGGAATCAGGCTCCAAAGGTAGTGATGAGATAAATATTTATTAATAATAAATACACACGTGAACACAGCAAACACAAACAAGCAAGAACACAAATAACACAGCAAACCCCCAAGCCCTAATCTAACTAACTAACTAACAATACACTCAAGGCAATGGAACATATATATATCCACATGTATATACAAGGCAGGGAGGAGAGACAAGGGGGGAAACAGGAAGCAAGGGAACATCAAGGCAGGAATCAGGAATCAGGGGACGGGTCTCTGGAACCAGGTAAAGGGGGACAGCATCCAGGACAGGGCAGGAAGGGAATAAAGGGTCAGATAGCAGGTACAGGTTACAGGTCCAGGATCAGGATCAGGTTACAGCCACCAGAACTGCACCCTTTGATGCCAAAAGGAAACAGTGACACCAGCAGGCGATCCAAGTAATAGCACCGTTCCTGACAGTGTCTGTGTGTGTGTCTGTCTGTGTGTGTGTGTGTGTGTGTCTGTGGCGGGGGGGGAGAAAGCACACTGGTGGACACTGGGGGGGGGGCACACTGGGGAGGGAGAGCACAATGGTGGACACTGTAGGGGGGGAACGCACAAACAGGGGGACACTGGAGGGAGAATGCACACACACACACACACACACACAGGGGGGACACTGGAGGGAGAGCGCACACACTGGAGGGAGAGCGCACACACGGGGGGGGGACACGCACGCACACACAGGGGGGGGACGCACACAGGGGAACACTGGAGGGAGACAGCACACACAGGGGGGCACACAGGGGGACACTGGAGGGAGAGCGCACACACAGGGGGGGACACGCACACAGGGGAACACTGGAGGGAGAGAGCACACACAGGGGGACACTGGAGGGAGAGAGCACACACAGGGGGGCACACACACAGGGGGGCACACACACAGGGGGACACTGGAGGGAGAGAGCACACACAGGGGGGCACACACACACACACAGGGGGACACTGGAGGGAGAGAGCACACACAGGGGGGCACACACACACACACACAGGGGGACACTGGAGGGAGAGTGCACACACAGGGGGGCACACACACACAGGGGGACACTGGAGGGAGAGCGCACACACAGGGGGGGACATGCACAGGGGGGGGGGGGACATGCACACAGGGGGACACTGTGGGCTGGGGTGACGCTGCTGGGACACTGTGGGCTGGGGGACACTGTGGGCTGGGGTGACGCTGAGGGGACACTGTGGGCTGGGGTGACGCTGGGGGGACACTGTGGGCTGGGGTGACGCTGGGGGGACACTGTGGGCTGGGGTGACACTGTGGGCTGGGGTGACGCTGGTGGGACACTGTGGGCTGGGGGGACCCGGGACACTGTGGGCTGGGGTGACGCTGGGGGGACACTGTGGGCTGGGGTGACGCTGGGGGGACACTGTGGGCTGGGGTGACGCTGTGGGGACACTGTGGGCTGGGGTGACACTGTGGGCTGGGGGGACACTGTGGGCTGGGGTGACGCTGGGGGGACACTGTGGGCTGGGGTGACACTGTGGGCTGGGGTGACACTGTGGGCTGGGGTGACACTGTGGGCTGGGGTGACGCTGGGGGGACACTGTGGGCTGGGGTGACGCTGGGGGACACTGTGGGCTGGGGTGACGCTGGGGGGACACTGTGGGCTGGGGGGACACTGTGGGCTGGGGTGACACTGTGGGCTGGGGTGACACTGTGGTCTGGGGTGACGCTGGGGGGACACTGTGGGCTGGGGTGACGCTGTGGGCTGGGGGGACGCTGTGGGCTGGGGGGACACTGTGGGGGGGACACTGTGGGCTGGGGTGACGCTGTGGGCTGGGGTGACGCTGGGGGGACACTGTGGGCTGGGGGGACACTGTGGGCTGGGGGGACACTGTGGGCTGGGGTGACGCTGTGGGCTGGGGGGACACTGTGGGCTGGGGGGACGCTGTGGGCTGGGGGGACGCTGTGGGCTGGGGGGACACTGTGGGCTGGGGTGACGCTGGGGGGACACTGTGGGCTGGGGGGACACTGTGGGCTGGGGGGACACTGTGGGCTGGGGGACACTGTGGGCTGGGGTGACGCTGTGGGCTGGGGGGACGCTGTGGGCTGGGGGGACGCTGTGGGCTGGGGGGACGCTGGGGGGACACTGTGGGCTGGGGGGACACTGTGGGCTGGGGGGACACTGTGGGCTGGGGGGACACTGTGGGCTGGGGTGACGCTGTGGGCTGGGGGGACACTGTGGGCTGGGGGGACGCTGTGGGCTGGGGGGACGCTGTGGGCTGGGGTGACGCTGGGGGGACACTGTGGGCTGGGGGGACACTGTGGGCTGGGGGGACCCCCCCCCCATCATCACTTGTGGCGGTCCTGCCCTGGTAATTTACTCACTGATGCTGATGCTCCCCGCCGGCCCCTCCACTCTTCTCTTCTCTTCCATTACTTCCATTAGGGGCCCGGACTCGGCCGAGTGAAGCGGCTGTATTACATGCCGCGAATACCGCTAGCGGCGCGCGGCTCCCCGCCGGCCCCTCCTTCCCTCCCGTCCGTCCCAGGTGACGTCACAACGCATACAGTAGAAGCACCTGGGACGGACGGGAGGGAAGGAGGGGCCGGCGGGGAGCCGCGGGCCGCTAGCAGTATTGTTAGCGGCATCGCGGCATGTAATACAGCCGTTTCAAGTGGCCCCTCATGTGGCCGTGTCAGGGCCCCTAATGGCCCCGGGCCCTCGGGCGGCGCCCGAGTCACCGACTTGTCAGTCCGCACCTGCCATTGGGTTTGCAGAATTACACTATTATCGCTGCTGCCCCCCCCTATCCTTGGAGAGTAGAACAGGCTGGACACCCCTGCAGAGGAGGATTCCCCTATCACCTACCCCTACAGAGGAGGATTTTTCTACCATCCATCTGGGATATTACATGCCTATCACCCCTGCAGGGGTTAGGCACTCTGGTGAGTGTTTTCACATTAGGGGTCACTCTGCGGAAGGAGGGGAGCACTGAATAAGTCACCGTTTATGAGTCATCTGTTTGCCCATTCAAGCCAAATGTCGTTACAGGATTCCTGATCTTTAAGGACCACACAGGACTTCATTTTTTCACTCTTTTTTTTACTTGGGACAATTTTTTCTAAGGAACATTATTTTAATACTTTTATTGAGTATACACGGAATTGTGCACTTTATTAATTTAATTAATTAATTAATTTTTTTAGATATTCATTGGAATTTGCTCATTTACTATTTTTTACTATTTATTATTATTATTATTTATATATTTCACGGAGTCACTTTTAATAATTTATACCACCTTTGGTTTATATATATATACTCATTGCTTGCAATATAATATGTAAGGAATTTCTTCACAGACATCTATGATTTATACAGTTTTATTTATGTGATTGTCATTGCACTGAGTCACTTTAAAATACTTTTGCAACATTTCACTGGATTTTAGTATAGTGTGGAGTAGCACCATTTTCGCACGGTATTCTCATATTATTTATACGTATATATATATATATTTTATGCGCTACACACAAGTCACATCATTTATTAATTTTAAATATCTTGTATATCGATAACAATTTTGGGACCTCACTCCCCACACTTTCCCTGAACAGCGCCACCATCCCTCTTTTAATATTACACTAATCTACTACACACTTGTGTGTAGTATTTCCCTGGGAGGCTGCAGTTCTTATCCTAAGCGCGGATTTCACAATTTTCTATAAATCTCTAAAACAGATAAAGTTTTTTGGTTTTATTTATTTTTTATTCTTTTTTTTATTATTAACTTACTTTGTTTTCCAGATCAGTGCCTAAGGAAGCTCACCACATGAATTTTACAATCAAAATTACACAGAGGCCAGAAAATCTTAAATATAAAAATACAAGATCAGAAAACATCAAGATGTAAAAAACGTTTGGTTGTAGATGAGGTAAAAAGTGTTTTTTTCCTTACCTCCAGGGGGAGGAGTCACACAATTATAGTAAGTAAATAGGATTAAAAAGTACTCTGTATTAACATGTGTACTTCTCTCTTATTGCCTTTCAGGGTCTTTAAAAATAAAATAAAATATGCATTTTTTTGCGGAAGCATGTGTCCTGTGACATTCAGCTTGGCGTTCTTCAAACATGCTGCATAGGATGCTCTTGGGGTTTGTTGTTATATTTCTCATTTTCGCACATGCAGATCCCTCTGTGTTTTGTATAGTTAGATCCCATTAAAGTTGATTCCTTAAAAAATAAATAGTAAACAGTTGAATGCAAGTTCAAAGATGCCTTACCAATTTGTCAATACAAATTCTTGGGAGCAACATCCCCTATAGCAGGCATCACTAAATGATGTACCCAGTCACTGTCCTATTTACATACTCGCAGGGTGATCGTAGTAGATCGTAGTAGTAAAAAAAGATTTTACTACTCATTTTGGGTGATCGTAGTAGATCGTGATCGTAGTAGATCGTAGTAGTAAAAAAATATTTTACTACTCATTTTGGGATGTGGCACTGTTTCACAGTGCCACATCCCAAAATGAGTAGTAAAATCTTTTTTTTTTTTTAAACCTTATGACTTTATAGGCACCAAAATACAGAGATATCTTTTAAAAAAACTAAAACAAATAAAGTCTATATTTTATTACAAATTTAGTAAAACATAAAATAGTGCTACTTAAAAGTCTCACACAATAGCCAGAAAATAGCCAGAAAACAAACATCCTCACAAGAGGGCCAACTCAGGTAGGTTTACCCGTAAGAAAACAAAATGTAAATCAAAGAAGCAGGTGTCATAACCAAACACACCAGCCACAACCCTACGTGCGAGCCTCGGTCAGAAAACCCCCGACTGTCAAAGACAAGGTCAAGGTAGGCACAAGTGTGAAAGGGGGTGAGTGGTCCAAGGGGAAGAAATCCCAGCCACATGACAAAGACATATAGGTTAGTAGAGCAGATTGCGGTAGAACAATACAGAACAAGCCATACAGACAGCCCTACAGATCCTAAGGGAAATGGAGCAGAACGAAGAAGATTCGCAGCAGTCCTCGGGTATGGAGCAACCAGCAGCTACTGACTCCACTACAGCCATCCTGGCAGCCATTGAGGAGAGTAAAACTATGGTCATGGGGAGGATCGATACACTGGCCATGGAATGCGGCCTTATCCGCCAAGACATGGACAAGTTTAGAGGCCGTGTCACTGCGGCTGAGAATCGTATTTCGGATATAGAGGATACTGCGGTTGTCACCTCCCAGAATGTCGCTGACCTACAACGCACAGTTAAGACCCTGATGGCGCGGTCTGAAGACGCTGAAAATAGACTGCGCCGCAATAATGTACGCGTGGTGGGCCTTCCTGAGGGCGTGGAGGGTGCACACCCCGCAGAATTTGCTGAAATTTTTTTTAAAGAAATCCTTAATTTACAGCAAGTCTCCTCAGCATACATTGTGGAGCGCGCCCATAGGGTCCCCACCGGCCCGAGACCACAAGGCGCCTTGCCCAGACCGTTCTTGGTGAGGTTTCTAAATTACCGAGATAGAGATCTCATCCTTGCTGAAGCCCGGAAGAAACCACAGCTCCGGTTTGAAAATACCACCCTGCATTTTTTCCCGGATTTTTCCCCGGAACTGCAGAGGCGTCGTCGCACGTTCGTGGAGGTTCGGAAGAGGCTCTGGGAAAAGGGACTCAAATATAGCATGCTGTACCCGAGCAAGCTCCGCGTTGAACACGGGGGCTCTGTGAAATTTTTTGAGGTCCCCTCGGATGTCTCAGTGTGGCTGGATACCTTGGATTGAAGTGAATGTTCATTTCCTTTTTTTTTGATGCATCCTGTCTGAGCTGAGTTGTCACCCTCCCTTTTTTACATACACGATGCTGGAGACAAGGCCCTTTTTCTTTCTTTCTTTTATTTTTTATTTTTTTGTCATAATCCAGTGCAGTAAAGGTTGATTGTACATATGCATAGACTATAATCCTATCCCTGTACAGACTGTATTTGCTCTGTACGACCATTCCCTTTTCAAGATATTGCGGCATATGTTTATAACTATATAGGGCTGATAGTTGCTTCATGGCTACGGTATGCATGGAGCCAGATTCTCTCTCTGCAAAGAGTACTCACAGAAGGCGCATAGGGCCAGTGCCCACCCTGTGGATTTTTTGGTTCCTTCCTAAGGAACATATGGAATAACTCTACAAGACAATATTCAATTTTTGCGTGTTTTGGGGGTTTTGGGGATTAAGTCTGCCGGCTGATACAGGGTTTGTATTGGGGGATGTTTTTTGTCTTCTCCCCCAATTTTTTGTTTTTTTTTTCTTTTTTGATACGCTGGCAAGACAGGGAGTTGTTCTGGTGTAAAGTGTTTATTCATGTTTTATGTTCTGTTTCTCTTCAGCATATTGTGTGGCTCTGTGTGCCTCTGGACCTCACCTGTGCTCCTAGGCCCCCATCTTGTGGCAAATGTCTAAATTACAGCCATGTCCCTGAATATTAAAATTATCTCCTGGAATGTCAGGGGCTTGAATTCAAAATACAAGAGAGCTTTGGTGCTAAAATTTTTGCAGGCCCAACATCCCCACATAATTTTTCTGCAGGAAACTCATTTACTAGGCAATAAAATTCTGGCCATGAAACGTCCGTGGATGCACAGAGTCATACATGCCACTTATTCGTCTTATGCTAGAGGTGTGTCTATTTTGTTGCATAAGTCCTTGCCTCGCTCCATAGAAACAGTGATTACAGATCCAGGGGGCAGGTACCTGCTTGTAATACTTGAAGTTTATGCCCACAGGTTGGCCCTGGTAAATATATATATCCCTCCCCCTTATGCAGGGAATATCCTGTATGAGGTGTTGGAGAAATTGGCAGCTCATGCCCCATTACAGTTGTTAGTGGCTGGGGATTTTAATAATATTCTTGACTACAAGTTAGACACGTCTAATCCACACAGAGCTCCAAACCATGACTTGTCGCATTGGGCGGAAGCTGCGGGTCTCACGGAGATTTGGCGGTGGAAGCATCCCACGGACAGATGCTATTCGTATTTGTCTTCGGTGCATGCCTCGTCCTCCAGAATAGACCTGGCATTCGCCAATGGGTCACTATTGCCACTGGTGGCTGGGGCGTCCTATCTTCTGGGGGGTTTATCGGACCACACACCACTTCAGATAACCTTACAATTAGGCTCCCAGGGCTCAAGGAGAGTTTGGCGTTTGTCCCCTAGGTGGGTTGAGGAACCCACTGTGGAGGAAATGCTGAAACCGCACATTGATACATTTTGGCAAATTAATGAAGGTACGGCAACACTACACACTGAGTGGGAGGCCTTCAAGGCCACCACTAGGGGGGTGTACATATCAGCCATAAAAGCACAAAGAACAGAGCAGAATAGTGTGGAAAAACAACTCTATGACAAGGAACAAGAATGCGCCAAGGCACATGCAGACTCGCCTTCTCCTGACACGTTGGCTCAGTTGCAGTTTGCAAGGAGGAAAATGTCTATACATTATCAGGACATGACTACTTGCCAGATGCAAAGGAGTGCGGCGAGAGTTTTTGAGAAAGGAGATAAAAATGGGAAGCTATTGGCTCTTCTGACGGCAGGGGACACGTCCCCGACTGTAGTTCCCTGCATATTGTCTCCGTCAGGACAATTATTGAGAGATGGGGAGGGTGTAGTACGGGAGTTTGTATCCTTTTACAGGTCTTTGTACTCCCCTATAGCTTCATATGACATTGGGGATCTCAGAGCCACATTAGGGGCCCTACAGTTGCTCGAGCTGCCGGAGGAATCTAGCAGCTTTCTGGATGCCACGTTCAGGGGGGAGGAGATAGTCTCTGCAATAGTATAATTTCCTGGTGGTAAGGCTCCCGGGCCTGACGGCCTGCCAATTGAGTGGTATCGCCACTATTCAGAAACCCTGGCACCCAGACTATTGCAATTATACACAGAATGTTTTCAGAAGGGAAGTCTCCCCCCCTCCTTTTACGAGGCTCATATTGTACTATTGGCTAAGCCAGATAAAGACCCGCTGCAGTGTTCATCATATAGGCCCATCTCTTTATTAAATATGGACTTCAAAATTCTGACTAAACTGTTAGCTACTAGACTCATGTTGGTCCTGCAGCATGTTATTTCCCCAGACCAAACAGGTTTTATGCCCAAAAAGGCCACGGATATTAATTTGCGCAGGGTCTTCACTCACACTCAGTTGGGCCCCGATATCTCTAGCGGGGGAATACTGGTCTCTCTAGATTTGGAAAAGGCCTTTGACTCCGTAGATTGGAACTACATGAGAGTGGTATTGGAGGTGTTGGGTTTTGGTCCTCGGTTCCGGAAGTGGATCGACATTCTATATCATTGCCCCACAGCAGCCATAAAGTTAAATAATACGTTATCCGAATTTTTTCCAATATATAGGGGCACTCGTCAGGGATGCCCTTTATCCCCGGGTCTTTTCTCCATCATGATCGAACCCTTGGCAGAGGCTTTGCGAGCATCCAAGGAGGTACAAGGGATAACGGTGGGTAGTTTGACCGAAAAAACGGCACTGTACGCGGACGATATGGTTCTTTTTTTGCGAGACTCCAAGAATTCTCTGTCGGCAGCTTTAGACATCCTAAATTCCTTTTCGCGCTTTTCCGGTTTGAGAGTCAATTGGGGAAAATCACAGATTCTCTCACTTAAGACGCCATCCGCTGGCTGTGAGATCCCCTTTGATTGTCCCTTGCAGAGGGTGGAGGTGGTCAAGTATTTGGGGCTGCGTATCTCTAACTCTGTATCAGACTTTGTCGCTTTGAATGTCGATCCACTTTTGACTACGCTGAAATCCAGACTGCAGGCATGGCAGAATCTGCCTTTGACACTCATAGGTAGAGTAAACTTAGTAAAAATTTAGTTTTTACCTCTATTTTTGTATATATTCCGAAATTCCCCTGTTTGGATTCCGAGATATATTTTCAAAAGAATAGACCAGCTCATAACTAATTTTCTGTGGCAGGGGCGACACCCCCGAATTAAACTCCGGGTGTTACAACTGCCGTGGAAACAAGGGGGCTTGGCGGTCCCAGACTTCCACAGATATTTCTTAGCGGGTCAGCTAGTTTTCATACATAGGTGGTTTACGGTACCTGAGGAGGACACTGCAAATACACTGGAGGCGGCTGTTGTTGGCTCGTATGAAGCACTGGCACATCTGCCATATCGGGGTGTCAGGGCTCCGTATAGCCTCACGGTATCCATGCGTGCGGCTAGTAGGGCATGGGTAGCAGTGTCCAAGATGGGTAGCGTCTCTAAGATTTCTCCTCACACACCACTTTGGAAGAATCCTACATTAACACACTTCTACGAGTACCCTGATCCAATCACTTGGACTAAATTTGGTATTAAGACGCTGAGGGACATAGTGGGTGGTGGGAAACTTCTAGAGTTTGACACCCTGAAAACTAAATTTAATCTTCCCAACACTCACTTGTTCCGGTATCTTCAGCTCAGACATGCATACAATGCCCAGTTTGGTGTAAACGGTATTATCCTGAAAACGAGTGATGTAGAGTCTCTGCTGAGGGAAGACACTTTGGACAAGGCCTTGTCTACAATATATAAACAACTGTTTGGGGAGGGAGGAGATCTCCTTGCAAGATGTAGGGCGGCGTGGGGTGAGGTGTTCCCCCAGATGGATGGGGATGACTGGGACGATGTATGGGACATTAATTTTACTAGATTGGTCTCTGCCAGGGACCAACTCATACAATTTAAATTTTTGCATCGCATATATCTTACTCCAGCTAGATTGGCTAAGATGTTCCCTTCCCAGTCTCCTGATTGCTGGTGGTGCAGTTCACTCACTGCTGATTTCATGCACATTTTTTGGGATTGTCCGAACGTTCAAGCATTTTGGAAGGGGGTTGCAGAGTGTATAGCAGAAGTAACAGCTATTCCTATACAGCCTACAATAGCAGGGCCGTTTTTTCCACTGGGCATGCTGGGCAGTAGCCCGGGGGCCCCACTTGTCTGGGGGGCCCCATCCAGGGCTGATCCTCAGCGCTGCAATCTGCTGCTTAAATTGACTGACTGCACTGGTTGCTCACTTCACCGGCCGGCATCTAGCTAGCAACCAGTGACGTCAATCAGAGGCCACGGCCGCCCCAGCATTCATAGCGCACCGCTGCTGCCCCAGCGGCTAGTAAACGGGCTCCGCCCACCTCTGCCATGTTCTTCAGACAACATGGAGAGGGAGCGGAAAGATGGCCCTTGATAGCTGGCGCTGCCTTGCTGCTGTGAGTGACACACTGTACTGCACCAGGCCGGCGGCCTCAAGTAAGTCTAACAGTGTCTACTTAAGTAAGTTCAAGTTGTGCATCAAACACAGCCACTGTCTGTGCCCCTCAAAAGCTGCCACTGTGCCCCTCAAAAGCTGCCACTGTGCCCATCAAACAGCCACTGTGCCCATCAAAAGCTGCCACTGTGCCCATCAAAAGCTGCCACTGTGCCCATCAAAGCTGCCACTGTGCCCATTAAATGCAGCCACTATGCCCATCAAACGCTGCCACTGTGCCCAAACGCTGCCGCTGTGCCCATCAAGCGCTGCCACTGTGCCCACCAAACTCGTGTTATATTGTCCAAACGTTTTAATTGCTTAACGTGTAAATGTTTAAACACTGATTTTGTTGGAAGTACCAATAAATATAGCCTTATTGATCATTTGCATTTTTATTCTCGTGCGTGATCGTGTAGACAGGGCCCCAGTGCACTGTATTGCCCGGGGGCCTATAATGCTCTTAAGATGGCCCTGTACAATAGAGGTGTGTCTTTTGGGACTGGTGGATAATCTAGCCCCAAAGAGAGTAACTCGTACCTTGCTGACGATCCTAATCTATTATGCTAGGAAAATGATAGTGTTATCATGGAAAAAGCCTAATCCTCCAACTGTATCAGCGTGGAAGGGTTTGGTAAATAGGGCCGCACCCTTCTACAAGGCTACATATAGTAGCAGGGGTCTACCACAAAAATTTGATAAGGTGTGGGGCAGTTGGATGAATAGTGAAACCACGGTGGCAGATTGAGGGATACATAATAATATGCACAGATGATGGGCTAATGTGACATGTATGTAATTATCTGCCATAAGTGAATGCTCCTATAGAATGTTCTTAAAGGAGGGGGGCCTTAGTATTCAATGGTTTGAATTTTCTATTTTTTTTTTCTCCTTCACTGAGCGGGGTGGGGAAGGAGGAGGAAGAGTCAATGCTGAAGAGTTGTAAATAGTGCTACCGTGTTTTTTTTTTTTTTGGTTTTGTTTGTTTCTTTTTGTACGGACCCTTTGGGTCTTGGATGTACCTGTTATGTTCAAAAGCAATAAATAAAATTTTTCAAAAAAAAAAAAAAAAAGAACAAAGACCAGCACCATCAAAAGAGACTAGAGGGATAATGTACGGTAAAGTAACAGGGGACCCAAGGAGTAGCCAAAAACACCAAGGGCTCGACCAATAACTTGACTGACCATGGAGGTCATAGCAGCAGCAGCGCCACAGCCAACAGAGACGCATGTCACCACCTGGAGGGCTTAAGTAATGCTGTGGGAGTGGGACCAGGCAGGGCGGGAGGGTAAGTCTGTTCTAATAGCTACGCCCACAAAGCGCAAGCCTAACTCAACCCTAGTTCAGGACAGGGGGGAAGGAGGGAAGAAGTGGAAGTGCAAAAAGACCATTGCCGAAATGGTGTACGTAGCAACCCGCACCCCACATCTACACAATGGCGGGTAAGGGGAGAACGCTGGACAAAGGAAGCAAAAACAGCCTCAAACATCAGCCTCCAGATGCAGCGATGCATGTGTGGAAACGATGCAAGGCGAGGGGAAAATCACTACTTTAAACGTCAGGAGTGTACATACACACACACACACACACGACTGTGCCCATTGGCCAGGGTGGGTGGGCAGGATGGGCAGATACAGCCACAATTCAATAAACCCGAGGATACCAAGGGAGCAGCAGAGCTACAAAACATGGGAATGTGTTACATTCCCCAGAATTAGGGGGGGGCAACAGACACCCAAGCCAAGAACAAAGACTTACTAGGGGTACATAAGGCAGAAAGCCTTAGCTATAGCTCCCCAGAATGAGCTTACAGCACCCTCAAAAGAGATCAGAGGGATAATGTACCGGAAACTAGCAAGGGAACCCCAGGAATAGCCAAAGACACAAGGGCGCTTGGCCAATAACTTGACTCACCATGGAGGTCATAGCAGAGCAGCAGCGGGAGTGGGACCAGGCCGGGTGGGAGAGTGAGTATGCTCTAATCGCTACGCACACAAGGGGATAAACACACACACACACACACACACACACACACACACACACAATGGCTTAAAAAAGGGCTAGAAGCTCCTTTCCATCAATTTGAGGGGGGCAGCAATAATAATACAAACGGGGAGAGGTAGTGTCCCAGTAGATACCAAAAGGGCACAAGCCCACTGACTTTCAGGGGGAGATGCACATGGAACCCGATATCTACTCAAGCGGCAGAAGGGCAAAGGAGGGAGGGTACAGACAGCCATTGGCCAGAGGGAGAAGGGGACCCTCGCAGAGCAGAACAGCCCAGGGAGTACTGCGCAGCCAGCCGGGGGGGATTAATATACATACCAATACGATGGAGGTAGCGGGTAATATTATGAAGAAAGATCCACCTAACACTGACACGAGGGCTCTGTCGTCCAGACACACGCTGTGACATGGAAGATAGCTGTCCGGTCCTTTGCGTCCCCGCTAGACAATTTAAACCACCAGAACTGACCGATATAGGATGGGGCTATCGCAGCAGACCCAGCACACAGCTAAAGGTATGTTTGGGCTCGATGGCACAGTCTAGGGTGACCACAGGATGTACATCATCTATCCAGCCTGTCGCCCAGCTGTTGATTGAAAATCTCAGCAGGCAAAAATCCCAGGAAAGAGATGAAAAGAGAGAAAAAATAAATCAAGCTTTGGCAACAAAGGTCAAAGTCCCAGCATGGTAGTAGAACTGAGTTGACTGTGGCAGAGAGGTAGGTTTACTACCCGCTAGGACTGCCCATAGGTGGCACCATGTTGTGTGTGTGTGTGACTGTGGCAGAGAGGTAGGTTTACTACCTGCTAGTACTGCCCATAGGTGGCGCCATGTTTTGTGTGTGTGTGTGTCCTGCTCTCGAGGGTGGTGCTGTAACCCTACGGTCCAGAAGAGCAGTGCTTGTCAATGAAAGGCACAGCAAGTTACCTTGAGCTAACCTCCTTGAAATAAATCACATAGATGGGATACTCACAGGCGACGTTCATGCACGTTGCGGTGTATGGCCCACCACCCTTTCACCTTCTATGGAAAATTCATAAAACTACTAACAGCCGACTCGTATGCTGGCTGTGCTGTCCTGCTAATGTCTTTGACTTGCCTGAAAGAAGAAAAAAAATAAAAGAAAAAAAATAAAGTTACGATACAACCAGTATAACGTTTCCTCAATGTAAGTTAAAGAGATGGCACAGTCTAATTTTAAGCCCATTTTTCTCGTGTGACTGTATAATACGATGTAAAAGGTCAAGACACTAGTATGTGTTACCAAAAGGCAAAGTGAAAAGAAAGCAGTAGTAGTAAAATAAACCCCAGTGTTGCAGTCATAGTAACCCCTGGCATGGATATCAATGGATTCATTAATAGCGTCCCGCATTGGTGTGTCAAGGTCAGGCATCGGGATAGGAGGTCAGGAGCTAGAGCAGAGGAGAGAGGCTCCCACTGACAAGCTGGAGAAGTACAGAGGCTGGTGACCCCAGCAGCTGATGTGGGCTCATGCGAGGTGCAGAGTCTACGTGCAAACCGGTGTTAGCCAGAGCTCCTGGCGGTAGAAGCTGGGTTTTACTGCAGGTAAGTACCAGGTCACGGCCCTCAGGATTGCAATACATCGAGAGGAGAGCAAGCAGGGCTCTGGCAGCAGATCAAGCAGGTAGGGATCGAGCAGAACACTGGGGGTGCTAGAGTGCACTGGAGGCGCTAGAGAGCACTGGGTGAAAGGCAGAGGGCACAGGGGGCAGCAGGGAGCACTGGGGGACACCGGTGAGAATGGGGGAGGTGGAGAGCACTGGGGAAGAGGCAGAGGGCACAGCGGAGAGCACTGGGGAAGAGGCAGAGGGCACAGCGGAGAGCACTGGGGAAGAGGCAGAGGGCACAGCGGAGAGCACTGGGGAAGAGGCAGAGGGCACAGCGGAGAGCACTGGGGGAGAGGCAGAGGGCACAGCGGAGAGCACTGGGGGAGAGGCAGAGGGCACAGCGGAGAGCACTGGGGGAGAGGCAGAGGGCACAGCGGAGAGCACAGGGGGATGTGGAAAGCCTTGTGGAAAGGTGGAGAGCACAGGGGGAGAGGCAGGGGGCACAGGGGGCAGCAGAGAGCACAGGGGGGTGTGGATGTGGAGAGCACAGGGGGATGGGGGAGGTGGAGAGCACAGGGGGAGGTGGAGCGCACAGGGGGAGGTGGAGATGGAGAGCACTGGGGGAAAGGCAGAGGCAACAGGGGAAAGGGGACAGCGGAGAGAACAGGGGGAGGTGGAGAGCGCAGGGGGGAGCTGGGGAGCGCAGGGGGAGCTTGAGAGCGCAGGGGGGAGCTAGAGAGCGCAGGGGGAGCTGGAGAGCGCAGGGGGGAGCTGGAGAGCGCAGGGGGGAGGTGGAGAGTGCAGGGGGGAGGTGGAGAGCACAGGGGGAAGGCGGAGGACACAGGGGGAGAGGCAGAGGACACAGGGGGAGAGGCAGAGGACACAGGGGGAGAGGCAGAGGACACAGGGGGAGAGGCAGAGGACACAGGGGAGAGGCAGAGGACACAGGGGGAGAGGCAGAGGACACAGGGGGCTGCAGAGAGCACTGGGGGAGGTGGAAAGCACTGAGGGGAGGTGGAAAGCACGGAGGGGAGGTGGAAAGCACTGAGGGGAGAGGAAGAGGGCACAGCAGAGGGCACAGCAGAGAGCACAGGGGAGGTGGAAAGCCCTGCGGAAAGGTGGAGAGCACTGGGAGGGCTGGAGAGTACTGGGGGAGAGGCAGAGAGCACAGGGGGGCAGCAGAGAGCACAGGGGGGCAGCAGAGAGCACTGGGGGGCAGCAGAGAGCACAGGGGGCAGGCAGCGGGGGGGGTGGGGGATGTGGAGAGCACGGGGGGGCTGGAGCGCACTAGGGGAAAGGCAGAGGGAACAGGGGACAGCAGAGGGCACAGGGGGCAGTTGAGGAGCACTGGGGGAGGTGGAACGCCCGGGGGGACGTGGAAAGCACTGGGGGGGATGTGGAAAGCATTGGGGGATGCGGAGGGCACATGGGGGGGCCTGGAGAGCACATGGGGGGCCTGGAGAGCACATGGGGGGGCCTGGAGAGCACATGGGGGGGGGCCTGGAGAGCACATGGGGGGGCCTGGAGAGCACTGGGGGGCTGTAGAGCACTGGGGGGAGGGAGCACAGCACAGGGATGGTGGGAGCCCCTCATAATGATAAATTCATCATAAAGAACATTAGTAATAGTTACGAAAAGTTAACAAACCTAAAAGTTAAAAACAAAGGAAGTCAGCAAAGCACAGGGATAGTGGGAGCCACTCAATGATAAATTCATCATAACAAACATTCATAATTGTTACGAAAAGTTAACAAACCTAAAAGTTAAAACCCCAGGAATTCAACACAGGGATGGTGGGAGCCACTGATAATGATAAATGCATAACAAAACTTCGTAATTGTTACGAAAGATTAAATTTGAATTTCATATAGAATCACAAATTTAATTTCAGACACGAATTAGGCAATACGAATTAATTGTGATACAAAACGGAACAAAACAAATTTATTGACGCGCACAGGGGGAGATGGAGAGCCCAGGGGGGGAAAGGTGGAGAGCCCAGAGGGGAAAGGTGGAAAGCTCAGGGGGGGAAAGGTGGAGAGCCCAGGGGGGGAAAGGTGGAGAGCCCAGGGGGGGCTGAAGAGCATTGGGGGAGAGGCAGAGGGCACAGGGGGCAGGGGTGAGCACAGGGGGAGGTGGAAAGACCAAACTGAATTTCGGACACAAATTACTGTATATACTGGAGTATAAGCCGGCCCGACTATAAGCCGAGGCACCTAATTTTAACACAAACAACTGGGAGAACGTATTGACTCGAGTATAAGCCTAGGGTGAGAGATGCCCAGCTACTGTAAGTGGAAAAGAGGGTCAACAATGCCCATTTGCTGCCTCACTGTGCCCATTTGCAGCCATAGGTCCCCCAAACTTCACAATTGGTAGTTAAGGATTCCTAAATGTCCCCTAGCTGCAGCCAAAATTTGCAGGCTCTGGACCCAAAGGGTCCCAAAATGACATTGCTGCAGATGGGCACGGACTTTGGGGCCCTGTCGGGTTGGAAAATGTCAAGCACTGCAGCAGAGAATGACATTTTCCGAACCGACTTTGGGGCCCTATATCTTGGGAATACTTGGTGCTAGGAACCCCATCTTTGGACACCTTGTAGTGTTAGTTCCACTGGGTTGGCTTCATAAATCTGGGGTTCCTAGCACCAAGTGGCCCCTGGATAGGGGGCCACAAATTCGGGTCGGAAAATGTCAAGCCCTTTTCTGCAGCAGAGAATGACATTTTCCAAACCGAATTTGGGGTCCTATATTTCGGGGTCACTTGGTGCTAGGAACCCCACCTTTGGATATGTTGTAGTGTTTGTTCTACTGGGTTGGCATCCCAAATCTGGGATTCCTAGCACCAAGTGGCCCCGGGATACAGGGCCCCAAATTCGGATCAGAAAAAGTCAATTATTTTTCTGCAGAAGAGAATGACATTTTCAGAACCGAATTTGGGGTCCTATATCTCGGGGTCACTTGGTGATAGGAACCCCATCTTTGAATATGTTGTAGTGTTAGTTCCACTGGGTTTGCAGCACAGATCTGGGGTTCCTGGCACCAAGTGGACCCGGGATAAGGGGCCCCAAAATCGGGTCAGAAAGAGTCAATCATTTTTCTGCAGCAGAGAATGACATTTTCCAAACCGAATTTGGGGCCCTATATCTCGAGGTCACTTGGTTCTAGGAACCCCACCTTTGAATATGTTGTAGTGCTGGTTCCACTGGGTTGGCATCCCAAATCCAGCGTTCCTAACACCAAGTGGCCCCCGGGATAGGGGGCCCCAAAGTCGGGTCGGAAAATGTCAATCATTTTTCTGCAGCAGAGAATGACATTTTCCAAACTGAATTTGGGGCCCTATATCTCAGGGTCACTTGGTGCTAGGAACCCCACCTTTAGATATGTTGTAGTGTTGGTTCCACTGGGTTGGCATACCAAAG
Organism: Lithobates sylvaticus; assembly: GCA_028564925.1. Lineage (NCBI taxonomy): Eukaryota > Metazoa > Chordata > Amphibia > Anura > Ranidae > Lithobates > Lithobates sylvaticus. Next base: position 175,534,599 of record CM053028.1, on the reverse strand, counting down.
GTGGGGTTCATGGCACCAGGTGGCCCAGGGATACGGGCCCCAAAGTAAGGTAGGAAAATGTCAATCATTTTTCTGCAGCAGAGAATTACATTTTCCAAACCGAATTTTCGGCCCTATATCTCGGGGTCACTTGGTGATAGGAACCCCATTTTTGGATATGTTGTAGTGTTAGTTCAACTGGGTTGGCATCCCAAATCTGGGGAACCTAGCACCAAGTGGCCCCGTAATAGTGGGCCCTAAATTCGGGTCGGAAAATGTCAATCATTTTTCTGCAGCAGAGAATGACATTTTCCAAACAGAATTTGGGGCCCTATATCTCGGGGTCACTTGGTGCTAGGAACCCCACCTTTGAATATGTTGTAGTGCTGGTTCCACTGGGTTGGAATCCCAAATCCAGCGTTCCTAACACCAAGTGACCCCCGGGATAGGGGGCCCCAAAGTCGGGTCGGAAAACGTCAATCATTTTTCTGCAGCAGAGAATGACATTTTCCAAACCAAATTTGGGGCCCTATATCTCGGGGTCACTTGGTGCTAGGAACTGTTAAAGCTGAATTTCTAGCTTAGTTAAAATCATTATAGATACAAAAATGATAAAGTGAATAACGCAATTAAACCTTTGTCTGTATAAGCATATAAACGTACGATAACCGTGCGTATAGATAAACAGTTACAATTTATTTATATTGGTAAAGAAACATAATAAAGAAACATTTTATTACCCAACATAGTATAGAGATGTTATAAATGCCATGTTGCCAGTGTTTACAAAGATAGTTCTTAGGAGATATTTAAGGCCACATAATGGTTTACAACAGATATACACTGATCAACAAGGTTACCAAAACATATTAAAGTCCTAGGGGAAAGAGGGAGAGGGAGAGAGAGAGAGAGAGAGAGAGGGGGAGAGAGAGGGGGAGAGAGAGAGAGAGATAGAGAGGAGAGAGAGAGAGGAGAGAGAGAGAGGAGAGAGAGAGGAGAGGGAGAGAGAGAGGAGAGAGAGAGAGGGAGAGAGGAGAGAGAGAGAGAGAGAGAGGGAGAGAGAGAGAGGAGAGAGAGAGAGAGAGAGAGAGAGAGAGAGGAGAGAGAGAGAGAGAGAGAGAGGAGAGAGAGGGGAGAGAGAGAGGAGAGAGAGAGAGGAGAGCACTGGGGGGCTGTAGAGCACTGGGGGGAGGGAGCACAGCACAGGGATGGTGGGAGCCCCTCATAATGATAAATTCATCATAAAGAACATTAGTAATAGTTACGAAAAGTTAACAAACCTAAAAGTTAAAAACAAAGGAAGTCAGCAAAGCACAGGGATAGTGGGAGCCACTCAATGATAAATTCATCATAACAAACATTCATAATTGTTACGAAAAGTTAACAAACCTAAAAGTTAAAACCCCAGGAATTCAACACAGGGATGGTGGGAGCCACTGATAATGATAAATGCATAACAAAACTTCGTAATTGTTACGAAAGATTAAATTTGAATTTCATATAGAATCACAAATTTAATTTCAGACACGAATTAGGCAATACGAATTAATTGTGATACAAAACGGAACAAAACAAATTTATTGACGCGCACAGGGGGAGATGGAGAGCCCAGGGGGGAAAGGTGGAGAGCCCAGAGGGGAAAGGTGGAAAGCTCAGGGGGGGAAAGGTGGAGAGCCCAGGGGGGGAAAGGTGGAGAGCCCAGGGGGGGCTGAAGAGCATTGGGGGAGAGGCAGAGGGCACAGGGGGCAGGGGTGAGCACAGGGGGAGGTGGAAAGACCAAACTGAATTTCGGACACAAATTACTGTATATACTGGAGTATAAGCCGGCCCGACTATAAGCCGAGGCACCTAATTTTAACACAAACAACTGGGAGAACGTATTGACTCGAGTATAAGCCTAGGGTGAGAGATGCCCAGCTACTGTAAGTGGAAAAGAGGGTCAACAATGCCCATTTGCTGCCTCACTGTGCCCATTTGCAGCCATAGGTCCCCCAAACTTCACAATTGGTAGTTAAGGATTCCTAAATGTCCCCTAGCTGCAGCCAAAATTTGCAGGCTCTGGACCCAAAGGGTCCCAAAATGACATTGCTGCAGATGGGCACGGACTTTGGGGCCCTGTCGGGTTGGAAAATGTCAAGCACTGCAGCAGAGAATGACATTTTCCGAACCGACTTTGGGGCCCTATATCTTGGGAATACTTGGTGCTAGGAACCCCATCTTTGGACACCTTGTAGTGTTAGTTCCACTGGGTTGGCTTCATAAATCTGGGGTTCCTAGCACCAAGTGGCCCCTGGATAGGGGGCCACAAATTCGGGTCGGAAAATGTCAAGCCCTTTTCTGCAGCAGAGAATGACATTTTCCAAACCGAATTTGGGGTCCTATATTTCGGGGTCACTTGGTGCTAGGAACCCCACCTTTGGATATGTTGTAGTGTTTGTTCTACTGGGTTGGCATCCCAAATCTGGGATTCCTAGCACCAAGTGGCCCCGGGATACAGGGCCCCAAATTCGGATCAGAAAAAGTCAATTATTTTTCTGCAGAAGAGAATGACATTTTCAGAACCGAATTTGGGGTCCTATATCTCGGGGTCACTTGGTGATAGGAACCCCATCTTTGAATATGTTGTAGTGTTAGTTCCACTGGGTTTGCAGCACAGATCTGGGGTTCCTGGCACCAAGTGGACCCGGGATAAGGGGCCCCAAAATCGGGTCAGAAAGAGTCAATCATTTTTCTGCAGCAGAGAATGACATTTTCCAAACCGAATTTGGGGCCCTATATCTCGAGGTCACTTGGTTCTAGGAACCCCACCTTTGAATATGTTGTAGTGCTGGTTCCACTGGGTTGGCATCCCAAATCCAGCGTTCCTAACACCAAGTGGCCCCCGGGATAGGGGGCCCCAAAGTCGGGTCGGAAAATGTCAATCATTTTTCTGCAGCAGAGAAT